>JH651310.1:156569-176875 GCA_000260095.1 Tetrahymena borealis
CAATAGCATTGGAGATCAAGGTGCTTGTGGTTTAGGGTCTGCTTTAAGAAATTGCTCATAACTTACTACATTAACTCTTGAATTAAGGTAAAATTGTATATTATTATATTTCACCCACTTTTCAAAGCATATTTATTCTCTCTCCTATATGTTTTTTCTTTAAATATAATAGGTTAAGTGAAATTGGAGATTAAAGTGCTTCTCATTTAGGGTCAGCTTTAGGAACATGCTCATAACTTACTACATTAACTCTTGAATTAAGGTAAAATTTAAAATTATTATCTTCAGCTTTTCAACACAAATTTATTCTCTCTCCTATACTTATTTTTTTACCTAATTTTTAAATATAATAGTAGCAATAAAATTGGAGATCAAGGTGCTTGTGATTTAGGGTCTGCTTTAGGAAATTGCTCATAACTTACTACATTAACTCTTTAATTAGGGTAAAAGTTTATATTTTTGTATTTTCTTCCACTTTTCAACACAAATTTATTCTCTCTCCTTTATGTTATTTTTTTCTAAACTCTTTAAATATAATAGTAGCAATAGCATAGGAGATCAAGGTGCTTCTAGTTTAGTATCTGCTTTAAGAAATTGCTCTTAACTTACTACTTTAACTCTTGATTTATTGTAAAATTTTATATTATTATTTTTTACCCACTTTTTAATACAAATTTATTCTCTCTCTTATATGTTATTTTTTTACTTAACTCTTTAAATATAATAGTAACAATAGAATTGGAGATCAAGGTGCTTGTGGTTTAGGGTCTGCTTTAGGAAATTGCTCATAACTTACTACATTAACTCTTTAACTAGGGTAAAAGTTTATATTTTTGTATTTTCTTCCACTTTTCAACACAAATTATTCTCTCTCCTTTATGTTTTTTTTTTTACTTAACTCTTTAAATATAATAGTAAAAATAGAATTGGAGATCAAGGTGCTTGTGGTTTAGGGTTTGCTTTAGGAAATTGCTCATAACTTACTACATTAACTCTTGATTTATGGTAAAATTTTATATTATTATTATTTCATCCATTTTTCATCACAATTATTCTCTCTCATATGTTATTTTTTTACTTAATTCTTTAAATATAATAGTAGCAATAGCATTGGAGATCAAGGTACCTCTGGTTTAGGGTCTACTTTAAGAAATTTCTCATAACTTACGACATTAAATCTAAATTTAGTGTAAAATTTTATATTATTTATTTGCTTTGTCTATTTATTATTTATTTGCTTTGTCTATTTATTATTTATTTATAGAATCAGTTATATTATATTTTATTAAATTAATTTTTAATATATTTAAAATAATAGATTAGATAATTTATAGGTTATATAATCTTAAATAATGAGAATTAAGAGATTAGTGGTCGTTTTGATAAATAATTTTGCTAGAGAATAATGAATAAACTAATGAAAGATAAATTATTTGATAAGAAATAAAGGTAATAAGGTTCTCTAGGTCATAAAAACACTATTATTAATAATTTATTAAAGTATTAATAAATATTTTTAAATTTAAGTAAGATATATTAAATAATATTATGATTTTATTAACATAAAGTAAAAAATATTTAATAATAGTATAATATAGTAACATTAAACATAAATTTAATCATTTCAAATAAATATTATTAAAGTTAATTAAGTAATATAATAAATTTAAAAATTCTTATTCATCTATAAATTAATTGATCCAAAATTTTTATAAATATAAGGTAAGAAATTTCTAGGATTTAATGATGGCTGATGAAAAATTTTTTTACTGATTTTTATAATATTAAATTTTTCTCTAAATTTAATAGTATCTTTCATCCTTAATTTTTGAGGATTGGTTGTATATTAAATCATAAATAGAATATTAATTTTTGGTTTTTATGTATAAATAGATATCTGATATTTAGGATTGTATAGAAATAATTATTTAATCGATATAATTCTGAAAATTTTTTAATTTTATATGTATCTAAAATAAAAGTAAAAATATAAATAAAGATAGATATCAATATTTTAATTAATCTTTAATAATCTTGCAAAATTAATATTTCAAAAGGAATCAGCAAATTTGACTAATCTCTTCATTTTTAATAGCATAATTTACAATTTCTTTTTATTTAATTAGTGATTTTTAATATTCCCACTATTTTTAATGTAAATAATATCAATATTTAAAAATTAAATAATTCATTTTACCTAAATATCAAAAACAGATAATTGAGAAATTAGCATTAAGCTATGTCATCATAGAATTAAGTTATTCCATTTTCATTGATCTTATTATACCTATTTTAATATATTTATTACAACAAAATATTTAATTTTTGTTAATAAATTCTAATGGAAATAATTACCCTAATGAGATCGTTAAATTTCTAAGGGTCTTACATTATTTTATTTTCTCTCCTAATAAAGTACAGGTTTCATTTCCGATTTCGTTAAAACTTATTTTAGAAATATTTAAAAATTAAACATAATTCCTTATCAATATATTGCAAGAATTATATTAAGATAGGCTTGGCTTACCTTAACCAGAGAGTTAAAGAAACAAGATTTTAGCAAGTTGATATTCCTTGAATAATATTAGCCATTATCTTTTCATTTATTTATGCGTTTCTATTTTTAAAAGAATTAAAAAATATATTATTTTTCTATTTTAATATAATTTCTAACTTCTATTTAATTTACAAATTTATAATATAATTTTATTTACCTAAACCAAAGCTACAAATTTTTTAAATTTTTTATAGACGATATTTGATTACAAAACTATTCTGTTGAAATTTAGCTTAATTCTAAATATCTAAATTAAAAAACCATAAATTTCTTAATGTCAAGTTCTATCTAGTTAGAGTATGATTAATTAAAAATATAAGTTTACTCAAATTCAATAGTTAGCAAAGTTAGATTTTCAAAGTTTGTTAATGAATTAAATATCTCTATAACTCCTCTATCATCAAATTTATTTGAACTTTAATTTATAAGTAATCCTTTAAATAATCTAGTACTTACAAACATAATTTTACGGTAAGATTAATTATAAATCAGTTAAGTTTTTAAACTTTGAAATTGTTTAGCAAAGATTGTATATGCCCTCGTTTCCAATTTCATTCATTCTAATTTCAATTAAAATTAAAAATTATCATTCAAAACTCTTTTACTTTATTTATTTTATTTACCCTAATCTAAATTTTAATTTTTAGAGAAATTATAATACACTAACTGCAGAAGCTAAAATAGAGATTGCTGTGTTATCTATACTATTTTCACTTTTTAATTAAAATATCAAGATAATAAAGATAAATAGACAAAAAAAATTTACTTAAGATACAAGGAAAAGGTTCTAATTTAATTGCATTTTTTGAGCATTTCTTCAATTTAATTTAATTCAGATATTTTAATATTATTTCCACTATTTTTAATAAATTAGATGATTGATAAAAAAATCTATTATTATTTAAAAGGAATTCTATACTTAAAATTCAAAAGTAATGATTTTAATTTCTCTAGTTTGATTATGGCTTAAAATATGGCTTTTAAATCTTCTTACTCAATTAGAGTTCTTCTGTAATTATAAAAGTAGTTGAATTATAAATATTTTAATTAATTATAAAATATTCTACTCTAACCCTAGCTACAGGAATGTAAGGTTATTAAATGTTGCCAATCTTTTAGATAGATTTACTAAACCTCTTCCTCCAATTTTAATTTTACTTTGAAATTATAAAATAATTTATTTATGGTTAATTATAATTATTAAGAAATTTTTTACTTTAAATTGATAGACAGGGAAGATAAATCCTTACACAAAGAAATTTCTTTTCCTAATAAAAATTCAACATTAAAATGGAATGTATCATTGTAACTAGTTTTTAAAAAATCTTTAAATATTTTTAAATGTAAAATTAAAGTAAGTTCTATTACCCAAAATCAATATTTAAAGTAGTTAAGTATTTATTTTAATAAACATTTTCTGTTATAATGGATAGCTCATCTTAGTTTATTTCCTAAGATCTTTATCAGATAAATAATTTTCATTAAAATTAGTTAATGAAAGTAAGTATACCTCAAAATAATGCTTAACTAAGAGCCATTATAATTTATCAGTTTATATAACTTTTTATTAATTAAGAAATAATAAGGTCTGAAAATAAATATTTTAAAAATAATTTACTTCTTTTTAATCTTTTACTATCATTTATAATAGTATTGTTTTATCTCAATTGAATTTCAAAAGAAAAATATTAAAAATTTGTATTTATTAATTAATAATTGGAATTAAACTAACTCTTTCCTTAGTAATGGAAACCAAAATAAATTCAAATAAATACTAATTTTTATTAATTTTTAATGTGAATAATAAATAACTTAATAGAATTAAGATTTATCTGTTAAATGAATTAACTGGAATTTGATTTTGTTTTAGTTTAACTATTTCTTCTTGAATGTTAACTCATATATATTTTCATATTATACAATATGATAATTTTAATACTTTTATATTTATTTAATAATCTTCTTCATTCAAAAGCAAAAAAATTAATTAAAATGAAAGGGAATAATATTAAAACTAAAAATTATAACTATAGTCTTAAAAATAAATTAATATCTGATTATTTAAATAGAATATATTAAAATATTTAAATAGAAATTATTGAATTAAAAATTTATAAAGATAGTACTATTTTCACCATATATTATTTTATATCATTACTAATCTTTTTATTTTATATAATAAACTTAAATTGCTGCAAACCGAATTTGGTAGACAGAGATGATTGAGTCTTTTTAGATTAAAAAAGCATTTTAAATATTCATTGATTTATTATTTATCATTTAATCCTATCTGTATATTAAACCATATTTTTTATAGATTTGGTAGTCCATTAAAGCACTTACTTAATTAGGGGCTTATATTTTTAACAGAAAATTTAGATCCAATTTCTAATTTGAGTTACTTTAATAAAATTAAATGATTAATATTGGTTACTATAAAATCAAAATTTTCTATAAGCTAAAGAGACTAATTCTTTTTTATCTATACATTCAAAACCTCTAATAGTGATATTTATCTTAATCCTTTAAAAAGCTCTTTAGCTTAAACCCAATCAATCTAATCGTTTTTTGACTAAATCTGTAAATCAAATTATTTTAATAACTATAAATGATTTAAAGAATCACCTAATTCAATAATACTATCTGTTGTAATTTCACTCTTTTTATTTATATTAATTTATAAATCTTACAGAAAAGTAATATTTCTTAGACATTAGAAGAAATAACCATTAATTTTATTTTACTATTAAAGTTCGATTCTAAATATATTTATCAAGCTATTCTATAGAAAGGTACCTAATAAATTAGCATTCTCATAAGAAATTTCTTTATGATAGTAAATGTCTAAACTCAAATCATCATTAATGTTGTTATTTATACTTCTTCTCCTTTATCTTTCTATCCCTTCTTTCTTTTCTTTTTCATAAACATTATTCTTATTGAATTCTCTATTGATAAATATGTAACCACTGTAAAAATCAATTTAAGGACAGCCCAAATCAATATACTCAAGTAATGGGAGATATTTAAATAAATTTAAAAGGTAAATTGATATGAAATTTTTAAAATCTAAAGTAATTTCACTTAAATATTATAAATTTATTAGTATATCTGATAAAAACTCCATGTCCGTTAAGCTAATACTAGAAAAATCTATGTTGATGCTCAAGTTTTTTAATTTATTTAAGTGCTAAAGACTTTTGTATATCTCCTTTACATTTTCAAATATCATTTCAACTGAAACAATTTTTAAGGATAGATTTCTTAGATTAGATGGAAATATAGCCTTTTAGATAAAACTAGTTGAGAGATTCTTTTTATTATCACTTTTAATCTTTAAATTTAGATCCTTCAAATTTATTAGATTTTCGAAAGCCTCTGACATTTCATTAAAAATGATATTTAATTCTTAATTACTATAGAACTTTAGTGCAAGGATTTTTAACTATTTAAAACTCTTAATTGCTTTCCAAAAATATAATAGACTTTTTAAATCTTAAAAATTTAATTTTTTTATATTTAATTCCAATTGTTCTAATTTTTATAAATTAGAAATAGAATCACTAATAATTAAGCACATCTCATTACTAATTCCAACAAGCGATACTATTTACAATGCTAACTTGGTGAGTTCTTATTAATTTTTTAGGGACTTAAATAAATTCCTTAAGTTGTCTTCACTAATTGAATACTTTTTATTAAATAAAACTTCTAATTCCCTAAACTGACTGTTATTATTCAAAAAATCAAATGATTATAGCTATTATTAATCTTTAATATCTTTTTGGTAATTTAAACAAGCTAGGGTTAGTTTTTCTAATTATTATTATGTAGATAATATGGTAATAAATTAGTTACCTTATAGTCCAATTTCAAAATTATTATTCTCATTAGCCCTTATTCTAAACTCTTTCAGATTATTAATAACTTCTTAACAATCAACTATATATGATTATTTTATTGGTCCATCTTATTTAAATTATGAGAAAAATAAAAATAAACTTTTCAATAATTTTAAACTTTTTAAACTAGCAATAAAACTTAGAACAACTTCTAGTGTGATAAAATTTGAATAGGGAAATTAAAAATTTAAATATGAAATGTTATTAATCTTTTATACTGATTTAAGTAGCTAATCTATTTAGAATTGGCTGATTGAGTAATTAGTAACATTTAATTCTAATTATACACTTTCTAAATGACCAAGTTATTAGATTTATTTTAGAAACTCTATTATGATAAGATCATTTGCACTATCAAAAGTACTAAAACTAAAATGTTTAAGATTCTTTAGATTCTCAAGTCCTTAAATAATTAAAGCATCTTTATAATTGGAAATGAAGATTATTAGTTTAAATGTTTCTAAATTAGTTAAACAGAGCAAACTTTCTTGAAGAATTTTCTATTTATGAATTTAAAGACTTTTAGATGTTTTTAATTCTAACTCAAGACATTTTAAATTTTTTAAATGTCTAATTTCATCATTAAAAACATAAAAATTTTCATCATATCCAAAGTGTTAATTAACTGAGAACGAAAGAGATAATAGGCTTTTTAAGCTTTTAATACCTTCAAACATTTGTTTAATAAGGGTTGATTAATTATGGAATTGCTTTATATTAATTGTTAAGTATTATAAATTTTCAAAATTTTTATAAGCCTAATTCAATAAAAATAAATTAGAAAAATAAGGAGTTAACGAAGTTCTAATATCTAATATCAGAGTTTCTAATTTAGTCATTTATTATAATGATTATCCTAAGCAATATTAAAATTCTTCTATCTTACTTTTATCATATGACAAAATAAATTTTAAATATTTTAAGTTTGATAAGCTACCTAGAATAGTTAGTACTTTTTCTAGATCTTAAGCAGATATATTTAAGATTTTTAGACTTAGTGATGAAAGATTTTTGTATTAATCAAGCTATATTTTCTCAAATAAGTTAAAATGATTTTAATTAGAGTTGAGTTTAATAGATAGCTATAATTCTTCATTATATTAATGAATTTACAGAAATTCTAATATTTATTTTTCATGTGTTTAATTTCTAATCCTCATTTTATGTGTTTTTTAGCCCTTTTCTTTGTATTCCTACATTTTTTTTATCTACTTTTTAAAAAAATTTTCAAATATTAACGAGAAAAGAGGATACTTATTATTAATATTGAACGACTGGTTAAATAATAATTATCATAAATTGAAACTAATTTAAAGAAAAATTAAATGGATTTACTAAATAAATATAATTGGCCAATTAACATAAATCTTTTAATTCAAAAAATTTGAAACACATTTATAATTATAAATTAAAAAATTGAATAAAATAGAATAAATCAGTAAAAGAATTCTTTTTTTGATAAACTAATTTTTAAAATTAAATTATGTTTTAATTAATAAAATATTAATAATTTTGAAAATATTTACTTGGTTTCCATCTTTAAAAAAATGCTATATATATTTTATTTAAATAAATTTGTTTTACATAATATGAAATTTTTATACACAATAAGTATTTTAATCAATCGTTTTATGGATTTGTTTAATCATTTAATAAGCTAATCATAAAATATTTTTTAAAACTAATCTTCCTAATTTTGAGTAAAAATTTACTAATCTTTTCTAATTATTTTTTTCTTCATAATTTCCACTTTTATTAAATTATAAAATATCAACAAAAAATTGAAAAAGAATTAAATATACCCAAAGACTAAATAAAGAATGTTAAGATAAGAACACTATCTAATTCCTTTATTTACAGCAGTTATTCCTATCTCACTTAACCTATTATACCTATTTAAAAAACATATTAAGTAAGGAGAATAAAAAGTAATTATAATTAATTACCCTAATGATAAAGTTAAGTCTTTGAGATTCTTACATTTCCCTATCCCTTACCCTATTATTATAGCATCTTCATTTATTAAGTCTTAAAAACTTTTTAATCATAATAAAATAAATTAATCAATTATAGGAAATTTTTCAAAATAAATTAAAATTACTTACCTTAACCATATAACTAAGCAAGTGAGATTCTAGCAATTAGGAATAGATAAAAATAAATGTTCCATTTAATTTCTAAGTTAATTTTTTCTAAAAAAACAGTTAATTAAAGCAATAAACACTAAAAATTTATTTTATCATTTAAACTTTTAAATCTTCAAGTAATTAAAATGCATTTATGTTTGATTATGAGTTAATAAACACTTTTTAAGAGGGAGCAATGTAAAAATCAATAATGTCTTTTACTTTAACCATAATTCTAATTTATTGAGATTTGTGTGTTGAGAAATAGATTTTGATAGTAATTTCAATCCATTTATACCGAAGTTGATTTCCCTAAATAAAAATAAATCAGTCGTAAATTAATGATTGTATATACTTTATTTACTTCAAATCTAGTTTAATGCTAACAAGATGCTCATACTAAATAATTAAATTAGAGAGTTAAACTAATCCAATTTCTCCACAATTATTCTCACTATTATTTTAATTATATAGTATTATAAGTGCTCGATTTCTATAAAAATACCTGAAGTTTAATGATAAAAATGAAATATTTTTGCATTCTCCTATTCCTTTGCATAGTTATTTTAGAGATTCATCTGTAATATTATTTTTTCTTTTATTATTTAGTAGAATCTAATTAGTTAAAATGAAAATAAGAGTGATAAATTCATAAAATCATACTATAAGGAGATATCTAATTTTTAAAGGTATTTTAGCTTTGAAATTACTGTAGCTAATATGCTTATACTTTCTTCATTTATTTAATTATTACTTTATTTTTATAATAAATCTTACTGAAAATTTATTTTGGATAAAATTATGTATTACTTTAAATTTAACTTTAAATTTAGGAGCTATTTGCAGCAAGAAATTTTATAAAAGAAACTAGTTAAGTCTTTTCTTTCCAGATTATTGTCACTATTAAACATTTCTTAATTTTAAATTATATCTAAAAATATTCATAATTAATTACGTAAGAGAAACATTTAAGGAATTTAAATTTTAGCATTCTGCTATCATTTAAGAAAGAAATGATAAACTTTAATCTTCAATATTATTTTTACTATTAATAAATATTAAATTCTAAAATAGGTATTTTATCTCACAATTATCAAGATGTTAAATGAATAAATAATTGATTCACCTTAAACAAAATTTTAGTGATTAAAGTTGAAGCATATTTTTAATAGAGTTTGCTAACTGTTAATAACATTCAATTCCAAGAAAGGTATTTCTAATAATAAGTAAGTAATTTTTTAAAAGAAATTAATATTCAAAATAAAACAGATCAATAAAATAAGTAAAGATTTACTTTAGTAAGATAGTAAAATGACTGATGTTATTGCATTTAATAATTCCTTGACAAAATTAAGTAAAATCCTCATCACTCATATTTATTTTACTTTAATATTAATTTTTCAGAATCTTAGAGTATATTGTTATTTTCCTTTAATTTACTTAAGATTAAGAGACAATGATGATATGTTAGTGCATTTTGCTAGTAATTAGCCTAAAATCTAACCTATATTGATTCCTTATTTATTAACTTGACTATTATATCTTTAGTATAATTAACATTACTATTAATTTAGCATAGTATAAAAGAGTTTTACCCAAAATTTAAATTTAAGATTGTTAAATTTTTGTTCTCTCCTATCATATTTATAAACTATTTTAGATCTAATTCATCGAAGAAGTATTCACTTTGATTTAAGTTAAATAAATGGTTAGCATTGAATGTTTTTATTTTTATCTTCTATAATTTTCAAGATTTTATGAAAAATAACTTTACTTTAAATCTACATTGATTTTGGAAGGGTATGTTAAAAGGAACTTATTTAACTATTAAGTAATAAAAAGATAATAATTCAAATAACTCAATAGTTTAAAGAATTTACATTCGAAATATTTTGAACTATCATTGTTTTTTATAATGGCTAATTTATTAAACAAAGTTTTTCAGATTTTATTCTAAACAAAATTAATTTCGGATATTTAATTAAAAATTTATCAATTATTTCTTTATTTACTTTTTCAAATAAGAATGTAATTTTTTTTCATAAAGTTACAATTAAAAGAATATAATATATATGATTTTGAATATTAAGATAATTTAAAATCACTTTATCTTTCCAAAAATCTAATAAATTAAGTTTATAAAAGCTAGTTAATAATCACATATGGTTAAGTATTAATCTTAATTTTTAAATTCTTATAAAATATTAGGACACATTTTGTAAAAATTTTAAATAACTAGTAACTCATAAAGAGAAACTTTAGTGATATTAGTGAGGGATTTAAATATTAGAATGATTAAAATCTTTATTTCCCTTTTTTATTTAAACCTCTTTAAAATAATGAAATTAAAATTTATTTAAAAAATAAAAGTTTATATAAAAGGAAAAGATGTTTAAACAATTCAAAATAATAATTATTGAAGGATTTAGTTTGAATAATACCAAAATAATAATTTATCTTATTTAACATTAATTAATACTCTTAATATATAAATCATAAATTTAACTTAAGTGAGGATATATATGCTAAAATTGTATCAATTTAATATGATTTCTTAGAATATCAATTCAACCAAAAAAACCTCAAATATCAACAACCACTAACCTCCTTAACTTGTAGTAGAAATTTTTATAATTACCAGATATTTCATATGAATTTCCTCTAATAAATATATAGAAATTAATTTAATATAATCGAAATAGAATAAAGTGAGTAATTTCTGATTTTACGAAAGCACAAGAAATAAATAGTAAAGATGTTTGCAATTTGATATTCCTACACCAATATCAATTACTCCTTTTTCACCTATTGAATTATAGCTTTGATTTTCAAAAAGATAAGTTTATGAAGATTTAATTTAAATAGCTGCATAAATATATACCCTAATGAAAGAGTTAAAGATTTAAGATTCTTCATCTATCCAATAGTATTACCTAGTTTTGAAGCACCTTCACATTTAATTTCATTGAAACTATATAATTAAGTAATATATAATGTAAATTAGCCCTAAAATATTCTAATTAAATTTATTTTTTAATAAACTTCTATCAAAATATAATTATAATTTAAATTTCTAAAAATTTGTAAGTAATAAATGATTTTAAGAATATGTGTAGTATTTGCCTAAACCATAAGATTGATGAAACTAAATTATTAAACTTAGAAAGTGATTCAGCTATCATTGATAAACAGTGATCATTAATATTGTTTTAACTATTATATTTTAACATCTAAATAATCTTATAAATTGTTTTTTAAATTTACCTCAACCAAAGAGTTAAAGATGTTAATTTCTAACAATTCTATATTTCTGAAATAAATAATCTAGAATTTTCTTCTCCTATATAACTAAGGTTTCATTAAATTGATTAATATTTCAAACAATAATTTAATAGTACTCTAAATTCAAATTTAATGAATTTAATGTTTAATTCCATTTAGAAACAGTAGAAGACAAATTCTATATAGCTTCATATCCCTATTTTTATTTGCTTTAACCAAAAAATACTTATTATTATTAAATATAAAAAAAATTTAATATTTTACATTGAGGAAATAAATAGATCCTCCAGATTTTAAATCTTTTAAATATTTTAATAGAACCCTATTAAACCTTCATCATTAATATTACTGTTACTAATAGTTTAAAAAGTAATTGAATATAATTACTATGATAATTTAAATTAAATTAATTACTAAGCACTCATTTCTAGGGTTATTAGATTAATACATTTCTGAATACCTTAAGATAATATAATTAATCCTTCGTCTCCAATTTTGCTACAACTTTTTAATACCATACATTAATTTTTAAGGTAGAAGCTCATTATAATTTTAATATTCTATTAATTCATTAAATTGTTACTGTAGGCAAATAGAAAACTTAATAAGATTAATACATTGACCTATGCTTTCACCTAAAACTGTAATACTATCTCTACCAATGTAGTTATAACTATAAAGTTTTTTGGTTAAAATTTTATTATTATGATATTTTTATTTTACCTTAGATTCAGATTTAGATCTTATATATTTTTACATTCTTCAAGAATTCTTCCCAAAATGATGACACATTCTAAATCAAATTTTGTATTTTTGCTTTTTATTTATAAAAATAGATATATTTATTAAATACTAATTTAATATAAGATAAGTTCTACCTTAAGTTCAAATGTAAAGTGTTTAACTAGTCTAAAGTAGAGATAGTTTGGCTTAATTAAGTGAATTCATTTACTCCGAGATCAATCTCCCTTAAATAAAGAAAGATTAGCTGAAAAATATTAAATTTTAATATATCATTACTCAAAGGAGAGAATTAGAGAGGTAATCTTCCTACAATTTTAAATTCCAAATAATAAGGAAATAAAATCTTCAATAGCTTTATCATATTTTTCTTTTCTTTAATTAATATTAGAATTAGAATTAGTTAATGATTGATAAAAAAATTACTTTAGGAATATAGAAAGATTCGTAAGATTAACACACCTTGAAAGACCCATTTAAAATACTTAATATAAGTTTATTTTATTAAATGTATTTCTAATAAATTTTTAAAAATTATGAATTCAATATTTTTATAAAATTAAATCTTACCTACAATCATCTATGCTTAAATTTGTTAGAGATTAATTCTCAGTAAGTGATTAGATTATTATAGAGGTATGTTGATCTAAAAAATCTTCATCACTAAATATTTTATAATTAATTATTTATTTTTAAAGCTTTTGAAATCTAACTTAATTTCAATAGTATTTCTTATTTATTTACCTAAAAATAATAGATATTTAAGGAACTTAAGTATTAATCAGTTTATATACCTTTAGAAAAAATAAAACATATTAATAAGGGTGCGTAATAACAAATAGAAGATTACATTCTTTAGATCTCTAATTATCATAGCTTTTATATGTTTTATATTTTATTATCTAATTTAATTTGTAGGAAGTTACTTATTTTTACTTTGTTTTTTATTTTAATGAATAATAAAATTTTTAAATCCCTTAATAAAAGTTAACAGATAAAGTAAAGATAGAAAATTTATATAAATGATATTTAAAAATAGTATTATTTATATTTTTAATTATTTGTGATTAATAAACTTTCCTTATAGATTAATTACTTATTCAAAAATTTGATACATTCTTTATCAAAACTTTTAATTTATCTATATTTTTTTGCAAAAATAATAAATGGAGATTAAAAATAAGATTATTTACCTTAAACTCAAATTTAAGGTGCTCAGTTAATCAAGCATAGAGATAGATTGGCTTAATTAAGCAAATTGTTTGACTCCAAGATCTATATTGCTTTTTAAAAATTTGCAATTTAGAAAATTTAATGATAATATAATAATTACTCCAAATCAAGAATAAGAGAGGTAACCTTTTTACAATTTGATATTCCAAAAAATAAACTTGTAAAACTATCTTAATTTAATATATTAGGTTTTAAATCCCTTTATTTTATAATATAATAATTAAGTAAAAAATTAATAAAGTAGAAAGAAGATTGATTACCTTAGATTTAGATAATGTTTTGTAAGATTAAAGCACTTTACTAAACCCATTTAAAACATCTAGCAAACACTTACTCCACTCAATAAATTCCTAATTAAAATATTATTAAATGATAATCAATTCAAACTTCTTAGAATATATTTTACCTACAATCCATAGTTAATTAAGTTAGATTTTAATTCTGATTAAGTAATTGTATTATTGTAGCAGTATGATTATCTAAAACATTTTGATTACTAAATTATTTTTCTTTATTAGATTAAAATGATAAATATTGAAAACTTAATTTAAATTTTAACTTTTTTTATTTACCTTAATATAATTGTTAATTCAGACACTTAAGGGGGGGGGGGGGGGGTTGTTAAAATCAACATATAATTGATAAACTTAATAAACTTTTAATTGAAATTTATGTTGATAAGAAATTGGTTATACGAAGATGGGTAATTAAAATTGAAAAAGAAATATACAAGATTTAAAAAGAATAGTTTATTTTAGTATAAAATTTATCATTTTGATTAACAATTAATTATAAACGAATAAAAATCATATATTTAAATTAGTTGAATAATTAGATTTTAATAACTCACTTAGATTCATTAAACTTAAAAGAAATATCAAATAACAATTTTTACTAATCTTTTAAATTTATAATAAATATTATAATAATTATCAGGCTTCTTAATTGTATTTCCCCTATATAAAATAATTATATCAAATTAACTAAAATAAATAAGTTAAAAATTATCTTATTTTACGATATCACCAGATACAAATCATTAAGATTCTTACAATTTGATATTCCTTGACCAATACCAAGTATCCCAATTTTATTAATTTAATTATAACTTTAAATGATAAATAGATAAATTCATAAATGTTTAATTTAAAAAATATAATTTAATTAATTATTTATTACCCAATAGAAAGTGTTAAGGAATAAAGATTTTACATCTATCCTATACTTTTACCTAACTGTATAGCCCCTTCACATATAATTTGATTGAAACTAATTTAATTAAGTTTAAAAATTAAACTACTGTAAATTTAGTTTTTTACATTTAAATTATAATATTAAATTGAATATGTTTTTATTAAAAAATAAATTTAAAAAAATTTTAAAAACCATTCAAAATAAAATGGTAATAATGTTTATATATGATCTATATTATTCACCTAAGCCATAAAGTTAAGATACATAAATTGCTAAATTTAGTTATTGATTCAGCTATCATTGATAAACCTCTATCATAAATCCTGTTCTAACTTTTATTTTTTAATTTAAATATAGATTAAATCAACAGAAGATTTTTTCAAATTTACCTCATCCAAAGAGTTAAGTTTTACAATCTCTAGCATTTAATAATTTCTGAAATAAATAAATTAGAGTTTTATTCTCCAATATTCCTAAATTTTGATAGAAATAATTAAACTTTTTAAAGAATAAATTAATAATACTCTAAATTCATAGCTAATGTATTTAATGTTTAATCCCATTTAGTTATAGTAGAAGATAAATTTTAGAGTGCTTCAATTCCCAAACTTTCTTTTCTATAATAAAAAAATTATAATTAATTATTAATTTCTAATTTAAATAAAAATAAATCTAAAATTTTACATTTAAGATAGATCAAAATCTTCAAGATTTTAAATATTTTATATGTTTTAACAGAATCCAACTACTCCTTTTTCATCAATTTGGTTATCTCTAGTATAATAATAGAATAATTTAATGTCTAAATTTAGAGCTTAAAATAATTACTGAATATTCATAATTAAGGTTTTGAGATTAAGGCAATTCTAAAGGCATGAAGATAATTTAATTAAACCTTCATTTCTAATATCATTTTAACTTTTTTATATAATTGTTTATGCAAAAATTCATTATGGCTTTTTATTATTCAATTAATAATATAATTTTTACTTTAAGTCTATTTAAAACTTAGTAAGTTTGATACATTTTCCGATACTTTAACTTAATACTGTTATACTAGTTTCATCAATCTTATTATGACTTTTTAGAGTTTTAAATTGATTATTTTTTTGGTAAATCTTATTATTTTACCTTAGATCAAGGTTTATATCTTATAAACCTTTTCTTTCTTCAAATATTTTTGCCAAGAATTCAATACATTTTTAATCAAAGCATTTATTTTGACTATATTTTTTTGTAAAAATAATAAATGGAGATGAAATATAAAATTAGTTTTACCTTAAGCTCAAATTTAAAGTGCTCAGTTAATCAAGCATAGAGATAGATTGATTTAATTAAGCAAATTATTAGACTCCAAGATCATTATTACTTTTTAAAAATGAGCTAAATTGAAAATTTATGATGCTATTATAATTACTCCAAATGAAGATTTAAAGATGCAAGTTTCTTACAATTTGATATTCCAAAAAATAAACTTGAAAAATTATCTTAACTTAATATACTGGGTTTTAAATCTCTTTATTTTAATATAATAATAAAGTAAAAAATTAATTAATTAGAAAGAAGATTGATTACCTTAGATTTAGATAAAGTTTTGTAAGATTAAAGCACTTCGCTAAACCCATTTAAAATATTGAGCAAACATTTACTTCACTCTATATATGCCTAGTTAAAAAATAATTATATGATAATCAATTTGAATTCTTAGAATATAATATTTTACCTAAATTCCATAGTTAATTAGGTTAGAGATTAATTCTCATTAAGCGATTGTATTATTGTAGTAGCATGATTATCTAAAACATTTTGATTGCTAAATAAATATTCATTTTTAGATTAATATTATAAATAAACGTAAAAGTAAAATTAACTTTTAATATTTACCTTAATATAATTGTTAATTCAGACATTTAAGAACTAATCAGTTTATTTATCTTTAGTAATAAAATAATATAATTATAGTGTTTGAATAATCATAAAAAAATATTACATTATTTAAATCTCTAATTATCATTATTATATTTTGTTATCGAATTATATTAGCTCTTTTAATCAAAGAAGTAGGAATTAATCAAATTTTATTTTGTTTAGTATGAATTTATAATTAATTTAAAAATTAAATATATTAAAAGTTATCCTAAATGTTCACATTTTAATGTTTAAAATTCTATGGTGTATCTAAAGTTTATATTTATTAAATAAATTTTATTTTATAAACTAACCTAATAGCATATTAAGGATTTTATCATTTTCAAAATAATCAGTACTTTAATTTATATAAGATGTTTATACTGTGGGTACTGAAATATAAGAGGTACTTATAGGAAAACTTTTTTATTAAGATTATTTTTATGGCTGCTAAAATTATATAATAAGTAAATTTTGAATCACCCCTATCATACATAAAGAACTAATAATTTGTCATTCAAAGAGACAAATAGTATTTGTTTTTTCATTTTTAAAATGAAAAACTTAATTATAATAGTAAATAAGGATAATGATATATGGAAATTAAATATAAATTAAAATTTAAATACATTTTGACTGACTGACATATATTATTATAATTTGTTAGAATATTATAATATTTAACAGATAATATCAAAAAATACTATCATATCTTAAAATTCACTAATCTCTTTAGCTTTTAGAAATAATTTTTATAATTGTGTGGCTTCTAATAATCATTTCCTCTTATATATGAAATTAAGTTAATAATATGAAATAGAATAAAAATTCCAAGTTTACGTTATGGTAAGAAACAAATGATAAAGGTGCTTACAATTAGATATTCCTACACCAATATTAACTATTCCAGTCTATCCAATTTAATTATAGCTTATATTTAATAAAAAATAAAATAAAGAATCCTTAATTATTAAAAGCACTAAACTATGAATTACCCTAAAGAAAGTGTTAACGAAAAAAGATTCTTCATCTATCCAATCGCACTACCTAATTTAGATGCACCTTCACATTTAATTTTATTGAAGCTATTATTATTAAGTTAATAAGATATAATTTAAATTAATTTAAAATATATTTGATAAAACAATTTATTGTAATTTTATATCCTTTTGGTAACTTTAAAAAATTAAAATTTCTAATTTAAAATGTTGAGAAAAAAAAATAAACTTTTAAATATTTATAAGAAGTGAATAATAGTAATATAATCTTAGTATTTACCTTAACCATAAAAGCAAAATACCTAAATTGCTAAATTTTGTAAGTGAATCAGCTATCATAAACAAGCAATTATCATTAATATCATTTTAACTTAATTATTATAATTTATAATTAAAATTAATAAAATAGTGTTTATCTTTTTTCAAATTTACCTGATCCAAAGAGTTAAAGATGTTAATTTCTAACAAGAAGATATTTCAGAAATAAATAAACTTAAATTTCTTTCACCTATTGTCCTAAATTTTCATAAAATAGTTGACTTATTTTTATGACATTAATTTAATAATACTCTAAGTTCAAACTCAGTGATTTTAAAGTAAAATTCCATTTAGTAATAGTAGATGATAAATTTTAGAGTGCACTTTATCCTAATTATTTTTTGCTATAATACAAATATATTAATTAGTGTGATATAAAAATAATAACAAAATTATTTTACATTTTAGAAAGGCTTAGATTTTCAAGATTTTAAATATTCTAAATATTTTAACAAAATCCAATTAAGCCATCATCATTAATATCATTTTCACTTATTTTAAAAATATTATTTAATCTCTTAAATAGAAGCTTAAATAATTACAGAATGCTGATATATATGAATATTAGATTGATGCATTTCTAAAGGCATGAAGATAACTCAATGAATCCATTATTTCCAATTTGATTATCACTATTTAAAATTTCAAATTATTATTTAGGATACTATTCATTTTAATCTAATATTTAACTATTACTATAAGATAATTGAAATCTTAGAAAGGTTGATACATTTAGCTATACTTTAACCTAAGACTGCTAAGCCTGCACCTTTAATTTTATTTTGACTATTTTAAATATTAGATTTAAATTCATTTTTATTATCTTATTATTAACCTTAGATTAAGATAAAGATCAGATATATTTTTACAATCTTCTATGGTTTTTCCCAGTTAGATTATATGTTCTCCCGAAAACTTAGAATTTTTGCTTTATTTTTCAAAAATTAAAACGATCCATATAATAAAAATATAATTTTTAAAATGTAAAGATCTACTTTAAATCTAAATGTAAATCACTCAGTTAATCAAGAGTACAAATAGCTTGGCTTAGTTATGCAAATTATTCTTTATCAAGATCAATTTAACTTTTAAAGAACAAAAATTAAAAAATATTTCAATATTAAAAATAAAATTACTCTAAATAAAGTTTGAGATAGGTTATTTTCTTGCAACTTGATATCCCATAACATAGACTAAAAATAATATCTTCATTTATTTTTCCTTCCCTTTATTTTTCAAAAAAAATAATTATTAATCAAAAGATAAATAAAAAGAAGTTTACGATAAACGTAGAAATAGTTTTGTAAGATTTGTGCACTTAGATATACCCATTTAGAATAATGAACTCAAGTTTGTTTCAATTTTAGATTTCCTAGGTAAATTTTAATTATTCTAAACTTAAATGATAAAAAAAGCTACCTAAAATTGAGACTTAAATTTGTTAGATATTAATTCCCTGTTAGTGATTCAACTATTATCGAGCAATACTTTTCTTAAACGTTTTATTCGCTAAATAAATTAGAATTGTTTGTTACAATTTATAAAATTTTATAGATTGATATTATCAAATATATAAATGTATTTACCTTAAATCAATGGTTAATTAAGATACTTGTGAATTAATCAAAGTATCTATCTTTATAAATATTAAAATGCAATTATAAGGGTGAACAAATAAAAATAAAATATTACTTAGTTTAAATCTCTAATTATCATTGTTATATTTTACTGCAGAATTTTATTTTCTTATTAATTGAACTAATTAAATTTTATTTTTTTTATCTTTTTTATTAAATAAATTAATAATAAATTAATTAGTAATTTAAAAAAATTAAAATTTATTAAATTTAAATATCTACTACATTAAATGAATTGTAAGTTTTTATTTAAAAAATGATTTTAGAAAAATTTGAGTTTTTTAATTTTCTGTTATTCTCATTCTCTTTCTCTAATTTCAAAATTTAACAATCAAGTTTTATATTATAAATTTATAATTTCATATTGGTAAGAAAGTTTAAATTTTGAACTCTAATTTATTATAACCAAC
>JH651310.1:192010-207470 GCA_000260095.1 Tetrahymena borealis
TGGAGAGCAAGGTGCTTGTGGTTTAGGGTCTGCTTTAGGAAAGTGCTCATAACTTACTACATTAACTCTTAATTTAGGGTAAAATTTTATATTATGTTATTTTCTTCCACTTCTAAACACAAATTTATTCTCTCTGCTATATTATTTTTTAATTAACTCTTTAAATATAATAGTAAAAATAGTATTGGAGAGCAAGGTGCTTGTGGTTTAGGGTCTGCTTTAGGAAAGTGCTCATAACTTACTACATTAAATCTTACATTAGGGTAAAATTAATTTTATATTATTTTATTTGCTTTACTATTCATTATTTATTTATAGTAAATATTATAATACTTTTTTTAAATTAATTTTTTAATATTTCGAATAAAAGATTAGATAATAAAAAGGTTATATAATCTTAAATAATGAGAATAAAGAGATTAGTGGTTAAAGAGATAAGGTAAAAATGAACAAATATTATTTATAAAATTTAATCTTTTTTAATATAAAAATTTGATAGTGAAAGTTGAATTAAGTAATGAAAGATAGATAATTAAATAAGAAATAAATAATTAATTTAAATATGTGTATTAATATTATTTTATTTCAAATTATATATTTGAGTATATTTTGATAAAATCATTTTATAAACAAATCTAACTCCACAATTTAGAATTGTATATTTATAGCAAAAAGAACCATATATTCTAAATATATTTCAAAATTATTTTTTCATAAGAGGAAAATGTGAATAAATAATTAAATATGTAGGGTGTTGAAAATTATCTAATTTTAATGCATAAATAACAGTGATAATAAATATATAGATATTAATATTAGATTTATTTGTTTAATTTTTTGCTAGAAAACACATATTTCAAAAGGAATCAGTCAATTTAACTATTCTCTTCATTTTTAAGAGCCTTTATTTCAATTTCTTTAGATTTAATTCTTGAATAATATTCCCACTGTTTATAAATGTAAATAAAATTAAAATTTTAAAAATTAATAAATTAGTCTTACCTAAATATCAAGAATAAATAATTGAGAAATTAGTATTAAGCAATTTCATTATAAAATTAAGTTATTCCAATTTCATTGATCTGATTATACCTATTTTAATTTAATATAATATGCTTATTACCTTATCATAATTAATTTTATATAATAAATTCTAAGGGAAATAATTACCCTAATGAGATTGTTAAATTTCTAAGGGTCTTACATTATCTCATTTTCTCTACTAATGAAATGCATAGTTCATTTCCGATAATGTTAAAACTTGTTTTAGAAAATATTTTAAAAATGAGATATTAATATTTAAAGAATGAAAAATATATGATTATAAAATCTACCTTAACCACAGAGTTAAAGAAACAAGATTTTAGCAAGTTGAAATTCCTTGAATAATAAAAGACAATATCTTTTCATCAGATTCAGTGCTTCTATTTTTATAGGAATATAAAAAATAAATTATTTTTCTGATTTAATATCATTTTTTAACATCTATTTTAGATAAAATTTTATATTATATTTTTATTTACCTAAACCAAAGCTATAAACTTCTTAAATTTACTAAAGATGGTATTTGCTAACAAAATAATTCTGCTGAATTTTAGTTTAATTACAAATATCTGTATTTTAAAATATTTAAATTTTCATTGTTGTCCTATTCTAGTTAGAAAATAATCAATTAAAAATAGTAAATTTACTCAAATTCTATAACTAATAGAGTTAGATTTTCAAAGTTTTTTAATGTATTAAATATCTCTAAAACACCAGTATTATCAAATTTATTTGAACTTTAATTTATAAATAATCTTTTAAATATTCTTATATTTAATTGTATAATTTTACGGTAACTTTAATTATAAATCAGTTAGATTCTTTAACTTTGAAATTTGTTAGCAAAGATTCAATATACCTTCATTACCAATATCATTAACTCTAATAATTAAAAAGAATATTTAAAATTATTACTCAAGTCTTTATTTTTTAATATTATTTACCCCAATCTTAATTGTAATATTTAGAGACATTATAGTACACCAATAGCAGAAGCTAAAATAGAAATTGTATTGTTATCTATTTTACTTTAGCTTTTTAATTAAATATCTAGCTAGATAATAAAGATAAATGTGTAAAAATTTACTCAAGTAGTAATGAGAAGTTTGTTATTTAATTGCACTATTTGAGCATCTCTTCTATTTAATATATACCCTCTATTGTAATATTATTTTTACTGTTTATTAATAAATTAAATTCTAAGTACAAAACCAATAATAATTAAAAATAATTTTTCAATACCTCAAATCCAAAGATAATGATTTTAATTTCTTTAATTATATTACTGCTTAAAATAAGGCTTATAAATCCTCTTAATAGATTTGAGTACTTCTGTGATAATAAAAATTATAAAAATTAAGATAATATTATTTAATTATGAAATATTCTACTATAACCAGAGCTACAGGAAAGTAAGATTATTAAATGTGGCTAATCTTTGAGCAAAATTTAATAGACATTTTCCTCCAATTAGAATTGAGCTTTAGATTTAAAAAAAAAAAATTTTTAAAGTAATTCTAAAAGCAAATAATTTTGTTACTTTAAATTGATAGACAGAGAAGATAAATCTTAGCATTAAGAAATTTCTTTACCTAATAAAAATTCAACATTAAAGTTGATTTTTTTATTGTATCTTGATGTTAAAAATATAAAAAATATTTTAATTTAAGATTAATATAACTTTTTTTACCCCAAATCTATATTTAAAGTGGTTAAATTTTTATTTTAATAGATATTATCTGTCATAATCGATAGCTAATCTTCATTTATTTTCTAAGATCTTTATCAGATAAATAATTATTATAAATACAATTAATGTTAATAAGAACATACTTCAATATAATGCTTAGTTAAGAGCCACTATAATTTATTAGTTTATAAAGCTATTTATAATAAAAAAATTATAAGGTCATAGAAATAATATTTTATAAATAATTTACTTATTTTTAATCTTTTACTATCATTTATTATAATATTCTTTTATTTCTATAGAGAATCAAAAGTAAAAAATATGAAAGAATTTGAATTATTAATTAATTAATAATTTGAATGAAACTCACTCATTCCTCAATAATATAAATCCATGTTTAATAAATTCAAAACATCCCAAATTGGATTAGTTTAAAAATTGGTCATAATATTTCAGTTAACATTTTATTATTTTAAGTAGATTTTGAAATACTAATAAAATAATATCATATTATATTTCGAAATTAAATTGGTTTGTAAAAAGTGAGAGATAAAATTTAATTACAAAAAAATTTCTACTTAGAGAACATAGAGGTAAGTTACATTGTAAAATTAAATACCGTATCCGTCTTAGAGATTTCCCTGTCATTGAGATTTCCCCCTCTATTAAAAATTTAAGATTAGATTTAGTTCAAAAAAATCAATTTCTAAATGTTTAAATTGCTTTAAATAATGAAATTAAAGTTTATTTAAAAAATTAATGTTTATATATTAAAATAAGAAAAGAAGTTTAAACAATTGAAAATAATAATTATTGAAGGATTTAGTTTGACTAATACCAAAATAATAATTTATCTTATTTAAAATTAATTATTACTCTAAATATATAAATCATAAATTTAACTTAAGTGAAGTTATATATGCTAAAATTGTATCAATTTAGTATTATTTCTTAGAATATCAATTCAACCAAAAAAGCTTCAAATATTAACAACCACTAACCTCTTTAACTTGTAGTAGAAATTTTTATATTTATCAGATATTTCATATGAATTTCCTCTAATAAATATAAAGAAATTAATTTAATATAATATAATCGAAATAGAATAAAATGAGTAATTTCTGATTTTACGAAAGCACAAGAAATAAATAGTTAAGATGTTTGCAATTTGATATTCCTACACCAATATCAATTACTCCTTTTTCACTGATTGAATTATAGCTTTGATTTTCAAAAAGATAAGTTTATGAAGATTTAATTTAAATAGCTGCATTAATATTTACCCTAATGAAAGAGTTAAAGATTTAAGATTCTTCATCTATCCAATAGCATTACCTAGTTTTGAGGTACCTTCACAGAGATATAGACTAGGACCATTTTTGGTACCAGAAAAACACATAACTTTAGCGTACATTTTTTTTTATAAAAAAATTAAACCACGCCAACGAAAGGGGTACCCACCCTAAAACGACTCTTCTAAAAAAACTGAAAAATAAATCATTAATAAAATTAAATGTAAAAAATTAGTTTTTTTAAAAAAAGAAAATACCTCATTATAATTTAAATTTCTAAAAATTTGTAAGTAATAAATGATAATAAGAATATGTATAGTATTTACCTAAGCCATAAGATTAATGAGTCTAAATTATTAAACTTAGAAAGTGATTCAGCTATCATTGATAAACAGTGATCATTAATATTGTTTTAACTATTATATTTTAAGATCTAAATAATCTTATAAATTATTTTTTAAATTTACCTCAACCAAAGAGTTAAAGATGTTAATTTCTAACAATTGGATATTTCTGAAATAAATAATCTAGAATTTTCTTCTCCTATATAACTAAGGTTTCATTAACTTGATTAATATATCAAACATTAATTTAATAATACTCTAAATTCAAATTTAATGAATTTAATGTTTAATTCCATTTAGAAACAGTAGAAGACAAATTCTATAAAGCTTTATATCCCTATTTTAATTTGCTTTATCCAAAAAATACTTATTATTGTCAAATATAAAACAAAAATTTAATATTTTACATTGAGGAAATATATAGATCCTCAAGGTTTTAAATCTTTTAAATATTTTAATAGAATCCTATTAATCCTTCATCATTAATATTACTATTACTAATAGTTTAAAAAGTAATTGAAAATAATTACTATGATAATTTAAATTAATTACTAAGCACTCATATCTAGGGTTTTTAGATTAATACATTTCTGAATGCCTAAAGATAATTTAATTAATCCTTCGTCTCCAATTTTACTACAACTTTTTAATACCATACATAAATTTTTAAGGTAGAAGCTTTTTATGATTTTAATATTCTATTAATGCATTAAATTGTTACTGTAGGCAAATAGAAAGCTTAATAAGATTAATACATTAGCCTATGCTTTCACCTATAACTGTAATACCATCTCTACCAATGTAGTTATAACTATAAAGTTTATTGGATTAAAAATTTATTATTATGACATTTTTAATTTACCTTAGATTCAGATTTAGATCTTATATTTGTTTACATTCTTCAAGAATTCTTCCCAAAACGATGGCGCATTCTAAATCAAATATTGTATTTTTACTTTTAATTTATAAAAGAAGATACATCTATTAAATACTAATTTATTATAAGATAAGATCTACCTTAAGTTCAAATGTAAAGTGTTTAACTAGTCTAACATAGAGATAGTTTGGCTTAATTAAGTAAATTCATTTACTCCAAGATCAATTTCCCTTAAATAAAGAATGATTAGTTGAAAAATATTCAATTTTAGTATATCATTACTCAAAGGAGAGAATTAGAGAGGTAATCTTCCTACAATTTTAAATTCCAAATAATAAGGAAATAAAATCTTCAATAGCTTTATCATATTTTTCTTTTCTTTAATTAATATTAGAATTAGAATTCGTAAATGATTGATAATAAAATTACTTTAGGAATATAGAAAGATTCGTAAGATTAACACACTTTGAAAGGCCCATTTAAAACACTTAATGTAAGTTTATTTAACTTAATGTATTTCTAATAAATTTTTAAAAATTATGAATTCAATATTTTTATAAAATTAAATCTTACCTACAATCATCTATGCTTAAATTTGTTAGAGATTAATTCTCAGTAAGTGATTAGATTATTATAGAGGTATGTTGATCTAAAACATCTTCATCACTAAATATATTGGAATTAATTATTATTATGAAAGCTAAAGAAATCTAACTTAATTTCAATAGTATTTCTTATTTATTTACCTTAAAATAATAGATATTTAAGGAACTTAAGTATTAATCAGTTTATATATCTTTAGAAAAAATAAAACATATTAATAAGGGTGAGTAATAACAAATAGAAGATTACATTCTTTAGATCTCTAATTATCATAGCTTTTTAATGTTTTAGATTTATTATCTAATTTAATTTGTAGGAACTTAGTTATCTTATTTTTACTTTGTTTTTAATTTTAATGAATAATGAAATTTCTATATCCTTAAACAATATTTTAAATTAATAAATAAAGTAAAGATCGAAAATTTAAATAAATGAATTTTAAAAATAATTACTAAAAATCTTTAAATTAAAAATATAATAAAAGTATATTTTGATTTCATTTAATCAGGAAAATTAATTTTATTCTTGGTTAATTAAATTATTTTTAATTCAAAATTTAATATTATGTATTTTTTTAATTATTACTGATTAAGTAAACTTTCCTTTTAGATTAATTACTTATTAAATTTTAGGGCTTGTTTTTTCTCTAAGATATAATTGATTATTGGTTATGCAAAAGTGGAGAGACTTAAATTAATATTTTTTAATTTTTATTATAAATATTATTAAATATTATTTAGATATTTTTAAATAATATTGTAATTTTATTTAATAATATTTACATTAATTAATTTTTATTATAAATAATTTAAAAAAATTTATTATAAATGGTAATCATGATAAACTTTAAATTGAAATTATTGTTTATTAGAAATGGGGTATATGAGCATGTGTAAATAAAATTGAAAAGAAAAATTCAAAATTTAAAAAGAATAGTTTATTATAGTTTAAAATTTATCATTTCGATTTACAATTAATTATAAACAAATATAAATCATATATTTAAATCAGTTTAACAAATAGATTTTAATAACTCACTTAGATTCATTAAACTTAAAAAAGAAATATCAAATAACAGTTTTCACTAATCTTTTTAATTTGTAATAGATATTCTTATAATTGCCAGGCTACTTATAAGTATTTCCCCTTTATAAAATATTACATCAAATTAACTAAAATAAATAAGTTAAAAATTATCTTATTTTACGATATCACCAGAAACAAATAATTCAGAAACTTACAATTTGATATTCCTTCACCAATACCAAGTATCCCAATTTTATCAATTTAATTATAACTTTTATTTAATAAAATGATAAATTTATAAAAATTTAATTTAATAAATACTCATTTAATTAATTATTTATTACCCTATAGAAAGTGTTAAGGAAAAAAGATTTTACATATATCCTATACTTTTACCTAACTATAATGCCCCTTCACATTTAATTTCATTGAAACTAATTTAATTAGATTTGTAAATTAAACTACTGTAAATTTAATTTTATATATTATAATTAAAATATTGAACTGAATAAGTTTTTATTAAAAAAATAAGTTAATAGAATGACATTTTTTAAAAGAATCAAAAATTTAAAAATAAAGTGTTTGCAGTAATTTTTAAATTATCAATAATTTGAAAAAACATAAATTTAAAAAAAATTTAAAAACCATTCAAATTAAAATCCTAATAATGTTATGTATGATCTATATAATTTACCTAAGCCATAAGGTTAAGGTACGTAAATTACTAAATTTAGTAATTGACTCAGCTAACATAGATAAACCACAATCATTAATACAGTTATAACTTTTATTTTATTATTTAAATATATATTAAATCAACAGAAGATTTTTTTCAAATTTACCTCATCCAAAGAGTTAAATTTTACAATCTCTAACATTTTATAATTTCTGAAATAAATAAATTAGAGTTTTATTCTCCAATATTCCTAAATTTCGATTTAAAATTAATAATAAATTTAATAAAGTATAAATTAATAATACTCTAAATCCACTGCTAATGAATTTAATGTTTAATCCCATTTAGTTATAGTAGAAGATAAATTTTATAGTGCTTCAATTCCCAAACTTTCTTTTCTGTAATAAAAAAATAATAATTAAATACTAATTTCTAATTTTAATAAAAAATAAATCTTATATTTTACATTGAAGATAGATCAAAATCTTCTAGATTTTAAATATTTTAAATATTTTAACAGAATCCAACTACTCCTTTTTCATCAATTTGGTTATCACTAGTATAATAATAACATAATTTAATGTCTAAATTTAGAGCTTAAAATAATTACTTAATATTCATATTTAAGGTTTTGAGATTAATGCAATTCTAAAGGCATGAAGATAATTTAATTAATCCTTCATTTCCAATATAATTTTCACTTTTTTATATAATTGTTTAAGCAAAAATTCATTATAAATTTAATATTTGATTAGTAATTTAATTTTTACTATAAGTCTATATAAAACTTAGTAAGGTTGATACATTTTCCGATACTTTAACTTAATGATATCATACTAGTTTCATCAATCTTATTTTGGCTTTTTAGAGTTTTATATTTCTTATTTTTTGGCAAAATCTTATTATTTTACCTTAGATCAAGATTTAGATCTTATAAATCTTTTCTTTATTCAATAATTATTACCAAGAATTTGATACATTCTTAATCAAACAATTTATTTTATCTACATTTTTTTGTAAAAATAATAAATGGAGATTAAAAATAAGATTAGATTTACCTAATACTCAAATTTAAGGTTCCCAGTTAATCAAGCATAGAGATAGATTGGCTTAATTAAGCAAATTGTTAGACTCCAAGATCAATAAAGCTTTTTAAAAATTTGACATTTTGAAAAGTTTATGATTTAATAATAAATACTCCAAATCAAGAATTAGAGATGTAAGTTTCTTACAATTTGATATTCCAAAAAATAAACTTGTAAAATCATCATAATTAAATATATTAGGTTTTAAATCCCTTTATTTTATAATATAATAATTTAGTAAAAAACTAATTAATTAGAAAAAAGATTGATTACATTAGATATAGAGAAAGTTTTATAAGATTAAAGCACTTTGCTAAACCCTTTTAAAACATCGAGCAAACGCTTTCTCCACTCTATAAATCCCTAGTTAAAAGATTCTTTATGATAATCAATTCAAACTTCTTATAATATAATATTTTACATACAATCTATCGTTAATTTTGTTAAATTTTAATTCTCATTAAGTGATTGTATTATTGTAGCAATATGATTATCTAAAACATTTTGATTGCTAAATAATTTTTCATTATTTGATTAAAATAATAAATATTGAAAACTTGAATTTTAACTTTTAATATTTACCTTAATATAATAGTTAATTCAGAAACTTAAGAGCCAATCAATTTATTTATGTTTAGTAAAAAAATAAAATAATTATAAAGGTTGAGTAATCATAAAAAAGCATTACATTATCTAAATCTCTAATTATCATTATTATATTTTGTTATAGAATTATATTGGCTATATTAATAAAAGAAGTAGGAATTAATCAAATTTTATTTAGTTTGGTATCAATTTATAATTAATTAATCTAAAAATTAAATTAAATAAGATATCCCAAATCTTCACTTTTTAATGAATTATATCCTATGGTGTATCTAATGTTTTTTTTAATTAATTTAAAGAAAAATTCATAAAATTTTTTTGATTCTCTTATCCCTCAAAATTAAGATTTACAATTAATAAATAGACAAATAAAATATTGAAATGTAGCAAATAAATACTTTCTCTTAATAATTATAATTTTCATAAACTAAGAACCATTTTATAATATAAATTTTTGTATTTATTTTCTAATCTCTGTCTCACAGCATAACTATAATCATTACCCCACAATATCATAGTAACATCATTCAAATTGGTTAAGTTATCCAACCCTTCTAAAAGAGTGGTTACTCCTCTTTCTCCAAATTTATTTTTACAAAATTTCAAATAGAGATGATTCAATTAAGTTAATTGTTTCAATCCATTACCTATAGCCACCACTCCTATTTCTTCAATTTTATTATTCTCAAAATTTAAATTTAGATGATTCAAATTTTTTAAATATTTAAATCCTTCAGCGAGTACTTACAATCCTTATTCTCCACATTAATTGCCTTCAAAGTTTAAATAGAGGTAGTTCAATTTATTTAAGTATTTAATACCCTAAGCTAGTAGTATCGTTCCTTTTTCTTTTATGGAACTACCGAATAATTCTAGTTTCAGTTAATTTAATTGGTTTAAGCATTTTAAACTGCTTCCAAGTACAGATGCAGCTTCATCTCCAATTAAATTGATAGATAAGTCCAAATTAAGAATATTCAAACTGGTTAAATTTTTTAACATTGAACTAAGTGCTATAGCTCCTTTCTCTTCAATTTAAGCATATTGAAAGTTTAAATTGAGCTAATTCAATTAGTTGAGTTATTATAATCCACCAGCAATAAGTTTCATCGATTCTCCTCCAATATTATTATTTTTTAGTACCAAATTGAGTTGATTTAATCTGGTTAAATTTTTTAATCCTTCTGAAAAAATTTCAAATTCTATTTATTTAAATTTTTGGGAATGCAAGCTCAAATTTAGATTATTTATTTATTTTAAAGAATTCAATCCTACAGAAATAGCTGACATTTCTTTTTCTCCAATTTCTTAAGTATCATGATCCCAAAACCCTATTCTAAGTTGATTCAAATGTATTAGTTATTTCATTCCATCAAAAAGAGTTTAAATTTCAATATGTCCAATTCTATTCTGAAATAATTTAAAATTTATAGTATTCAATTACTTTAATTAAATTATCGCTTCTTTAAGAAAATAAACTCCTTTCTCTCCGATATCATTTTAAAATAGGAATAACTGCAGTAGATTCAATTAGTTTAAGTACTTAAGCCCATTAGCTAATCCTATAAATCCATTATCTCCAATTGAATTGAAATTTAACCTCAAATTAAGATGATTTAATTGGCTTAGGCATTTCAATCCTTCACCAAGAGCTAATGCACCATTTTCTCCTATTTAATTGTTACTTAAGTTTAAATAAAGCCAATTCAATTTGACTAAGGATTTTAATCCTTCTGCTAGTATTATGGCTCCTTTTTCTTTTATTTAATTATACTTTAATTTCAGTATGAGTTTATTCAATAATGTTAAGCACTTCAATCCATTAGCTAATGATATCATCTAATCATCCGTAATATAACTATTATGTAAATTTAAATAAAGCTCATTTAATTGGTTAAAGCATTTCAATTCATCAGCAAAGAGGATCATTCCTTTTTCTCCAATATTGTTACCCATTAAATCAAATGTGATACTTTTATATTAATAATATTTCTATAGATTTTAATAGTCTCTAATTGGCTCTGAGGAGTCTATTTGAACTGTAATTTGAGCTGGTTTAGAGATTTAAGATTTTATAAGGTATTTTTTCTTTCTTAGTGTAAAAGATTATAGGTCAACATCTTAGAATTTGAAATTATGAAGGAGAGTTTCAAGTAATTCAGTAGGCTCCTTTCTATCTTCTATAGAAGCTGTAACCATGCTAGATAAGATCTAATCAATATACTACTAATATTGAGAATAATTTGGAATATAATTAGTCAAGCTACTTTATAATAAATTTAAGGTTTCTTCACCTTCAAATTTCTTATTTCTAATTAATTCCATTAAGGTTATACCTAGAGAATATACATCAATTTTATTTGTCAACTTTACTTCTTCCTAATATATTTCTGGTGCAATATATTGATTATCTCCCCCGAATTCTGGATTTTATACAGCTAAGTCTTAATTATTCTTTTTGAAAACATAAGCCAAACCAATGTCAGTAAGCAAAAACTTATTTTTTTACTAGCAAAAAAGGATGTTTTCTGGTTTGATATTATAATGCACAACCCCTAATTATTTCAACTCAACTAATCCTAATAGTAATTAGTTAGTAATAGCATATACATTGCTTGGTTTTAAATAATTTGACTCCATTATATCTTGGAGTGAGCAATCGCCAAGTTCATTCACAAAAAAGATACATTGCAGCGGTTGACAGTAAAAATATTCATAATTATCAGTTAAACGATCTTTATTCTTAAATTTTTACAACGCTTCAACATGCTTTAAAACTTCTTGCTCAGAAATACCTTTAGTATAAACGATTTTTATGGCTACATTATTCAGTTATTTTGAGCGCGCTTCAATAACTTCTCCAAAAGGTCCTTTTCCTAAGAATCCAATAAAAATGTACCCTTTTTTGCTTAAATATTGTATTTACTATTTGAATTCTGTAGCCTTCAAACAATGAGCTTTACAAATTGCATCTATATAATCGCTGTTTACTTCTTTTCCAGTTGTACAACCCATTTTATTATTAAATATCTACTTATTTTAAATCTTTCTTTAATTAAATCTTATTTACAATTTTTTTCTTATAATAAAATAATGAAGCATACTAAAAACATCGTTTTTAAACTTTTTTGATAAAAAGAACTTTTGTGATGATTATTAAAGAAGATCTATTTAATATTAGGTAATCTAATATACCGAAAAATATTTATTATTATTATTATTATTAATCAACCTGCTTTTTTACTATTAATATAACGATAGCTAAAACTGTGGAGATGTATAAATTTTACCCTCATGATTCTCTTTTATCTATTTCCCTCTCATCTCTAGATATTACTTTATTAAAATAATTAATCCCTTCTCTTGAGTAAATTCAATTAAAATTCTTACAAAGAATAGTTGTTACTCTAGAGAATTTCAAGTTATAAAATCAGTCATTTAATAACTGTATCTGAAGCAGTGATGGAACAAATAATTTTTTTACTATTCCAATATTTGAAGTATGAAAAAATAAATAATTAAATACTATTATTTGGCTAATATTTGATAATTGTTAGCTATTATTTGGCAAATATTAAAAACCTTTATAGAAATGATATTTGATTATTTTGTAAATAAAATATATAATACAAAAATCTAATTTGAAGGTAAGTTTTATGATCTTTCAAAAATTTAAAGTAAGTAAGTAAAATATTAAATAAAATTTAATAAAAAAATATATAATTTTAATTAATCTTTAATAAAATTAATAAATATTAATATTAATTTAATAAAATTTAATTTTACAATTAATTATTATTAAAATTAAATTGAGATGCCCAATGACTGTATAACCTAATTTTTTTTAAATTTTAAAATTATTTTTTAAAAATATAATAAAACTGATCATCTTAATAACTTTAAATTGAAATTTATGTTGATAAGAAATTGGTTATATAAAAATGGGTAAATAAAATTGGAAAAGAAATACTCAAGATTTAAAAAGAATAGTTTATTTTAGTAAAAAATTTATCATTTCGATTAACAATTAATTATAAACGAATACAAATCATATATTTAAATCAGTTTAACAAATAGATTTTAATAACTCACATAGATTCATTAAACTTAAAAGAAATTTCAAATAACAGTTTTCACTAATCTTTTAAATTTATAATAAATATTCTTATAATTACCAGGCTCCTTATAAGTATTTCCCCTTTATAAAATATTTATATCAAATTAACTAAAATAAATAAGTTAAAAATTATCTTATTTTACGATACAATCAGATACAAATAATTAAGATTCTTACAATTTGATATTCCTTCACCAATACCAAGTATCCCAGTTTTATCAATTTTATTATAACTTTAATATAGTAAAAAGATAAATTAATAAATGTTTAATTTAATAAATACTCATTTAATTATTTATTACCCTATAGAAAGTGTTAAGGTATAAAGATTTTACATCTATCCTATACTTTTACCTAACTGTATAGCCCCTTCACATTTAATTTCATTGAAACTAATTTAATTAGGTTTATAAATTAAACTACTGTAAATTTAGTTTATTATATTTCAATTAAAATATTTAATTGAATAAGTTTTTATTAAAAAAAAAAATGGTAATAATGTTTTTTTATGATCTATATAATTCACCTAAGCCATAAGGTTAAGGTACGTAAATTACTAAATTTAGTAATTGTTTCAGCTATCATTGATAAACTGCTATCTTAAATCTTGTTCTTACTTTTATTTTATTATTTAAATATAGATTAAATCAAAAGAAGATTTTTTTCAATTTTTACCTCATCCAAAGAGTTAAATTTTACAATCTCTAACATTTAATAATTTCTGAAATAAATAATTTAGAGCTATATTCTCCAATATTCCTAAATTTTCATTAAAAATAAATAAACTTTTTAAAGAATAAATTAATAATACTCTAAATTCACTGCTAATGAATTTAATGTTTAATCCCATTTAGTTATAGTAGAAGATAAACTTTATAGTGCTTCAATTCCCAAACTTTCTTTTCTGTAATAAAAAAATAATAATTAAATATTAATTTCTAATTTTAATAAAAAATAAATCTTATATTTTACATTGAAGATAGATCAAAATCTTCTAGATTTTAAATATTTTAAATATTTTAACAGAATCCAACTACTCCTTTTTCATCAATTCGGTTATCACTAGTATAATAATAATATAATTAAATGTCTAAATTTAGAGCTTAAAATAATTACTTAATATTCATATTTAAGGTTTTGAGATTAATGCAATTCGAAAGGCATGAAGATAATTTAATTAATCCTTCATTTCTAATATCATTTTCACTTTTTTATATAATTGTTTAAGCAAAAATTCATTATGGCTTTATAATTCAATTAATAATTTAATTTTACTTTAAGTCAATTTAAAGCTTAGTAAGATTGATACATTTTGCGATACTTTAACTTAATACTGTCATACTAGTTTCATCAATCTTATTATGACTTTAGAGTTTTAAATTTATTATTTTTTTGGCAAAATCTTATTATTTTACCTAAGGTCAAGATTAAGATCTTCTAAACCTTTTCTTTCTTCAAATATTTTTGCCAAGAATTCAATACATTTTTAATCAAAAGTTTTATTTTGACTATATTTTTTGTAAAAATAATAAATGAAGATTAAAAATAAGATTAGATTTACCTTAAGGTCAAATTTAAAGTTTTTAGTTAATCAAGCATAGAGATAGATTAACTTAATTAAGCAAATTATTAGACTCCAAGATCAATATAACTTTTAAAAAATGGATTATATTGAAAATTTAATGATACTATATTAATTACTCCAAATCAAGAGTTAGAGATGTAAGCTTCTTACAATTTGATATTCCAAAAAATAAACTCGAAAAATTATCTTAACTGAATACATCTGGTTTTAAATCTCTTTATTTTATAATACAATAATTAAGTATAAAATTAATTAATTAGAAATAAGATTGATTACCTTAGATTTAGATAAAGTGTTGTAAGATTAAAGCACTTTGCTAAACCCATTTAAAATATTGAACAAACATTTTCTACACTCTATAAATCCCTAGTTAAAAAATAATTATATGATAATCAATTCAAATTCTTAGAATATAATATTTTACCTAAAATCCATAGTTAATTAGGTTAGAGATTAATTCTCATTAAGTGATTGTATTATTGTAGTAGCATGATTATCTAAAACATTTTGATTGC
>JH651310.1:207766-235703 GCA_000260095.1 Tetrahymena borealis
ATTGAAAAAGAAATATTCAAGATTTAAAAAGAATAGTTTATTTTAGTAAAAAATTTATCATTTCGATTAACAATTAATTATAAACGAATACAAATTATATATTTAAATCAGTTTAACAAATAGATTTTAATAACTCGCTTAGATTCATTAAACTTAAAAAAGAAATATCAAATAACGGTTTTCGTTAATCTTTTTAATTATTTGTAATAGAAATTCTTATAATTATCAGGCTTCTGAAAAGTATTTCCCCTATATAAAATATTACATCAAATTAACTAAAATAAATAAGTTAAAAATTATCTTATTTTACGGTACAATCAGATACAAATAATTAAGATTCTTACAACTTGATATTCCTTCACCAATACCAAGTATCCCAGTTTTATCAATTTAATTATAACTTTAATATAATAAAAAGTTAAATTAACAAATGTTTAATTTAATAAATACTCATTTAATTAATTATTACCCTATAGAAAGTGTTAATGAATAAAGCTTTTACATTTATCCAATACTTTTACCTAACTGTAATGCCCCTTCACATTTAATTTCATTGAAACTAATTTAATTAGGTTTATAAATTAAACTACTGTAAATTTAGTTTATTATATTTTAATTAAAATATTTAATTCAAAAGGTTTTTCTTAAATTCAAAATAAAATGGTAATAGTTTATATATGATCTATATAATTCACCTAAGCCATAAGGTTAAGGTACATAAATTACTAAATTTAGTAATTGACTCAGCTATCATTGATAAACCACTATCATAAATACTGTTATAACTTTTATTTTATTATTTAAATATAGATTAAATCAACAGAAGATTTTTTTGAAATTTACCTCATCCATAGAGTTAAATTTTACAATCTCTAACATTTAATAATTTCTGAAATAAATAAATTAGAGTTTTATTCTCCAATATACCTAAATTTTGATTAAAAAAAATAAATTTTTTTAAGAATAAATTAATAATACTCTAAATTCACTGCTAATGAATTTAATGTTTAATCCCATTTAGTTATAGTAGAAGATAAACTTTATAGTGCTTCAATTCCCAATCTTACTTTACTGTAATATAAAAATATATAACTAAAATTAATTTATAATTTTAATAAAAAATAAATCTAATATTTTACAATCGAGATAGATCAAAATCTTCAAGATTTTAGATATTTTAAATGTTTTAACAGAATTCAATTACTCCATTTTCATCAAGTTTGTTATCTCTTTTATAATAATAGTATAATTTAATTTCTAAATTTAGTGCTTAAAATTATTACTGAATATTCATATTTAAGGTTTTGAGATTAATGCAATTCTATAGGCATGAAGATAATTTAATTAATCCTTCATTTCTAATATCATTTTCACTTTTTTATATAATTGTTTAAGCAAAAATTCATCATGACTTTATATCTGATTAATAATTTTTACTTTAAGTTTATTTAAAACTTAGTAAGGTTAATACATTTTGAGATACTTTCACTTAATACTATCATACCAGTTTCATCAATCTTATTTTGACTTTTAGAGTTTTATATTTATTATCTTTTTAACGAATCTTATTATTTTACCTTAGATCAAGATTTAGATCTTATAAACCTTTACTTTCTTCAAGAATTTTTGACAAGTATTTGATACATTCTTAATCAAAACTTTTATTGTATCTATATTTTTTTGTAAAAATAATTAATGGAGATTAAAAATAAGATTAATTTACTTTAAGCTCAAATTTAAAGTGCTCAGTTAATCAAGCATAGAGATAGATTGACTTAATTAAGCAAATTATTTGACTCCAAGATCAATAAAACTTTTTGAAAATTTGTTATTTTGAAAATTTAATGATACTATAATAATTACTCAAAATGAAGAATCAGGGAGGTAATTTTCTTACAATTTGATATTCTAAAAAATAAACTTGTAAAATCATCTTAATTTAATATAATGGGATTTAAATCTCTTTATTTTATAAAATATTAATTAAGTATTAAATTAACTAATTAGAAAGAAGAATGATTACCTTAGATTTAGAAAAAGTTTTGTAAGATTAAAGCACTTTGCTAAACCCATTTAAAATATTGAACAAACATTTTCTCCGCTCTATAAATTCCTAGTTAAAAAATAATTATATGATGATCAATTCGAATTCTTAGAATATAAAATTTTACCTAAATTCCATAGTTAATTAGGTTAGAGATTAATTCTCATTAAGTGATTGTATTATTGTAGTAGCATGATTATCTAAAACATTTTGATTGCTAAATAAATTTTCATTATTTGATTAATATTATAAATAAATATATAACTTAAATTTAATTTTAAATTTTATTATTTACCTTAATATAATAGTTAATTCAGACACTTTAGAGCCAATCAATTTATTAATCTTTAGTAATAAAATAATATAATTATAATGTTTGAGTAATCATAAAAAAATATTACATTATCTAGATCTCTAATTATCATTATTATATTTTATTATTGAATTATATTTGCTCTTTTAATCAAAGAAGAGGAAAAAAGTTCTCTTTTTAATTTAAAATATTCTATAGTGTATCTAAATTTTATATTTATTTAATAAATTTTATTTTATAAACTACTCCTTATATCATATTAAGATATTTTATGATTTTCAAAATAATCACCATTTTATTTTACATAAGACGTTGATACTAAGATTAATTTTGGTAATAATTCAACCCTCCTTATTTTTAATACAAAGCTAATTTCATAAAAATCCATATTATTATTTTTGGGATACAAGAGTTACTCAAGGTGAAACAGCTAGCTGTATATTATAAAATCTGCTTCAAAATTAACTTTTTTCACTTTTCAGATAATCAAAATGAAGATTTCTATATATTTAAATGAATGCTAAATTCTTTGATTTATTATGAATGCAACTTTTTAAAAGTTTTTAGGAGATAAATAATAAAAAAATATGAAATATTGTTACTTTCTTATTAAAATTTATTTGTATTTTAATAATAATAGATTTATTATTATTAAAAATACTTTACTATTTGGAGTTTTATAATATCTTATTTAATTTTATCTTACTTTATTTAACTTTAATCAAGTAACTTTTAGTTATTATAAAAATGAGTACTTCCTAACTTATTCATTTTCTATATGACCATTTCTATTAAATTTATCCCAGAGTATTATCTAACTCTAAAAAGGATTCATAGATAAGCTAATGAAGAATGCTTACATCTAAATTTTTAGAGGAATTAAAGATTTATAAATTTTATTAACAAATTATCTGATTAAGATGATGAAATCCACTCTTTTTTTTTCTTTATCTAATTTAATGGTATAAAATAATCCACCCAGTGTAAATTCTGTTTGGGATTAGATTAATGATTAAATAAATTCATAAATAGAAGGAAAGAAATTTCTACATTTTATATTAGACTAATATTATATAAAAGCATATTTGAATACTTATTATTTATTTTTTAAATATCTTTGCAAATGAGCTTATACAATAAATTATATTTTTAAGATTCTAGAGATTTTTAAGCTATTCTATATCACATCATCTAATTAGTTTACACCTATAAATTCTTATCAAATTAGTTTACAGAAGACTTTATTTTTCAAAAGAACTTGAATTTAATCTTTTTTATTTTTTATTTTCTATCTTAATTGATTACGTAATTTAGTAAATCATTATGAGATTTGTAAGAATATTATCAAACTGCTTATTTGTAAAATATCTATCAAAGTATAAATTTTCAATCTAAGTTTATCTATATTTTAGTTTTATCTATCGTAGAAAAATATCTCATTAAAAAAAGACATTTTAGCACCTTCTCATTTATATCTAGAATGATAAGAAATGGTGAGATTAAATTAATGAATTTATTATAGATAAATTTCAGTTTACTGGACTTTTAACATATAAAAATATTCTCCCTATTTGTTATTAACTTTGAAAAATTATTAATTTGCGATAACTGAATTATATCTTATCATTATAATAATAGCAGTTTGTAGGCACTATTTAAATCCACAAAAGATCTTGCTTAAATTAATAATAAGTTGATCAATTAAATTACATAAAGGTAGAAGAAAGGAGAAAATAAAAGAAATGCACGCAAAGGTATAATAGATAACATGATTTCTTACTTTTCAGATTTTTAAGGGTTTTTACTATATAAATTATAGGTAAAAGGAGATAGAAAAGCTCTTTTAACAATAGTATTTTTGGTAGTTGCTACTTTAGTAGCTTTAGCAACTGGCATTATTACTGCCTATATGTCTGACCACGGGTGCTCAAAGGCCTTCATTGCAGTTGCAATCTTCAGTTTCATCTATCTTGTTATTAATATCTGTCTTATCGCCACTCCTAAAGCTTGGGAAAGAAATTCTACTTGGGCTATCTTCATATTGATTCTTGGAGTTGTTATAGTTTCTCTTATTGGTTTAGGTTATTCTGCTGCATAATCTATTTGTGAAATTAATGTTTGTGGTGAGGACTATGCTAACCATGCTGATGACTACTGGGATTGGGTGAATAAGGAAGATAGAAAGAAAAACTATGAAGACTAATATTGTGATAATGCTAGTGATCTTTGGATTTCTAGAGCTATTACTAGTAGTATGGGATGGCATTCTTCTACTAACCCTGGAGATGAATTCCACATCAAAAGAGGCTGGCCCATTTCTTTCACTGTTTTATAATCTATCCTCAGTATCATTCACTTACTCTTGACTTTTTCGAATCTATACTCTTGCAGCGGATGTAAGCCTAAGCCTGCTAACAAAGGCGTAACTTATTGAAAGTAATATTTAACTCTTAAAATAAGTATTTACATTAGCTAAGTTAAAATTACTATAAATGTTATATTAAGTGTATATTTGTTTATTTTTCATATTTTCATGTAGGAAATTGATATTCTATTTTATTTTCCATTCATCTTACACATAAGCTCTCTAATTAGAGATTGTTTAGCAAAGAGAAAGAAGATAAATCTTTTCTTCTTTATTATTGCCAAGATTATTGTTAAAAAATAATTAATTAATAAAAAAGATATGTATTAGAACTTATTCAAGTTAAACTGTAACTTAGATTATCTTGAAATTATTATTAGCATTATTATTTGAATATCTAAATCAAGTGTCAGTTTAAACAACCATCCTCCCATCTAAAAAATTAAATAATTTCTATTAAGAATTTATGAAAAAGGCGAGCATTAAAGTGATTAGTATAATTTTTTCTCATCTTTAAATATATTGTCTAAAATACAAGTTTCTAATTATTGTGTACTACTTGTAATCTAAAAGCTATCATATTTCACTTTTCAGAATAAATAATTTTATGTTGAATAAAATCAAAATTATTGAAAACTAGAATTAAAAAAATAATGATTATAGTTAATTAATACTTTACTGAGAGTTTTAATAAATTCTATTTAATTTTACTATTTAAAAATACTTTAAAATATAACTAATATTAATACTTGTTGGTAACATTTAGAATAGATTTTAGGATGGAATTTATAGTTACTAGTAAGTAAACTTTAATAAAAATTTAATTTAATTAATTAGTACATAGAACAAAAATTATTAATTTATCTTAACATAAGATTAATTATTAGAATTTCTTTTAAAATAAATGAATAGTATATATAATAAATAGATCTATCTGATTGTATATTCTTTCAAAATTTATCTGGATTAAATTAATATTATTTTTAATTTGGTACTGCTTGAATTGCAAAAACAATAATTTTTATTAAATTTATTGTATGGAATAAAATAAAAATAAAATGGGATAATATTAAAAAAATAGTAATAATTGAAAAAGAATATCTTGAAGAGTATTATTATGATTTAATTAATTCTAGTTATAATCTAACCAATTAACATATAAATCATAAATTTAATAGAATTTGAACATTCGAACATGAAGATATTACTTTTTAGAAATGTATCTTAGCAATGTGCACCGACTAAAGAATATCAATTTTGAATAAATATTAATCTCTTTAGCTTTTAGAAGAAACTTTTAAAATTATCTTCTTAGACATATTAATTTCCTCTTTGTAAATTAATTTAAATTAATATAAATGTAAAATCTAAATATTTCAATTTTACTATATGACAAGAAATAAATAAATAAGGTGCTAGCAATTTGATATCCCTTTATTAATATCAAGTATCCCAGTTTTGCCAATATTATTATACCTTTTATTAAAAAAATAATTATGAAATTAAATTTCTAAAAAATACTACACAAGCATATACCCTAAAGAGAGTGTCAATGAATAAAGATTCTTCATCTATCCAATTACTTTGCCTAATTTGGATGCACCTTCACATTTAATTTTATTGAAACTATTATATTTAAGTTTATAAGATTTAATACTGTGAATCCTTTAAATTAGGTAAGTTATCTTTCAAAAAAAAATTAATTTGTACTTTAAAAATAATAAAATAATTTAAAAAATATCTAAGAAGTAAGTGAAGTTAGAATTAAGATAATCTATAGTATACCTAAGCCACAAGGTAATAGTACCTAAATTAGTATACTTGGCAAGTGATTCAGCCATGGTTGATAAATATTCATCACTAATTTCATTTTAACTTTATATTTTTAAATTATATTAATAAAATTAATTATTTTTTCAAAACTACCTCATCCAAAGAGTTAAAGATGTTAATTTCTAGCAATTAGTAATTTCGGAAATAAACTGGCTAGAATTTTTTGCTCCAATGTACCTATAATTTTTTAATAGTTAATTGATATTTTAAGGAATTTTTAAAAAATACTCCAAATTCAAAGATAATGATTTTAATGTTTAATTCAATTTAGAAATAGTGGAAGATAAATTTTGAAGTGCTTCTTGTCCTAAATTTTGTTTACTATAGTAAAAATATATAAATTGAATGAATATGTTTAATTAAACTATTTTAAAAATATTATTTTAATTTACATTTAAGAAAGTCCTACATTTTCTAGATTTTCTAAATTTTAAATATTTAGACAAAATCCAATTAATCCCTAATCTGTAATTTCGTTATTTCTTAATAAAAAATAGAATAATTGCCTTTATTTAAAATCTAAAAGTATTTACACTACACTAATATTTATTGATTTAAGATTAATACACTTTTGAATACAAGAAGCAAATTTTATGAATCCATCATTTCCAATTTTATTATCACTTTTATAATACAAGATTAATTTTTAGATAAATCCTCAGTATGATTTAATGCTTTATTAAATCTATTTAATTATTACTATAGATTAATTGAAAACTTAGAAAGGTTGTAACATTTAGCTATGCTTTAACCTAAGACTTCTATACTAGTGCCATCAATATTGTTTTGACTATATAGAGATTTAAATTGAATATTCATTATACGAATTAATTTTTTAACCTTAGATGAAGGCCAAGATCAGATATATTTTTGCATTAACAAAGAGCTTTTCCTATTTAGATGATACTCTCTTGATCAAATTTTTAGCATTTGCTTTAATTTATAAAAAGAAAAGATACAAAATTAAAAATATAAATTATAAAAATGATTAGATATACCTAAGACTTAAATTTAAAGTGCTTAGCTGATCAAGCATAGAAATGCTTTGGCTTAATAAAGTAAATTACTCTAGTTCGAAAGAAGCTTAACTAATAAAAAAAGAGGGTATCTAGAAACATTATTAGCATAATAAATGTAGTTAGTTACTCTAAAGAAAGAAATAGAGAAGTGATTTTCTTACAATTTGATATACCTAAAAGTAAGTTAGGGATAATACCTTTCTAAGTCATTCCTTCTCTTTATTTAAAAAAAAAATAAATGATCAATCAATTATTAAAAATGAAGTTTACTTTAGATTCAAAGAGAGTTTTGTTAGATCCTTACAGTTTCCAATTCCTTACAAAAATAATTGACTTAGATTTGCTTAAACATTTGATTTCCTAGTTAATTTTAATTAAAATCAATAAGAAAGTAGAAGAATGTAAGATTTTACCTAAAATTGAGACTTAAGTTTGTTAGTTATTAATTCTAATTGAGTGATTGAATTATTATTGAAGTGTGTTTATCTTAAATATATTATTCGCTAATTAAATTATCATTTTTTAAATCAAAATTATAAATTATCATAGATTGAGATTCTAATAGAGTTATTTACCTTATAGAAATAGTTATTTAAGGAACTTGAGCACTAATAAGCTAATTTATCTTTAATAACAATATAAAGTAAAAATAATGATAAGGAAATAATAATAGAATATTACATTCTCTAATTTCCTAATAATCATTGTTATATTATTTTAAAGATTTTATTTCCTATTTAATAATATTCCACTTATTAAATTTTTTTAGATTATTTTTTTTATTTTGAAATGCCTAACAAATTATTAATTAATCTAATCCTTCAAGATAAGTTTTTGTATAAATTGATTAAAAAATATAAAATTATTAAACATTCAGTCCGTATTCAACCTAATAAAATAAAGATTATATTCAATTGAAAGAATATTTAGCTGAATAAATTTATCAAATAAAGTAAATAATATTCTAAATAAAATAATTCTAAAAATAAAGAATTTCTCATAACAAATTTGTCTCTTTTTTTCAATGATACAATATAAATAATATACTTGTATTTGTTTATACAGATAATTATGTGAATTTTTGGAATTGGATTTTACAAAAATAAAGAGTAAAAATTTTAAAAATAAATTTTTTTAGAATTTGTTGAATTTCGATGTTCATGAAAAAATATATTTATTTAGATAAACATTTATTACTACAATTTATTATAATGTCAATTTTAGGCAATAAAGACGAAAAATATTATCAAATATCAAAAGACACTAATCTCTTTAACTTTTAGAAATAATTTTTATAATCATCTGGCTGCTAAAATTAATTTCCTCTATAAATGAAGTTTAAGTTATTAATATGAAATTGGATAAATTTTTTCAATTTTACGTTATGACTAGAAACAAATAATTAAGGTGCTTACAATTCGATATTCCTTTTCCAATATCAGCTATTCCAGTTTCTCCAATTTAATTATAGCTTATATTTAATAAAAAGATATAGTTATGAAGTCTTAATTAAGAAAAATGATAAACTAGTATTTACCCTAATGAAATTGTGAGTGAAAATAGGCTCTACATCTATCCAATAACTCTACCTAATTTGGATGCACCTTCACATTTTATTTTATTGAAACTATTAAAATTAAGTTTATAAGATTAATATAAATTAATTTTACATATATTTAATAATTAATAACTTAATTAAAAGAATTGACAGTTTTGATGGTAGGGAAAAATATTTTACAATTAAAAAACTAAAGAACATTTTTTTTAAAAAGAGAAAATTTAAAAACAGATTTAAATTTTCTAAATTATTTAATAACCTACATTAATCAAATTCTTCTAAATAAACTTGAAAATGAAAGATAGTATTCTTAGTATTTACCTAAACCATAAAAGTAATATGCCTAAATTACTAAATTTCGTAAGTTAATCAGCTATCATAGACAAGCAATTATCATTAATGTTATTTGAACTTAAATATGATAATATTACATTAAAATTTATAAAACAGACAATCTTTTTTAAATTTACCTCATCCAAAGAGTTAAAGATGTTAATTTCTAACAAGAAGAAATATCTGAAATAAAAGAATTGAAATTATTTTCTCTTATATCCCTAAATTTTCATAAAGTAATTAATTTATTTTAAGGCATTGGGTTAAAAATACTCTATATTCAAATTCAATGATTTTAAAGTTTATTTCCAATGAGTAATAGTAGAAGATAATTTTTTAAGTGCACTTTATCCTATATTTTGTTTGCTATTTTAAAAATATATTTACTTTATGTGATTAATAAAACTAATTTATGAATATTATTAACAAAAATTATTTACATTTTAGAAAAAGTTAGATGTTCAAGATTTTAAATATTCTAAATATTCTAACAAAATCCAATTAAGCCGTCATCATTAATATCATTTTAGCTTATTTTAAAAATATTATTTAATCTATTCAATAGAAACTTAAATAATTACAGAATGGTAATATGTAAGAATATTAGATTGATGCATTTCTAAAGGCATGAAGATAATTCTATGAATCCATTATTTCCAATTTTATTATCACTTTTTTTAATTTTAAATTATTGTTTAGGCTACCGTTTTCATTATCATTTTAATATAATTATTACTATAAGCTAATAGTAGCCTTAGAAAGGTTGATACATTTCGCTATGTTTTAACCTAAGTCTGCAATACTAGTGTCATTAATGTTATTTTAACTAATATAATTATAGGATTAATATTGGTTATCACTATCTTAATATTAACCTTAGATTAAGAAAAAGTTCAGATATATTTTTGCAATCTACTAGAATTCTTCCCAATTAGATTATATGTTCTCCTTAAAACTTAGCATTTTTGCTTTATTTTACAAAAATTAAAATAATCGATTAAATAAAAATAAAATTTTTAAAATGAAAAATCTACCTTATGTCTAAATGTAAATCACTCAGTTAATCAAGAGTACAAACAGATTGGCTTAATTATGCAAACTATTCTTTATCAAGATCAATTTAGCTAATAAAAATACAAAATAATTGAAAAATATTAAAACATAAATAATAAAGTTACTCTAAAATAATTTTGAGATAGGTTATTTTCTTGCAATTTGATATCCCAATACATAGACTAGAAAGAATATTTTCATTTAATATTCCTGCCCTTTATTTTTTTAAACAAAATTATTCAGCAAATGATAAATAAGAAAGAGTTTACGATAAACATAGAGATAGCTTTGTAAGATTTGTTTACATTGCAATTCCAATCTAAAATAAAGAACTCAGGTTTGTTTCATCTTTTGATTTCCTAGGTAAATTTTAATTGTTATAATTCTAAACTAGAGAATAAAAAATGTAACCTAAAATTGAGGCTTAAATTTGTTAGCTATCTATTCCTTTATAGTGCTTCAACTATTATAGAGTAATGTTTATCTAAAACATTTTATTGACTAAATAAATTACAATTATTTGTTTCAATTTATCAAATTTCATAGATTAATATTATTAAAGCTTTCTAAATCTATTTACCTTAAATCAATGGTTAATTAAGAAACTTGTGAATTAATCAAAGCATCTATCTATAGAAATAGTATAATATAATTATAAGGGTTGACTAATAATAATAGAATATTACTTTGGATAAATCTCTAATTATCATTATTTTATTTAATAATAGAATTTTATTTCCTTATTTATTTATTAATTAATTAAGTTTTTATCTTTTTTACTTATTTACTAAATTAATAATAAATTAATTAATACTTTAAAATACAACAAATTAAAATTAGTTGCCTCTGCTCATTAAATTTATGGATTAGCAATTCCATTTTTTAGATCAAAATAAATTTTCTATCACGGCATAAATATCTAAATCCATTGTAGTAAAATTTAGAAATTAACTGTCCTGTGTAATAGGAATTTTTATTAGAAACTATTTGCTCAAATATGATAGAAAAAATTTCAATCTAAAGATAATAAAATCAAGAATAAAGCAAAAATTACAAGTACAATAAATTGGTCACATCCTTAGTAAAAGATTATTATTATTCAAAATCTATCTCATTTGAAATAATTATGATGAATACACAGAGTTACTAAACATAAATAATATTCGATTTTTTAATGTTGGAAACTGATATAGTAGATACATTTTCTTAGTGATAATCTTAAAGATTATGTCTTATTTGTCTAAGAATGTTATGAAATCCCTTCAATTTATGTGAATTCATGAATATATTCAGGTATAAAATGAATATTTTATACTCATTCACATACCTTAATACCTCGTTAAAACCTTCGAGACAGTTTTGATAAGAGGTAAGCATATTTAAATTCTCGGAAAAAAAAGCTCCTAAATTTTAAGACAAAAACATTGGGGGTAGGTGCTAATATAGGAGGATTTACAGTATGCTGTTTGGGTAATGTAAATATAGTCAATTTGGTTATCTGGTTACAATTCTTAAATTTGGAGAGAGAGATGTACAGTTTAATCTGTCTAAGTTGGCACTTGACGGCTGAAATTAAGAGATGCTCAAGTTATTGAGAGTTAACAATTTTGTTAAAATTGAAAATTTTGAAATAAAAGTGAATTTTATCATTAATACAAAAATTTATAATACACCCAACTTATACTGCTTAAAATTATATTTCAAGATACACATATTTTCTTTACAAAAAATATGGGGTAAAGATTAACTAATGATTAGAATAAAATGTTAAATTAATTTCTTTCTTAGTAAAATTTAATTAATAATATGTATATTAAGCAAAAAAAAGAATGTTTTTTAGAGTTTATTTTCTAATCAGTGCAATTAGTATTAATATAAATAGAAAAGCTTGTTCTATAAAGTTAATTTAATAGAAGAAATGCTTCAAAGCTATATCTAAAAATTTTAATTTATTAAAGGATTGATTCTCTATTAAAAATGTATCAAATAAAGTAAAGGATATTTAAAAACGGTCTAATTAAGGTAATTAGATACCAAATTGATATAATTCTAAGAAGCTATAAAATGATTAGAATTATATGAAAATTATCTAAATATTGTAATTAAGGATATATACTGATTTAAGAATAGAATTACAATATTGAGAATATTGAGGTTAAGTATTTTATTAGATTAAAAATTATAAACACTTAATTGAAAAAATAGCAAGATTAACTAATCAAAGATTATTTATTAAAACTAATTAAATGATCTTTTTGAGCAAATTTATTTTTATTCTTTGTATTTTCTACTTTTTATTTGTCCAATAACTCTAATATGTAAAATTCATTTTTTCTAAATTGAAAATCCTTAATTAAACAAAAAAATATAATAATTATTGAAAATTATTGAAACATATCAATTCGAAGATAATTAATACATAGATAAGTACTTTATTTAGCAATTACTTTAGTCTAGTTAAATGTATTAGGATTTTCCTATAAAAACCTAATTTTGTTTTTGTCAAAAGTAAATTAAAAATTATTAATAATTATTTATAATATTTACCATTTTTCTATTATTTGTGGTTATTTCATGATTATATTAAGTTGATTACACTTATAATTTATCTATAATTGATTAAAATAGTATAGATAAATTTTATATTCGAAAAACAAACCAGTAAATAAGTAAATAAATGTATCAAGTTTGACATAAAAAATGTGAAAATATTGATTGATTGATTGATTGATTGATTGATTGATTGATTGATTGTCATGAATATCAGAGAAATGAGAATGAATATTAAGAGATAAATGTGAATGAATATTTAGATATATATATATAAAAATAAATGAATGAGAATGTTTCCCTTTTAAATAACTGCAATAAACATTAATATAGTTTGGGTGAACAAGATCTTTTAATTTTAAGTAATTCACTGCTATTAGGATAAAAAGAGAGACTTTTGTAATCTTAATTAGTAATCAGAATTATTAACAAATTAATTTAGTTTTTTTTCAGCAATTCTAAGCGATATTAATTTTCTATTCAAAATTATCAGTATGTTAAATTGAAGAGTTTATTTAATTACAAGATTTTTAAGAAAATTCAAGTAATCTATCTCTTTAACATCAAAATCTGTATTTTTACTATATAATTTATTTTAGAATGGTCATAATTATGTCTTTCTCAAAATTAAGAATTTAAATCTTTATAATGTTAATAAAATTTGTGTGGTTATTATTTTGAATAAAGTAAATTAACTTGATGCTCTTAATATTAGACAAACAAATTGATATCTTTTATTTTCACAAAATATAAGTAACTTTGTGCATATTTTCTATCTATCTCTTCAAAAAATATAAATATTAAAATTCTAATTTAATAAAATTATATTCCTAAATGAAGAGAAAATAACAAAAGCTAGTAGCCCCACTATCGATAGATGATGCATAAACTAATGTCTTGTCAGAATTTTTTTTAAAAAATAGCTATCCTCTATTCAAGTCATTTGATAGAAACCTAGGCTTTAGTTTATTTCTACTAGTTTGCAAGCATGTTTCCTATATACAATTATAGATAACTCCCTTCATATATAGCCTTTTAGTGAGCAAAGATAGTAGAAGCGAATATGCAAAATATTTTATGGTATTATTTAACGATGAGCACCTACAAAAAATATTCTTTTTAATTGCTCTGACTATGAACTTAGCATTACTAACAACTTTATTAGTTTATTTTGTACAATTCCTGCTTGTAAAAAAAGCAAACAAGAATAATCCCATATTGTCATTCTTTTTCTAAGTGTACTAATACGCCTTATACATGCCCTCTTTAATGTTATCTTTTTGTTAATTAAAATCAAACAATGCAATTACACTCGCTAATATTTTTATTACATCATTCATAAGTAAATTTTTTTTTCCAGAATAACTAAGGAATAATTAATCTTTTATAAATAAGTTTATTTATAGAGCTTACATAATTTAAATTTTAGATTTAAAATGAAAGACTTCCTAGCTTACAGACAGACCTCTCTATATTAGTTTAAAATTACCCTTGAGTTAGTTACTATTATTTTTTAGACAATATTAGACAATAAATAGCAGGCTATCTTCAGCTTTACTTTATTTTTAATTCTATTTGTGCTTGGAGCCATCTATGTTCCTTACTTAAATAACACAATCTAGCTATTAAATTAAACTTTTTTAGCATTTAACTTATTCCTTAGCCTAAACATTCTGCTTACTGCTTATTCTGATATTTGGAACCAATTTAATTTAGTTGTCTTAGTGCTTATTCCTTTTTCTTATAAGGTGGCTGATATAATCCATCGGAAAAGAATCGGAGGTGTTATCAACGCATTATCAAAGAAAGATATAAAAAATATCTTCCATCAAAGATTAAAATTAAAAATAAATTAATAATAAAAAAGCGAAGATCATTATCTTATTGATCTATACTTGAGAAGTTTATATAATTACATTTAGGTAGATTATGTGAGTTATTTAGAATCCAAATCCTCTCTGCTTCTTGAAGCCATTATTTTATAGCATTAATTAAATTGCAAATCTCCACAATATTGCTTTTGTTCATAAGTAAATTAATTTAATTTGTTTTAAGTAAGCTAATAAAAGATTAATTTGGTTATTTATATTAAAATTTAGATCAAAGACGAAAAAGATAGAGAATTGAGACGTGAGTTTCTGAATGATTACATTGAGAGATATTACGAAAGCGAATTAGCTTAAGCGAAAGAGATGAGCTATCTTCACATCAGCTATTTAATTTTCCTGATAGATGTTTAAGAGAATCCAAACAAGTGCTTAGTGAAAGCTAACTAAATCTTGTATCTTTGCAAGAATAAATCAATTTACATAAGATCACTAAAGAATATAATATTCTATGCTAATAATTTGCAGAAAGAGATAAACAACTGCAAAACATATTGCGATAAAAGTTACATTTAAGATATTGATTATATTGGCATTATCCATTTTGATGAGCAAATTAACCAATGCTTTCTCAAAATAAAATAATTTCTGGAATTAAAAAAATTAACTTTAAAAGCAGTGGGATAGGACTATATTAATCTTTAATTTATTTATTAAGATTTCACAAGCGCTTTTTAATTAAGAAAAGAAATTTAATTAAATTTAAGAGCTTTAATCAGAAAATAAATTATTCATCCTTAATTGATATTTCTTATAGACGTATATGAGAATTATCTATCATTTGGAGACTCATTAAGCTAATTAGCACAAAAGCTAAGTGTAAGAGTATTTACAATTGGCAAAAGATAAAAATCTTCTTACCAATTCGATGATAAAAAATGTTCTGTATTTATAAGTTTGACTGAAAACATAGGAACTATAGTAAAAGTTTCTAATAACTTCGATTAAATTGTAAAAGTAGCTACAAATAGCGAAGCTATAGGTAAAAATATAAATATTATGTAACCTCTTGAAATAGCTAAAAATCATGATGCTATTTTAAATAATTATTTATCCAAATATAGAAGTGCCAAAAGCTCATTGCATTTAAATCCTATAATTGGCATAGATAAAGAGGGATGGGCTATATCCTATGAAATAAGAGTGTAACCGTGCTAACTGTAAACTTATGATTTTGGCTTGTGTGGTTAAATTAATTAAATTGCTGATAATTGTATGCACATTTCTCTTCATAAAAATAAAAATTTCCAAATAATGGCTGTCTCTGAATCGTTCTACTTAGAAATTTTTGAAAATTTAGTTGATAAACATAAAATTTATCAGATGAAACTCAACTAATTCATCCCAAGTTTACCAATTCTTTTTGAAAAATTTCAATAAAGTAACTTTATTATTTTTTGACTAAATAGAATATTTAATTTAATTAAAATTAAAAGATACTGAAGAGAATGACTATAAGAGCCACGACAAAGAATTCACTACAATATTGATTAAGCCAAAAAATGAAGAACAGCTATCTATTTTATAAAATACTTAAATTTATTTTAGTAATGCTCTCTAATTTTTGGAGTTTGAAATATATGCAATTAAAGGAGAAATATCTTATATGAATAGCCAATATATTTAAGTTATATAGCTGAAAATAACCGAACTAATTAAAATAAATGATATGAATTTAAAGAATGAAGAATTATAGAATCTTTGTGAATACTTAAATCAAAATAATGTATTACTTCATTAATAGTTGTCATCAACATAATTGCAATAGTAATAGTAGTAATAGTAGTAGTAGAGTTCCTACCGCTAATTATTACTTTTATCAAATAAACAAATGGAAATTGATCAGCAAGAGAAATCTAATAGTTTAGAGGAGGACATTAAAGAAAAAATTTATATTGAAAAACTTGATTTTTATAACACTTTTGAAACTGGAGGATTACTTTCTCCAAAGTTAAGCAGATAAAGAAATTCTTAGATAGATGATTAAATTTAATATGATTAATACTTATTAGAGAACACCAGGATTTCATAAATGAATATTTAATCTCCTTAATCGAGCTCATAAGTATTTCTTAGACAATCATTTTAGTTTAATAACAATTCTGAAAAGGAGTAACTAAACAACATGGTTGATTAAACGAAGTTAAATTACACTTCAAAAATAAGACTGAATTATAGTAAATTTAGATCTAACATTTAAACTGATTATTCTCACAATGATTCTATAAGAGGAAAATCCCATAGTCTCAATTTCTATATTGAGAATTAAAAAGCAAAAAACCATTTTAATAAAGAATCCAAATTCAATAAGCAAGTTAGTGATCCTAAACAATCAGACCATATGCATAGAAGTATTACTAAAACATCTGAATTATAATAGATAAAATAAAAATAAGAAATGCTGATTGAAGGTAGTGTTCATTCTTCTTATTCTAATAGCTAATCATTTAGGTATATTTTCTTAACTTTCTTTACAATTTTTATCATTTTAAAATCTACATTATTAATATTCGATTTTTTATATAGAAAAAGTATAATTGAAAGGATTAAATAGCATGATAAATTGACAGGATTACTTATTTTTAGGTTATTTTTTATTGCTGGACTAGTCGGCTTTTTAGTTGCAAGCTTTGTAAACTTTCAAAAGTTAGATGACTAGCTCGTAAAATAAAGAAATGATTACTCGAATATTAATTGGGGATCAAATATTAGAACACCTATGGGAGAATTCTTAGTTGATTTGAATTTTAGAAGAATTATTTAATTTGTTCCATAGTTTAAATTGGAAGATTAACTCCAAAAAGAAATACTCTAAAGTATTCAAAAATCTGAAATTGAGAGATATACTGTTTATAAGAATTTAATAATAAAATTTGTCAACTCTGATAAATAAAAAACAGATCTCTATTAAATGGTGTTGGATGAAGATTTTAACTATAATTATGGTACCAATATAGAAGATCTCAAGTCATTTCCTCAAAAATTTAGTTAAACTTTATTAACTTTTTATGGACTGATGTATAGAATAGCCTATGAACTTGATACTGATTCCTAAAATGAAATGGAAATAGGTATGAATTATCTTTCAACATTTGATAAATTAACTCTCATAAAAAGAGATGTAGATTAAAAAGTAAATAAAGATTTTTAGTAGAATGAATCAACCTCAATCCTTTCCTTAATTATAGTTTTGGCAACTACATTTTTATTTTCTATTAGTTTCTTTGTAATCTTTGCATACATCTAATCAAAAAGAGAATAAATCCTAAATTTATTTGCAACACTCTCACCTGAAAATCTCGCAACCATGATATTTAACATAAGTAATTGCCTCAACATATTAGAAATAAACTCTGATAAATTTAATTAATAACACTAACATAAAAGATAAAACACTTAATAAAAATTAGAATAAGATTAAAATACTAAGAATATTAAGATTTTATAAGATTCAAGTATTCTCATTTAAAAGAAGAAAAACATAAGCCAAACAAGTTCGCTTCCAAGATTCAAAATTAGAGTGTGCTTTATGACTACAATATTTTTCTTATTAACGCAAACCACTACGATGGCTAACTACTTCCTGATAAATGATTTTATAAAATTAGAAAAAGCAAATAGATAATTTATAGGTAAATTAAATTTTGTTAAATATTTAGATTATTAATTATAATATAAATAAAAAAGGTGGATTGATTGACATAAGTGACTATGTTGTAAGTATTAATATCTTAAGATATCCTCTTATCCTAATAACTCTTAGCCAAAACTATAGCTTGTAAAAGCTGTACGTTTAGAAATCTAACGAGAATTTAAGCTAAAAAGAAGAAATACTATAAAAAATGTACTCATTAGTAGAAAGCTTATATGGTACGAAGAGATATGACTAATCCTCTTTTGATGACTACATACATAAAGTCTTTTAAGGAGATGCCTGCTAAGCTGTTTATGAGAATTTAGATCTCCTAAAAAAAGATGGATTTTCTGTCTAAAAGTGCAATTCTATTAAAAATGGACTATATAAATAAGGTTTGGTAAAAGCTGTAAAATTCTAAATAGACCTTTTTTCTTAAAGATAACCTGTATTTGAAGAAAAAGATCAAGCTAAATTTATGAGTCAAATAATGGAATAAGAAAGGGATTTAAATTCAGCTGAAAGCTACTATATGAGAACCTATTTTGACTATATTATTTCAAGCATCACAGAGAAAGTAGCTAGAATAACTGACGATCATTACAAATATATGATAACCCTCAATTATGTCATACTATTTTTATCGATTTTCACTTTCCTACTGGCAATTTATCTTTCTTTTTTCAGGTTCTTTGAAATATGCATGCAATAACTAAGGTAGACGAAATTATTACTAAATATTTTTGATGTATAGTCACTAGAAGACAACTAATATATTTTAACTTATCTAAAAATTTAAAGATGAATAAAAGCTCAATATTCAGATAATTTCTATCATATTCTTAATTATTCATACATTTTAATTAATAATAAAATATGTATCTATTTATATTCATTCTAATCTCTATTTATCAAAATATCTATCTATTAAACAACAATCATCTACTTAAGTTCTCTATTTTCAGTAGACTTTTTTTCACTCAAATCTTATTATTATTGTAACCTCTCTTCTATTATCCGTGCCCAAATTAGCTAATTTTTAAAGTGATCTTATGTTTTAATAAATCTCTTAAATTTAATTAAATTTATCAAAATAAAATTCAAATTGAATAATTAAGGTATATGTTTGAATAATTAAAATAGAGTTTATTTATCATAAATAACAATAACAATAGTTAATTAATATTTTAATTAAATAGATAAATTTAATTAGATTTACTATAGATATTTTTAGCTTTAAAATTTTTCTAGTTAGAATATTAAATAAAAGCAAATAAACTAAGACCCAAAATATTATCAAAAAATGAGAGATACTAATCTCTTAAACTTTTTGTAGAATCTTTCGATTTTATAGTAATCTTTCATTGTATTTTATCTTAATAAATAAAAATAAAGTTAATTTAATCAAATAGTAATAAAACGTTCTAATCTTACGAATATGCTAGTTCCAAACTACTGAGATGTTTACTATTTGATAATCCTACTCCAAAATCATGTAGCCCAATATTGCCAGTTTTATATTACCTAAGATTTTTAATATAAAAATAAATTATGATAACTTAATAAATAAATTTCCTAAGTATATTTACCATAAATGTAGAGTCAAAGAATGAAGATTATTCATCAATCCGATACATTTACCTAGCTTTGAAAAATTTTCACATTTAATCTAGTTGAAACTACAATATTTAATTAGATAATTTATAGTTTAAATTAATTTTATATTTTTAATTAATAAACTTTTGATAAATTTATTTTAAATAAAAAATAAATATGTAAAGTTTTCTAAGAATTAAATGATATTATAGTCATATATATAAATATACCTAAACCAGAAGAATAAGATACGCAAATTACTAAATTTAGTAAGAGATTCAGCAATCATTGATATACTATAATCGTTAATTTCGTTTTCACTTTTTATTTAATATTACAATTAATTAATTAAATTAATTTAATAGATAAACAAACATGTTTCAATTTTACCCCATCCAAAGAGATAAAGAAACCAATTTCTAGTAATTAGTCATTTCTGAAAAAAACAACAAGAAATTTTTTTCCCCTAAATTCCTAAATTGTAATTAAAATAAATTTTAAAAGATAATTTGTAAATACGTCAAATCTAAAGACAATATCTTTAATTTTTAATCCCATTTAGAAATAGTAGAACATAAATTTTAAAGCGCTTCATTTCCCAATTCACGACAACTTTAATATAATTATAGAAAATTAGTAAATTAAAATAATAAATACAAATTTAATATTTTACATTTAAGAAATATCAAGATCTTCGAGATTTTAAATATTTTAAATGCTTTCTAAGAATCTGATAAAACCTTATTCAGTAATTTTGTTATTTCTTGTATAAAAAAAAATAATTTAATCTCTTAATTAGGTGTAGAATTTAAATCAATCACTGTTTGGTATTAATATAAAAACTCTTTAGATTAGAGCATTTCTAAATGCATGAAGATAATTCTTATAACCCATAGTTTCCTATTTTATTGTTACTTTTTCATAAAATAATTGCAAGGTTAGTTCATTATTATTTTTTACAATTTACAAAAAATATTAAATTACAATAAGTCAATGTAAAGCTTAGAAAGGTTGGCACATTTAGACAAGCTTTGACCTAACATTACAACTCCAGCATCATCAATACTGTTAGTACTATTTTTTTTCGATTAATAAAATAAATATTGATTTTTATTGCACAATTATATAACCTTAGATCAATTTTTAAATCAGATATATTTTTGCATTCTTCTAAAATTTTCCTCATTTGAATGAAATATTCTTAATCAAACTACCTGTTCCTACTTTAGTTTTTTTACAAAAATAAATCTATTAAAAATATAATTTACTTTGGAATTAGATTTACCTAAAGTTCAATTTTAAAGAACTCAGCTATTATATTTAAGAGATAACTTGGCTTACTTAAGCAAATAACTCTATTTTAAGATTAGTTTTTCTTTTAAAAAAGAAATAAATGTTAAAGAATATTTAAATTAAGGAATTATAATTACTTGAAAGAGAGATCTAGAGTAGTGATTTTCTTACAATTTGATATCGCTAAAATTAAACTTTTAATTCTATCTTTATTCATATTTTGTTTTCTTTATTATATAAAAAGGTTATTGAGCATAAAATTAATGAACATAAGATCATATCTAAATGTGGTAGGTAAATTAGTTTTATATACTTTAATTTATAAGAATTTAAATATAATTTTACTTAAAATCCAGACTTAAGTCAGTTAGTGATTCATTCTAATTCAATGATTGAATTATTACAGATATGTGAATATCTAAAACTTTTTATTTGCTAATTCAATTATAATTGTAGAATTATATATAATACATTACTCACATAAACATCATTTCCTACTAAAAATTAAAATTATTTAGCTTATTTACCGAAACGAAATTGTTATTTAAGGAACTTAAGAACTAGTCAATTTATCTAACTTTAGAAATAATATTAAATGGATATAACTATTAATTAAAATTAAATATAACTTTACCTTTTTTAAATCTCTGATTATCATGATTATTTTATGTTGTAGAATTTTTTCTAATTAGTTAATTAACTTTTTTATGCAATAATAAAAAATTAGTAAATCATTAAAACCTAAATTTTTAAATAAAGATAGATAAAATATCATAGAAGTAAGGTATGAGGTTATTAGAATCTACTTCACAAAAATAAATCAAACAATTTTAGAATTAATCTGTATGATTTTATGAATGATTTCATTTCTTATTCAGTTTTTAAATTTAACACATATTGACATATTGATAGTGTTGAGAAAAGATCTTTTTAATATTCCTATTCATTAATCGAAATTTATTTTTTTATTTTTGAAGGAATTTTTTTAAAAAATAATTTTTTTGATATTAAAAGATATTAATTAAACTGAGGCAATTAGATGTAATATTTTCTTTTTATCATAATTAATAAAGAGAAGATTAGATATCAAGGAGGTAGTTAAATCTTATTCCTTTAATCAATCTTAAACTATTTTTAAGATGAACTTTGGTTTCCAATTATCAATACACCTCTATTCTATTATAGTTTTTCTTGTTATTTTTCATATTTTATCGTTTTAATTAATCATAATTATTATTGACTAGTCGTGAATTGAGTGAAGATTTATGACTAGAGAGAAATAAAATCAATTAAAATTGTTGACTGAAATGTTATTTAATAATTTATAAAATAATTTTTACTAGAGTCTAGCTAGAGTCTAAGAGTGAATTATTATATTTTTATTATTCCATTTTTTATATTTAATTTAGAATTATTTTACCTTCTGCAAATTTTAAATAAAATCTAAAAATGTAAAGGGTAAAAAAAAATAATTTTAAAATAAAATTTAATTTTTCACTCTCGGAAATAGGAAAAATCCGAAATCCGAGACTTTAAAGAAAGTACAGTAAATTAAAAAATAATATCATTTTATTAACTACAGGTATTGAATTAGAGAGGGGAAGAAATAAAGAAAGTTCTAAGTGTCCATCTTATTAGATTTTAATCAAAAAGATTTTTTAAATAAAATTAATATTTTTCTTTATTAGAAGTTTACTTAGAATTTTCTTTATTGTTTAAAGGAGAAAACTATTCATTATTATTTTTAGATGTTAAAGTATTTTTTCTCTTTAAAAATGTAAAATTTTCCATCCAAAGAATTAATCAATACTTAAAATCTAAAATTTAATAATTCCATCTAATTTTAATAAATCAAATTTAATGAACATTTAAACGAATTATGTAATTTTCTATAAAAAAATCCTGATTTTAAAAGAACAATACAAATATATCAACTCAATTTGATTACTGAAATAAGAGAAGTAATATTATAACTAGACTATCAATATAAAAGGTGATTTTTGTACTCATTCCTTCAATTTCAAAGATTTAAATACTTTTGTAGGTCAATATCACTTCACAAAAACAGAGCTGTCAATAAAGTGAGAACAGCAGATGTGAAGGTAAGGAATTTTGCATTAGTTGATTCATTAGCAATGCAAGAGTTACCATCAGTAGCTGCTAAGGGTTTAGTAGAATCGCACACACGGCAGTCAGCTTCTACCCAACCAGAAGTTTTTTTGCAGTTAACACAAGTGTTACCGGAAGTATATTTTTTATAATCAGAGCAACGAGTAGTAGCGTCATCACCACAGGCAGTACCATAAGATGAACACTTTCTTACACAGTTTGTAGTTTATCCACTTCTTTCAAAATTTGCACAAATAGTAGCATCACCATCCTTACCACACTAGGTAGTATCATAAACAAGGCAGTTTACACATTTAGAAGTGTTACCATATTTTATATATGATCCACAACGAGTAGCGCTATCACCGCAAAAGGTAGTACCATATACTGTACACTTTTTCAAACATTTAGTGGCATCAGCTGTATCTCTTTCATAATCAGTACAACGAGTACCATCACCACCACAATCAGAGTTAACAAAGACTGTACACCTTTTCAAACATATATTGGGATAAGTTGTATCTCTTTCATATATAATACAACGACCTGCATCATCACCACAAGCAGAGTTACCATAGGATGCACAATTTCTGAGACAGATAGTAATATGAGTAGTACTTTATGTAAAGGCAGAACAACGAGCACTATCATCACCACAACCAGAGGTACCATAGGATGTACAATCTCTGAGACAGATAGCAGTATTAGTTGTATCTCTTGTAAAGCCTGTACAATCTTCTGGTGAGACTCCACATCTTCCAGCAGCAGTATTATAAGTTGTGCAAACAGATTAAGCAAGTGGAATGGAAATAAGAGCAATTAAAATAAGATATTTTATCATTTTTACTGATTATTTTTTCTTCTTTTTTTAGGAAATTTGATTAATTCAAACTTTATATTTAATTTAAAATTATAAGAAAATAAACAATAAAATATCTGTTTTTAAAGTATGTTTGATTGAATAAGAAAGTTTATACAGATTTTCTTCTTTTTTTAGGAAATTTGATTAATTCAAACTTTTTATTTAATTTAAAATTATAAGAAAATAAACAATAAAATTTCTGTTTTTAAAGTATGTTTGATTGAATAAGAAAGTTTATACAGATTATCAAAGAATTGATGAAAGCAGCCTAGAAGACAATTTATTGGAGACAAAATATAGTATTATTTACCAGAAATAAAAGGCAAAGTTGACAGATTTTTAGAAATATTTACTATAAACAAGGAATAAGATATAATTTTGGCAAGCACTTCCATTAAAAGTTGTTTTACTTCTAAGAATTTATTTAAAATGATTTGGTTAAAGAGTTTGATTTTTCTAATATTATGGAAATATTTATTTTTTAATATCTAGTCATTAAATAGTAAAATCAAATAGAAATATGGTATGAATTTTATTTAAAAAACTTATCTTCATAATTTTAAAAATATATTTGAGATAGTTAGATAGCTAATACTTATTGTATCATAAAATGGTTTCTTAAAAACTATTAAATATAATTTTATTCTTTCTTAATAAAAAATTAACTACTTCCTTAATAACTCTAATCCTTATTGAAATGCTTTTAATGAGAATAATCAGTTTTCGTAGAAGAAAAAATAAATTTCCCTTTATTATTCCTTCCTTTCAGCCATTATCTCCAAAGTATTATCTCTCTATTGATTTATGAATTAGCCAAATCTCCATTTTTTATTTGATACTCTTTAGTCTTTTTTTAGGAGAGAAAATTTATTTGCTGCTAAAATACTAAAAGAAATTGTATTATTGATAGGGAAAAAAATTCAAATAGGGTTTTTTAATAATATCTTCATATTATCTTCTATTCTAATTATTTATGTAATTAAATGTAACAAATATTCAAAAAATATCCAGAATTTTAATTCATGATAAGTATCTCATCTAAATCAATTCTTAATCTAATTTAGAAGAAAAAAACGTTCAGGATAAAAACTAGGGATGATCTGTAAATTAAATCAAACAAAATTGTATTCATTTAATGAAATAAGTACAGTGAAAATAGATGATGGGAGGGAGTGGTAAAAATAACTTAGCCTACAGAAAATATTTATATACTTTGCATTCTCTATAATATAATCAAAAAATTTCTTTTCTAATTTAATTTAATCACATGTGAGTAATTTCAAAATTTGGAAAAAAAAATTAGGTGTAGTGGATGGTCATAATTAATGAAGAAATATTGTATATACTCAGATCCTAAATAGAATAAATGAGTTCTAAAATCATTTTAAAGATTTCTTTAATTTTAAAAATGCTTTTTTTGCTTAAATTCATCAATTTTTTATTAGAATTCACCTTCACCTATCCTATCTTTTCTACTATTAAATAATAGAGATATTTAAATCTTTAAAACTACCTATCTATATATTAATATATAGAAAATATAAATCAAATTAGTAGATAAAAATCAATAGAGTTAATAATTTCTGTATACTAGTTCAATTCTTAAAAATCTATAAAACGTAAAGCAGGATTTAATATAATCATATTATTTACAATGATTTTATCTAATTTAGGATTTAAATCCTTTTTAAATTACATTAGCTAAAAAAATAGATTCTTTAATATATCTTTTTGTTAAAACTTATAACCAAATCAAATTAAGAATTAAGAATTGAAAGTTAACGAATGACATTCTTTTTATAATAATCGCGAATTTTAATTAAGAATCTCTTTTACTCATCAAAATGAATTAATAATTTCAATATTTTTAAAAATTTAATGTGTGAAAATCCAAAGTAAAATCTGTAAACAAAAACCCAAAAAATCTATATATTATAAAATAATCACTACAATCTTGAATCTAAAGCGAAATCCGATTTTTTATTTGCGCTTAGAATGAATAATTAAACTATATTTCATTAGTACTAGAAACAAAGATTAATGATAACAAAAGGTAATTAATATTAAAAAATAAAACAAAATTTAATGATAAAATCTATTTATATCATACTTAAAACAAAACAAGATATGAATGAATTTATCTCTCTATCTATCTATCTAAAAAGGAAAAACTCAATAGCACACATAGTGATTTTAACCTCAAAATTAAATTATAAAACATTCTTTCCTTATATACTCATTATTACAATTCACGTTGATTAAAAATATTTTAAGAATTCAATAAATCTATTGCATAAAAGCTTTTATTGATATTTATTACAAGTTTTTCAAATAGATTTTTTATATATGTCTTTCCTAAGAAAAAAATATTTGTATTCAATTAAGATAAATTAATTACTCAAATTTTAATAATCAAAAAGATTTTTTTAATAAAATTAATATTTCTCTTCATTAGAAGTACACTTAGAATTTTCTTTATTGTTTAAAGCAGAAAACAATTCAAAATTAGTTTTAGATGTCAAAGTATTTTTTCTCTTTAAAAATGTAAAATATTGCATCCAAAGAATTAATCTATACTTAAAATCTAAAATTTAATAATTCCATCTAATTTTAATAAATCAAATTTAATGAACATTTAAATGAATAATAGTAATTTTCTATAAAAAAATCCTGATTTTAAAAGAACAATACAAATACATCAACTTAATTTGATTACTGAAATAAGATATGTAATATTATAACTAGACTATCAATATAATAGGTGATTTTTTGGATTCATTCCTTCAATTTCGAAGATTTAAATAGATACATCTCTTTTGTAGGTCAATATCACTTCACAAAAAGAGAGCTGTCAATAAAGCGAGAACAGCAGATGTGAATGCAAGGAATTTTGCATTAGTTGATTCATTAGCAATGCAAGAGTTACCATCAGTAGCTGCTAAGGGCTTAGTAGAATCGCACACACCACAGTCAGCTTCTACCCAACCAGAAGTCTTTTTGCAGTTAACGCAAGTGTTACCAGAAGTTTATTTTTTATAATCAGGGCAACGAGTAGTAGCATCATCACCACAGGCAGTACCATAAGATGAACACTTTCTTACACAGTTCGTAGTTTATCCACTTCTTTCAAAATTTGCACAAATAGTAGCATCACCATCCTTACCACACTAAGTAGTATCATAAGCAAGGCAGTTTACACATGTAGAAGTGTTACCATCCTTTACATATGATCCACAGCGAGTAGCATTATCACCACAAGCGGTAGTACCATATACTGTACACTTTTTCAAACAAATAGTGGTATCAGTTGTATCTCTTGCATAGTCAGTACAACGAGTACTATCATCACCGCAAGCAGTGGTACCATAGACTGTACACTTTTTCAAACATGTAGCGGTATTAGTTGTATCTCTTGCATAGTCAGTACAACGAGTACTATCATCACCACAAGCAGAGGTACCATAGGATGTACAATCTCTGAGACAGTTA
>JH651310.1:236131-305658 GCA_000260095.1 Tetrahymena borealis
GGAATGGAAATAAGAGCAATTAAAATAAGATATTTTATCATTTTTACTGATTATTTTTTCTTCTTTTTTTAGGAAATTTGATTAATTCAAACTTTTTATTTAATTTAAAATTATAAGAAAATAAACAATAAAATTTCTGTTTTTAAAGTATGTTTGATTGAATAAGAAAATTTATACAGATTATCAAAGAATTGATTAAAGCAGCCTAGAAGACAATTTATTGGAGACAAAATAAATTATTATTTACCAGAAATAAAAGGCAAAGTTGATAGATTTTTAGAAATGTATACTATAAACAAGGAATAAGATATAAATTTGACAAGCACTTCCATTAAAAGTTGTTTTACTTCTAATAATTTATTTAAAATGATTAGGTTAAAGAGTTTGTTTTGTCTAATACTATGGAAATATTTATTTTTAATATCTAGTCATTAAATATTAAAAATTAAATAGAAATATGGTATGAATTTTATTTAAAAAAATTATCTTAATCATTTTAAAAATATATTTGAGCTAGCTAGGTAGCAAATACTTATTGTATCATAAAATGGTTTCTTAAAAACTATTAAATATAACTTTATTCTTCCTTAATAAAAAATTAACTACTTCCTTAATAACTCTAAACCTTATTGAAATGCTTTTAATGAGAATAATCAGTTTTCGTAGAAGAAAAAATAAATTTCCCTTTATTATTCCTTCCTTTCATCCATTATCTCCAAAGTATTATCTCTCTATTGAATTATGAATTAGCCAAATCTCCATTTTTTATATGATACTCTTTAGTCTTTTTTTAGGAGAGAAAATTTATTTGCTGCTAAAAGACTCTTATTCTAGAGATAATAAATTCCGATATAACTTGTCTCTATTCGAAATAATTGAATTTTATAAAATGGGAAAGAAAAGAAATAGTAATTTTATCTCTTTCATTTATATTTCTCTTTCTATTAAACTCTTAAATTTCCTCAATAATAAGTCTTGAATCATCTTAGTAAATCGATTATTCTTAGTCATTTCCATCACTGTCGTATCTACATCTATTAAAAAATATATATAATAAATAACCATTTTTTTTATATGATTCTATTTCATCATTCTTTCCAGAAAAAAATTAAATAAATGATTGCAGATTCAAGTTTTAGATATGATAATTTCTGATATAATTTGTCTCTAATTGATAAATATTTGGATTTTAGAGCTATATTTATCTCTGTTAATATTTTCTCTTGAATTTATTTAAATCTCTCCTACTCCCTCTATCTTATTCTCTTTCATTATTCCTTATTCTTCTTCAAATATATTTTTCTCTCATAATTTTAGATATCCCTCTTTCTCTCTAACCATTCCATTTCCTCCTAATAACATTTCTTGAATTAATCAATAAAAACAAAATTTTTTCATTAATGACATGATAATTTCCATCTCTATTTAATAATAAATCAACTAAACAACCATTTTAATCAGAGTAACTTTTATCATCCTCCCAAAAAATTAAGTGCTAACAGATTCAAAATTATTAAGGATAATTTGTAAATTCAAAAGTCTTTCTTTCTAGTTTCTTTTGGAAAACAACTCCTTCTAGTTATAACGTGTATTGAGTCAACATCATCAAATATTTATTACCAATTCCATAATCGTTATCACTATCTTTATTTGAAGGTAAATAAGCTAAAAATCATTTTTAATATGATTCTATTTTGCCATTCTGTTGTTGGTCGATCAAATATATACTCACATACTTAATATTTTAGAAACAATTTAAAATGTCTTCGACAAATTTTAGATTTGATCAATTCTGATATGAATAGTCTCTTAAATATTTACCTTCATCTATTATATTTTTTTTCTTATTTTAATTGTCTTTTTTTCATCTGTTATTGCATTTTTCTTTAAAATAGCTTGAACTAAATTTAATACTACTATTAATACTACATGCATATATATTAATTAATGTTGTAATCTTAGCTGTTTTTATCTGAATTTGATTAGTCTCGACAAAAAAATTATTTTTTTATTTGAAGATATTGCCTGAGAGTTAGTTTGAATCAAAATAGAGACTCTAATTTCCTTGAGTTTATTTTTATTTTGAAGTTTGTAAAAATGCTCCAAAAAAAATATTTTGCTCCACTACTGTTACATTAAACATTTGCAGTGATTATAGATATTATCTCTATGTTTATAAGATAAGAAACATATTAAATAATCATTTTTTATCTGATTCTATTTCTTCATACTTACCCTGGAGAGAAAATTAAATACAGTCTAATAAATGTTAATTTGAGAGATGATAATTTCTGATATAAATTGTCTTCCTAATATTAATTGAATACTCTCTCTCCCTAATTTGTAAAAACATATTTTTCTCTTCTACGATCTAATTTTCTTTTAAAATATCTTATATTAAGCACAATAGAACCTAGGTTATTGTTCTATCAGCGCAACTTATATCTGAATTTGGCTAGGCCTATTAAAATAATTGAGTATAAATGATATTGAGAGATTATAGTAAGAGGAAAATATATGCTCTAATTTCTTGGAGAAAATAAATTAATATTCCTTCAAGGTTTAATTTTTTTTCAAAGTATTGTAAAAAATTCTCTTTCTCTTAAAATAGGTCCTTTTAACATTTTTGAGACATTGCCATTTAAATTAATATTCGAAGTCATTATCTATATTTTAAACAATTATAAGATAATAGATAAGATAAATAACCATTTTTTAAATGACTCTATTTCTTTATACTTGCCATTTGCCATAGAGAAAATTAAATACAAACAAATTCATTAAAACTTTAGTGATGATAATTTCCGATATAAATTGTCTTCTTGCTTTTTATAAAATTAAAAATCTATTTTCAGCCTGAATTTGACTTAGCTTTCACTAAAGAAATCTTCGATTTTAATTATTTGGATCACTATAGTTAGAGAACACTAGAATCTGGATATTTGGAGAAAATAGTGAAAAATTTTTACTTCATATACTCTAAAATAATTCCTTTTCCATATAATATGCATTTAATCCATTAAGTATTCATATAATTACCTTCACTACCATCATTTTATCTATCTATATAAAATAATAAATGGAGTGTTATATAGTTAGTTAGTTAGTTATCATTAAAGCATTAAAATTAAGTTTAGAGAAAATTCAAATAACATTTTCTATCATTTTTATATTAGAGTGAAGAACTCGCATAATTGGTTATACTACTAAAAGAAATTGTATTATTGATAGGGAAAAAAATTCAAATTGGCTTTTTTAATAATATCTTCTTATTATCTTCTATTCTAATTATTTATGTAATTAAATGTAAACAAATATTCAAAAAATATCCAGAATTTTAATTAATGATTAGTACCTCATCCAAATCAATTCTTAATCTAATTTAGAAGAAAAAAACGTTCAGGATAAAAACTAGGGATGATCTGTAAATTAAATCAAACAAAATTGTATTCATTTAATGAAATAAGTACAGTGAAAATAGATGAAGGGAGGGAGTGGTAAAAATAACTTAGCCTACAGAAAATATTTATATACTTTGCATTCTCTATAATATAATCAAAAAATTTCTTTTCTAATTTAATTTAATCATATGTGATTTCAAAATTTGGAAAAAAAATTAGGGGTAGGGGATGGCCGTTATTAATGAAGAAATATTGTATATACTCAGATCCTAAATAGAATAAATGAGTTCTAATATCATTTTAAAGATTTTTTTAATTTTAAAAATGCTTTTCTTGCTTAAATTCATCAATTTTTTATTAGGATTCAGCATCATCTATCATATCTTATCTAATATTAAATAATAGAGATATTTAAATCTTTAAAACTACCTATCTATTTATTAATATATAGAAAATATAAATCAAATTAATAGATATAGATTAATATAGTTTCTGTATACTAGTTCAATTCTTAAAAATCTATAAAACATAAAGCAGGATTTAATATAATCATATTATTTACAATGATTTTATCTAATTTAGGATTTAAATCCTTTTTAACTTACATTAACTAAAAAAATAGATTCTTAAATATATCTTTTTGTTAAAACTTATAACCAAATCAAATTAAGAATTAAGAATCGAAAGTTGACAAATGACATTCTTTTTATAATAATCGCGAATTTTAATTAAGAATCTCTTATACTCATCAAAATGAATTAATAATTTCAATATTTTTAAAAATTTAATGTGTGAAAATCCAAAGTAAAATCTGTAAACAAAAACCCAAAAAATATCTTTATTATAATATAATCACTACAATAAAGCGAAATCCGATTTTTTATTTACACTTAGAATGAATAATTAAACTTTATTTCAATAGAACTAGAAACAAAGATTAATGATAACAAAAGGTAATTAATATTTATAAATAAAACAAAATTCATGATAAAATCTATTTATATCATACTTAAAACAAAACAAGATATGAATGAATTTATCTCTCTATCTATCTATCTAAAAAGGAAAAACTCAATAACACACATAGTGATTTTAACCTCAAAATTAAATTATAAAACATTATTTCCTTATATACTCATTATTACAATTCACGTTGATTAAAAATATTTTAAGTATTCTATAAATCTATTGCATAAAAGCTTTTATTGATATTTATTACAAGTTTTTCAAATAGATTTTTTAGATTTGTCTTTCCTTCGAAAAAAATATTAGTATGCACTGAACTTAAAAAAGGTCTTTGCTAGTCTTTTCAATTGATTAAGATCCTCTTAATTTCATTAATAATATTTTTTAATCTAATAATATTCTTATAATTATATTAGCTAGATATTAGTTAGTTAGTTATTTTATTTACTAATTCTATTATTAATGAAAAGTACATATTAAATTATTTATCAAATATCGATTGACCCTTTTAGACTTCTTCTTGTCGTTTTCTGTTTTTCTTAAATATCTAGTAGCTCTTTTTATAGTTAAAGAATGCTTTATATCATTACTATCTTACAAAAAAAATTATACATAGATTTTCTATGCAGAGAGGAAGATCTTCTTAGGACATTGATTAGGCACTTAAAGACACTCATCATAGCTTATCTTCAATCCTAACAAACTCAGATAATAAAGATCCTATTTTACCATAAATTTTTTCAATAATCTTTATTTGAAAAATAAAAAATTTTACATGTCATCTAATCATATTTTTGTTGATTCCTTATTTGCATACTTAATTTAAAATTATATCAATTTTCTTAAGGACAAAATTTTATAGATATTTATACAAATAAAAAAGAATTTTCTTTCTCTTATTACAGAATATCTAGAATGAAATAAATTTTTTATTTTAAAAATTAAAATATTTACTAAAATATCATAATTAATTGTTAATTTTTAAAGTATGCTAAATTTAAATTTATGGTGAATATTATTAAATCTATTTTTATATAAATTCTATTCTCTTATAAAATCTATTAATATTCAAGTAAATATTTAAAACTAGTACCTTATTGGTGCTTAGTTAATCTAAAAAAAATTCCTACACTTTGAAACAAGTTTATTTAGCAGAAAATTGTTATATTTACATTTCAGATTCAGATTCAAATAAAATTCTATTATTACTATAACATTTTTTAGTTATTTTAGCTATCATCCTTTCTTTATCTGTCTTATGAATTGGAGATACTCACAAATCAAAATGTTTAAATGTTAAAAATATATAATTAAATAAAATGATCTATCCTTCTTCTATTTTATGTTTTATTTATATTTTTAAAAAAATCAAAGCAATTAAGAAGAATGATAAAATTACATATTTTTATTTTTTAATATAGAACTTCTTTAATGATTTTTAATACACCTTCATATTACCTATCATATAAAAAACTTCCTGATTCAATGAAAATTAGTAAATTTCTTACTTTTAGATTTAATTTGAATTGAAAAATAAATCTTGAAAGGTAAATAGGTAAAGGATTTTAGCTTGAATTGTTGTTTGGTTTTCTAGTAGAAGTTCATTCTATATTAATCAAAAGATATTTTAAAAAAGATCAGTTAAAGAAAATCTGCAATTATTTTTCATTAAGGTATTAAATTTAGATTATTATTGATATGAAGATAAGATCTATGTTAAATTCAACAAGGGAGTAGTAATTTCAATTTAGAAAAGTTAATTTGATGCACTTGGTATTATATATTTATAGTAATTGGCTACTTCTATTGCTCTATTATTAATTCTAATATTCAATATAATCTTTGAGATGAAATTTATATTTAAAGTTAAGTAAAATGACATAGAATATTGAGAATACTTAAATATTAATTGAGTATTATCTAGAATAAATTTAATCAAATATATAATTCCATTTAACTTTGCCATTTGCATTTGATATTGAATAATAATTTAAGTAGAAGTTAAATCCTTAAAAAAAGTATTTATTTTTTATAATTCACTAGATATTTGAGAAATAATAGATCTAAAAATTATAACTTTTAGTGTAGAGAGAATGAGAGATTATTATTAATTAAATAGGTAAATTAAATTTATTTGGTAAATTAATTTATTTTTATTGTATATTCTATGCTTATTAATATATATTTTTTTGAAGTAGCAGTCTTTTGTACCAAATGCACTGAAGAAACGACTAATACCAATCACCATTTTTTTAATAAAATGAGTTTTAATTAGAATCTATGATTAGTTAATAAACTAAATTGTAGTAAAAAAAGAGAGTTATCAAATGATATATAAACCATAATATTTTAATGTCATTCACAGTTTACATGATAAATTTTTAAAAATAGGTAAAAATATCTCCTAATATCTAAAAAACATATTATTATTAGAAAACCCTTTTTTTTGAAATCTATGGTAAGTAAATTTATTAAATAATAATAAATTTAAATTAATAATGAAATATTTGTTTTAAATGAGAATAAACTAAAAGTTAAAGCTGAGTGATTAATAGTGTGTTTGGTTAATTGATTAATAAATTAGTAAAGAAATTAATTTTCGAATTGATTTAAAATATTTGCTAAATTTGAAACTAACACTAGATGAATATTAACTATTGAGAAATTGATAGATAAATAGAAAAAAATAATTACAAATATAGATTAATAGAATTCTAATGAATGTGTTATTAATATAAAATAATCTTAAAAATAACATAAATTCTATATAAAAAATATAGAAATTTAAATATTTTATTATTATAATAATAATATTTTTGAATCACTTTCTTTTTTATTTATTCTATTTATTATTGTGTTTATTGGCTTGGTTATGTTTATTATTGTTCTAATGTTATTTACTTCTCATCTAGTTGTTGTTATTGTTATGCTTGTTGTTGCTGTTGTTATTGTTATTGCTATTGCTATTGGTGTGATTGGAGTGGTGGTTATTATTTTTGTTGTTGCTGTTCTTATCTTTTGAGATATTTTTAGTTTTCTCAGGAACTTTTTAATTATTATTAGAATTCTACTTTTATCCAGCTTATTAATTACCTCCCTTCTTATCATTCTATTAATGTTATTATTGCTATTCTTTTTGGAGCTTTTCTTCTTTTCTCTATTTTTTAATCAAGGCAATTTATTCGTTAATTAATCTTTCTTCTTCCTCTTCATCTAATTCATCTTCTTCTTCTTCATCATCATCATCTTCTCCATCCATTTCTTCATCTTCCATATCTTCGTCATCATCAGATTCTCCTTAAAGATAATGAGCATTTTCTTCATCAAAATCATCTTCAAAATCTTCATTTTCTTCTTCATCATCACTTTCTCCATTCATCTATTAAGCTTTTATAGCTTCTTAAATTTGTTTTTTGGAAAGAGTTTATTTATTGGTTTTTTCATCTTTTTCTTATAATTTTTGCTTTTCACCTGATTAAGTAGTAGGTTTTTGATTAAAATTTGAAGTTGTGTTCACAATATTAATTTGCATATTCTTGATACTTTATTATACACTACTAAGATTCTACTTTTATTAAGAGACTCTTTCCTCACAGATTTTCTTCTTTTCTTCAAGCTTTTCATTGAAGATATTTTCGAATGCTTCTATATTTTATAAAGCTGAATAATAACGCTCCTTTTAGATTTATTTATCAATTCTTATTTTCATCTTTTACTTGGCCTCATCACTTTTCTCTTCAATAAATAAATACACATAATCAAGCATGATTTTTCCAAAAGCATAAGCTAAGGGATTAACGCCAGCCTACATACGAGTCTTTTTGGAATCACCATAACTTTCAAGACGCAAAATAAATTCTTTATTTCCATGAGTTATTGCCTTTTTAAGATAGGTCTCACATCTGCGGACAATTCCTTGGGTATAGAATCTGAACATGTTTTGAATGTAATCTGATTCAGTTTTTGGTTAAACTATTCCAAGCATCCATTCATAAGAAAAGCAAAAAGTACTTTGCTTTTTTTTGTAAAAATCTAGTACACTCTTTCTCAAATCTTGGGCATCCTTTTTGGATGGAAATTCAATTTTATTCCTACGCATCTCTTGCTAAATTAATGTTCTCCTACCAACTTTAAGTATGTTTCTTTAACCACAGAAGTTATTAAATCTTTGATTTAATATTTAATCCCTATATTTTTATCAATTTTATATTTATTTATATTATTTAGATCTTTCCGCTAATACAAACAAAAATTATAAGTACATTCAACTTATTATACATTTCGTTTTATGTGCCTATTATTTATTTATTTACTAATTATAATCAATTTCATCCAAAACCACCTTCACACTTTCTTTATATTTTATATGTTTGCTCCATATGGAATTAAGAGATATTGAGAAGAAAAAAAAGGGTAAAATCATTACCAATTTCAAATCGAATATAAAGATTAAACTTACATTTTCCCTAAAAGTTGAAGAAAACAGCTCTAATTATAAATTAAAACTATTAATTTAAATTATAAATTCTACAGGCACAACATCTATTTATCTGTTAATTAAAATTATATTTTTTGATGATTTTAATGTGAGATGAGATTCTGACTATCAATTATACTTTAAGTAGCATATAATAATTTGAAAAGTAAAATAAAACATATTTGTTTGTTTAATCAATCCATAATTTTAACTAATATTAATATAATTTAATTATAATAAACAAGAGAATATATATATATATATATATAAATAAGTATTTAATTTAATATTTAATTACAAATCAGTCATTAATAAAGGACATATCTGATATAGTTTTTGTTTACTTTTGAGATTCCTCCAGAAATTGATAGTCATTTTCATTTGTTAACGTATTTTAGTACAGTTCTGATTTTTTACTATCGGTATTCTCTTTATAATCTTAGCTAATCTACTCAAAATCATTCGTCAGATATGAAGTCAAATCCTCAAAGTCTTCTTAACAATATTGGTTCTCTTCACTTTCTTCTTTGCCATTTTCATTTATTTTTTATTCATTTACTTAGAAACTTTCTATCTTAGGTATTGAACTTATTTTTTCCTTACTTTAATTCATGCTTGATTTCTCTGTATGCTAATTTGATGAAGGCTGCTACTTTATTATTATTCTTCCACTTGATTACTAATTCTATTTTTGATAAATATTTTAAATTAATAATTTTATATTAATTCTTTGATTTTTAAAAAATATATCTTAATACTACCATAAGTGATAAAAGTGAAAATATTAATCCAACAATTTTATGTAATTTAAAAATAGCATATTTTTAAGTAAAAATGTTTAAATGTATTCTTAATTAAAACAGAATTTAGAGTGTTTAAAATATATTCTTGTTATTAAAATACTATCATCTTAAAAATGAAATGTTTACTTTGACTGTAACAGGTGATTTTCTAGAATATCCAGGAATTTTATATTAATGATACTTGATTTATGCTAAAATTGGAGGAGAAGTATGATCATTATTTTTTTATTCATTGTTTGTTTAATTATGCGAAGGAGATAAAGAACTTTATTAATTTTATGATATGGTGGTTGCTTTTATATAAGATATCTTTTCTAGTGTTTAGGTATACTGTTAAGTGTTTTATTATTATTGAGAAAGCATATTTTAAGATTTAACTTTATAGGTTCTTTCAGATGTAAGAGGAGATTACTAGTTATTTTATTGATGTGCAGAAGAAATATTCTAAGATTTAACTTATGGAGTTTTTTCTAAAGTCTATTTTGTTGTTTGTTATATTTCATTTTACTAAAATAATTATTTAATTATGTTTACATGAAGTTTGGTCGCAGTTTATCTTTAAGTTGTTGGAGAAGCAGAGGTTCGAATAAGAGTAATCTTTGAGGCAACATCACCTTATTTTCTTGATACATCAAAATGATATTGAATTCTTCTATATATGATTGGTGTTAATAGAATAATATGTTATTTAAATTCTTTAATGGTGGTTTTTTTTGTTTTACTTTAATTTCACTTGTGTTCCTTCTTATTCATAACGGGATATTCTATTTTTGAACTCCTGTTGCTTCCGATAATCATCATAGAGTCTTTAATTGTTTGTAACGACTGGAGTTCTTATTATATGAATAAATTTCACTTTAAGATATAAATTGAATGTTAAATTTTACTGTCCTATTATCCTTTGTGCAATTTTAATATTTTACTAATGTATTTCTTCATTTTTCATTTTAGTCTTCTAGTAGAATTTATGCTATCTTATTACAGATTGCTAATGCTGAATTGAAACTTAATTTTAATTCTCAAGCGATTCATTATTCTAAGCATTCTTCTCAAGTTATTCATCTTTCTCCTTTGTTTTTTCTAATTCCTATCCCATATTTTTTGTTAAAGTATTGTCATTCTATCCTTATTCTTGACTAGCATCTCTATCGCTAAAAGGGGATTTTTGCTAGGATTTTATAATATTATACAATTTAAAACGTTATTTTAAATATTTACTCTACTGTTTGGATTTCTCATTGAAATATCTAGTAGCCTTGCCAGTAACTTTTAGTTTGATCTATTTATTTATTCCAGCTTTTCTATTAAATAATTAACTAAATTAATATCCGTTTACAATCGAAATGGTGATAAATAAGTAAGTAAGCATGTATGTATTAGTTATCAATCTTACCTTTTTAATGAAATTCAAAATTTATTTTCCTTATTTTCTTCAACTAAAAATTTGCTTGATTCCGTTAAGGATCATAGAAATTCTTTGGTTCTTTTGAATGCTCTTTAATCTTTAGTAATTTCTTTTCATGTGCTTGCTGTATCCTAATTAGAAGTAGAAATAGTTAAGAGATAGATACGTACATCTAATAAGGATTTCTAAAAAGAAGAAGAAGAAATGAATTACTTATCTCTTATAAATATCTCATTAAGGTTATAGTTGGAGTATAAGTAGTTGTGCATAGATTAATGATGTGGTGTCTCTATTAATCCACCCTTTTACTAAATTAATGGGTCCAAGATAGTAAAGCAAACTCTAACTTATTCTTCTATTAAATTAATATTTGTTTATTCTACTTCCTAAAGAGATAATTAATTTGCTTTGAAGGAAAAACATTAATTGATTATTAAAAAGTAATATTGGATTTGACTTAGTTTTCATATGATATCAACATAATTACTTACTTACTTATTTTTTCTTAAAGCGATTAAATATCATCTACTTGAGTAATTAATCCATCAGTATTTATCTTGCAATACAGAATAAATGAATGTAATAATCAGATAATTCTAAGATAAAATCTTGCAAATTATAAAGATCATCTTATCTATAAATAAAGATATCAATCAATTCATAATATAAAATATATTATTATTGAAGAATAATTACATCATATTTATAACTTAATAAATACATTCAATAAATGAAACAAATAGTTCATTTCTTTATTTGCTTGTTATTATCAAAAAATATTGAAAATAGACTCTTTCATATAGAAAAGAAAAAGAGATTCAGCGAATTTTATAAAGAATTTTAATTAAATAGTTATAAATTAGAGTAAAAGTTATTTATCACTTGAAGTAAAATGGGTGATAAGAAGAAGAAGAAGGGAGGAGGAGAAGAGGATGAATCAACCCTTTAGCTCTCAAGATAATATAAGGTACTTGATAAATAAATATAGATAAATTCATTACATCCATCCATTTAAATATTAAATTAACTCATCAATTTACATCATTTTTAAAATATATAGAAAAAATGCGAGCTTAATGGTCTTCTACCTTCGAAACTCTTTAAAGAAAAGTTAGATTATGCAGTAGAAGAAGATGAGAATATTGAAAAAGTAAATAAGGATTATAGTTAGTTAGTTACTTAGAAAATAAAGCCAAAATAGCAATTTAACTTCATTGCATTGAATTCACTTTCTAGTAATCTTAATACCATTTTTAATTAATTGAATAGATCCATTTATGGGAGGAATTAGGTCCAGTAGGAGTTCGTGCGATAATGGATTCTCTAACAGAAATACCGTAATGAAAGAATATTATCTAATAATAAAGAGCTAATCTTTAAAAATTATAATATTATAAATTGTAGGTATCTTCATACTAAGAGCATAAGACTTTGGAAAGTAAAAGCGAGTGATGAAGGAACTAGGACGATTTGTAATTATATGTAAAAGTCGAAGACAATAGAGTATCTTGATTTGATGGATAACTAAGTAGGCCCTTTAGGTAATTAACATGATACCTTTCTTAAATCCAATATTAGTTTAACTTGAAATACAATCCTCATAGAAATTAAAAGAAGATAATAAAATAAATATGCATTATTATTGATGATGATGAAATTTTAAAGAAAATAATATCTAAAACTGTTGATTAATTATATAATTAATTGGAATATAATAGGTTGCGAGTTTTTGGGTAGAGTATTGAATCCAAACGTAGAGATACCTTTATTAAAATTGAAATTGGATCATAATGAATTTGGTACTGAAGGATTAAAGCAACTTGCCGAAGGCCTTTGCATGAATTCAGTTCTAGAAAAACTTAGCTTAAATTATTGTGCAATTACAGCTGATGGCTCTAAATATATATAGTAGATCCTCTCATTTGTTAATACTAATTTAAAGAAATTGAAGATGAAGGGAAATTTGCTTAAAAATGAAGGTATTTATGAGTTATTTAGAGCATTCAAGGTAAATAAAATTCTTGAAAAGGTTGACTTATCTGATAATTAATTTGATACAACTCTTGGAGATGACTAAGATCCAGAGATTAACCCAAACTTCTTCGAAGTGAATAAATAAGCACTTGAATATAATAGATAAATAAATGAAACTATTTGCGAAGTATTAAAGGCTGCCGATACTTTACTCTACTATGATTTCCGTTTTAATAACATTTCTAAATCAGGTAAAGCTTTAATTTGAAATGCTAATTTTATTAAAATTTAATTTAATTTAACTAGATGCCAAGGCTATAATTGACTGCTTGGAAGCTAATAAAAATATCTATTATATGGAATTATCTGAGCATATTCCTAAAGATCTTATTGAAAAGAAGAAGGGTCTTATGAAAAAGCGTAAACCAAAGAAAAAGAAAAAGAAAAAAGGCAAAAAGAAATGATTATCTTTTTTAATAATTAAAATGTACTTATCAACTATATTAAATGTTTTACTGCAAATGCTCTTTAATTGAATATATTACTTACTTACTTACTTATTTATTTACTTACTTACTAATCAATTATTTTAAGTATTCATTCATTATTAAAAAATAAATAAATTCTTATTAATTTAAAACTATCATAACAAGCTTTTTTATATTTTTAATTAAATTCTAACTAGTTGATAGATATTTATTTTATTATTATTTTTAAGAATTGAATATATTTCTTATATAAAATGAATATTTATTCTGCAAAAATTAAGAATGAAATTAATAGTATTGAAGTTATAAAATATTATTATAAATATATTTTGGCATTAAATTACTTTAATCAATATATTTATTTTCTTATTTATCAATAAATTTCCTCTTAAAAGAACCTGTTTATTTAATAAAATTCTTAATTTCCAATAAATATTTAATAGTAATATTTTTTCTTATTTTATAAGAATTATGAGTAAAGGAATATAATTTACCTAAGAATCTTTCCTATTAATTATCTCAGAGAATTTAATTCTTTTCTAAATTCAAAAAATATTTGAAACCTAGTAAAAAGAGTATCATTTCCCCCCACTCATCCATTCGAAGAAGAGTAAACTATATTATCCATCAATAAATCAATCAATCAACCGATCATTTATTATAAAGTTTTAAATTTTCTATGAATATTTGTCATAAAATATATTTCATAGCTCTTAAATTTTAGAATGAAGCAATTTAGTAAATAATCCTAAAAAATCTAAAAATAAATTATGTTTCAAAAAGTACAGAGAGAAGTTTTGAAGATAATATTTATTTTCTTCTTAAAATAATTCTAATTTATAATCAAAACTTAAAATTATAATATTCGTCAAAAACAACCGTTTTTCACTATTTATGATTTTACTAGTTGAAGGAGTTGGCTATTCATTCTCAAATTCTTCGTCAAAATCAAAAATCGATCTTCATTTAGGAAGATTTCAAATTTCAAAAACATTATAAAATCTATAATTTTGATGATTTTGAAGAAAATACCCCCCCTCCCCCCCCTTTATAATTATTTAATTTCTTTACATATATTTTCCAGTTAAACATTGGTTAATAATATTTTTTTTTATACAAATAGATATTGATTTAATTAATTCAGGATTTTTAAAATTTAGAATTTAGAGAGAGATAATTAAGGTAATTTAGAGTAATAAAATAATTAAAATATAATTTGTTTATTTTTTGAATTTAAACTAGTAAAGAAGAATCAGTAAATGGAGTAAAGTAAGATATACAAGAACAGATGAAGAAGATAATAATACAAGCAAAGAACATACATACATATTTAACTTTAATATAAACATAAATATTTATTGTATTTAAAAGTTCATTCTGGATCTACTCTCATTGCAAACTGTAATTTGATACTTTGAATTAATAACTAATTGTCCTTTAATACATTTATTGAAGTTTAATTAACTACTCTAATTTGGGTAAATTTTTTTATAAGGAATATAATTCTCTAATAGACAAAATCAATGAAATTATAAAAAATAATTACAAATAAAGAAAATGGTGTAATTGACTAACTAACTATTTACTAACTAATGTTATATAATTTCAAATTAGTTTTATGATTATTTATTGTACACACACCTTCATACATGCATATATATTAAATATGCTTTGTTTTTTGTTTATTTGCTAAATTACTTACTTACTTGCTTAATTGATTATTGCTTTGGAAGAAGAAAATGGAAATGCTATCTAATGAGTTAATTTTAATTTTAATCTCAAAATTATTACAAAAATAAAATTAAGTTGAAAACCTCTTATATTTGATAGTTGATAGAAAAGAGGAGAATTTAAATTGGAAGTATTAGAAAAGTATTTACTAATGATTATCGATATTAAGTAACTCATCTCTTTAAAATTTCACTCAGATTTTTAAAATTGTATTTATTATGACTCACAAAAATGTCTTTGCTCTTTCTATAGTTTTAATATTCAATTTAAATGTATAATTAAAATATTTTAAAATAAAGAATCCCCTGTATTTATTTATTAAATTTCTTACTATTTTTTAATAAATTAAACCAACCAATCAATCAACCAACAAGTCCCTCTTCTTTCTCTTTACCATCTCATTTTATTATCTTTATTGGCTTATTAAAATATAAGTTTTTGAAGGTATAATTATGAATGATGTTTATATTAATTAATTATTAGAATATTGATTTTTTAAATTATAAAAAATTTAGAAATATTATTCTAAAAAATTTACTTCTTTGGAAATTAAAATTGATTGGCCCAAGGCTAATTTTAATTTCTAATAAATAGGAAATTAATTAAAGATATTTATTATTGATTTCTTTTTGGATGAATTGTCTTCAGAATAAATTTAATAAGATTAATAAGAGCTAAGGATTTCAATTTAAGAAAAATCTATAGTTATTTAAAAAAAAGATAAACTTAGTAAAATTGTAAAGTGTTTAAGATTTTTATTAATATATCTAAATAATTTTAAAATATTGTATTAAATACTCTATTTCTAAAGTTATTTGTAATAAAATATAACATACAGTTTTAGCTATGATTAAATAAATTAGTGAAATGAAAGAAAATCAATAAAAATCAACATTCAACCAAGATAAGGATAGCATTTCTGTTAAAAATTTAACTAAAAAATCATTTTAAGGATTTTAACGAAAGGATTAAACTATTTTAAGAGGTTAATAAGATTAATAAATTAAATCAATAGAGAATTTAAGATAGCAGCAAAATGATGATAATAACAAATGTTAGTAAATTTTATAAAAAAATGATATTATTAAGTAAGAATTACCATAAATTTAAGTTTATGATGACGATAGTTATTTAATTATAAAATGTGCTAGTGACTTTGAATAATCATAAATAATATCTAAGACAAAATGTAGTTCAATATTAGACTATTAAACATTTGGTCCTTCTATTATATTTACCGATTTTAAATATTAAGATACCTAAAGTAATTTGTTTAAAATGATGGATTCATAACATATATATATATAATCTAGAAAAGATATCCCTTAGATTTAAGAATTGCTCAAATTAAAAAATTATTATCTAACAAAATATCTAATATCTGGAGGAGAAGGAGATATTTATGAAGGTTATAAATTGTTATAGGAAAATATAGAAGATTGTGTTTTTAAAATATGTAAGGATTTACCCCAAAAAGAATTTGAAGACGAAATATAAATCATGTAGAAATTAAACAAATCTGTTAACATTATTAAATTGATTGATAGTTTTTAAAATAGTTAATTTTATATCATAATAATGGAGAAATGCAAGTATAGCTTGCATTAAGAATTAAATATGATCGTAAATAAACATTTGTAATTTTCATTAGAAAAACTATTTACAATAATATTAGATTTATTAGATGGACTTATTCAACTTAGGATATATAATATTATACATTTAGATATTAAACCTGCCAATATTTTGATCACACAGCAAGAATAATATGTATTTACAGATTTTGGGATTTCTACTTAAGTGATAAAGGGTAAAAAAATTAAGATTAAAGGATATACATAATATTATTCTTCTCCAGAAGTCATAAAAGATAGTTTAGATAAAATTAACTATAAAAGTGATATTTACTCTCTAGGAATCACTTTAAAAAAAGTAATTCAGGTATTCGAGAAAACAAATTAAAACATTTATAAAGAAATAGATATTTTTAAAAATATAATTTCAGAACATATGATATTAGAAGAAATTGAACTTCGGTAGTCTTGTTAAACTCTCCATTAATTATTCTTTTAGTAAATCATCAATTTAGAATATCAAATGTTTTTTCTGTAGTATTTAGAAAAAATAAAAACAATATTAAAAGTATTGGAATATGATAATAATAAAGATTTTTAATATTATTTGTAGATAAGAGTTTATTACTCACAAATAGAGCTTTAAATTATTAATATTACCAAACAAAGTTTACAATAAAAGGCATAGATACTTAAAAATGTTGGATTATTCTTTTCCTATGTTGGTAATAATTAATAAGCATTGCACCATTAATTGGAGTCTCTTGGTATTCTCAAAGAACTATTTCAATAGGATAATACTGAAATAGCTCTATTACTTAGTAGAATTGGGGGATCATATTATAATCTTGGAGATTTTAAAAAGGCTTTAAATTATCTATTAGAATCATTATTAATAAAAAAGAAAGAATTAACTGAAAATGATCCTGATATAGCATATTCATTTTATTATCTTGGCTTGTGTTATTTAGATCTAGGGTAGATTTAAAATGCCTTGAAATATCTGAACTAATCATTTATTATGAAGTTCAAAATGAATTAATTTACAGATTCTAATTTTGTTATTCTATTTAGTATAAATAGCTTATGTTAAAGGATTCAAGGTAAATTTGATAATGCTTAAAGATTTCAACTGTAATCACTTTAGTTTTTTAAATAAATATATGAAGAAAATCACCCAGAAATAGAGCGATCTCTTAGCAACTATGCCTCATGCTGTAGAAATAATGGAGATTTATAAAATGCTATTAAATCAAGTCTAGAATCTTTAAAAATGGCAAAAAGTTTATACTAAGAAGAGAAGCAATCTTCTTCCTTTATTTCTTCATATAATAATTTAGCATTATGCTACTAAGAATTGGAAGACTATTAATAGGCTTTCTAATTTCATTTTGAATCGTTAAAAATCAGCAAATAAAATTTTCCAGGAGATCACCTAATCAAAACTTTATTACTTAATAATATAGGAGTTTATTACCAAAACACAGGCAATTCGCCAAAAGCACTGCAATACCATTTTGATTCACTTAAAATGAAAATAGAGATATTCGAAAAAGTTCATCCTTCTATTGCTAAATCTTTAAATAATATATCAGTATGTTATAAGAATATTGGCTATTTTAAGTAAGCTATTACTTATCAATTAATATCTTTGCAAATGAGGAAATAAATTTACAGTTCAAATCATCCTGACATTGCTACTTCTTTAAATAACATTGGATAGATTTGTTTCAGTTTAGGATACTTTTAAAATGCTTTAGCATTTTCACAAGAGTCATTTCATATGAGGTAATAAATGTTAAAGTAAAGCCACCCTAATATAATTTCCTCTTTAAATAATACTGGGCTGTGTTATAAAAAAGAAGGTAGACACCGAAAAGCTATAGAATATTTCATAAAATCTCTAGAAATATAAAACGAATATTTTTAATAATAAAAAAATACTTAAGCAATTTTGCTTAACAATTTAGGATTAACTTATTTTGAGCTTAAAGAAACAAAATTAGCTTTGTAATACTTATTATAATCCTTAGAAATCAAAAAACAATATGGCCCTGAAAACAATAATCGTTCTATTGCCACTTCTTTGAGCAATATTGGATTATGTTACAGATAACTAAATGAATTTTAAAAATCTTTGGATTTCTGTAAAGAATCTTTAGATATAATGAAATAACTTTATAAAGGAGATCACCCAGACAAAGCTTCTACTCTAAATAATCTTGCTATGTGCTATTAAGATTTATAAGATAATGATAAGGCCTTGCTCTTATTTTAATAATCACTAGAAATGAGAGAATCTATTTTTAATACAAATCATCCTTCAATTGCAGACTCTATCAATAATATTGCCATTTCCTATATGAAACTGGGAAGAGATTAAGAATCATTGGAATTTTGCTTAAAATCTCTCTAAATGAGAGAATAGTTATTTTAAAAAAATCATTCAGATATTGCTCAATCTCTTTGTAATGTGGGATTAGCTTATTAAAATTTAGGAGAATACTAAAAGGCTTTAAAGTATTCTATTGAATCTCTTGAAATGAAAAGATAGCTTTTTCCTGAGAAGCATCCAGATATTGCCATTTAATTAAATAATGTTAGTGAATGCTATAGAAAATTTGGTGATTAAGCAAAAGCCATATGTTACTCAAAAGAATCACTTAAGATACTTGGTTGTAGTTCCGAAAAAGACCATCATTTGATTGCTACTTCTTTAAATAATTTAGGCTTGTGCTACTTAGAATTGGGAGAGCATGAAAATGCTTTCAAACATTTACTAGAATCTTTACAAATGAAGAGACAATATAATATAAAAAATAATTCAATAGCAATTTCATTAAATAATATTGGTTCTTGCTATAGTGCAATGAATTAAATTCAATATTCATTAAAATACTATTTAGAGTCTCTTTCTGTTAGGCAATAAACTCTTTAAAAATATCACCCTGACATTGTTTCTTCTCTTGAAAATATAGCTAATAGTTATTTTAGTCTTAAAGATTATTAATTAGCCTTCAATTATTATGAAAAAGCAATAGAAATGAAATCTTGTTTATTTAAGAAGAATAATATTCAATTTACATAATATCTAAATAATTTAGGTAAATGTTCTTTTGCTTTAGGTTAAATTTAAATTGCTGTGAGGTACTATCAATAATCTGTACAAATCTATAAAGAGCTTATCTAAGGAAACAATCAATCAGATCCTGCTTTCTAAAATGTGAGGGATTAAACCATTTAAGAAATTTATTATAAACTCTCTTAATCTCTGTATAATATAGGAAGTTGTTATTTGAAACTAGGAGATATATAAAATGGCTTATTATATTTACTAGATTCACTTAAAATATCTAAGTTGCGTTATAAAAATGATTATCCACTAATTGCTTCGATACTAAATCAATGTATTGAATGCTATTATTAGCTAGGAGATATATAATTTGCTTTAAATTATATATCAGAACTTATTTAGATTATTCAGCACCTACTTGATACAAAATATAATTACTTAATTACTGAATCTTTTAATAAGATAAATTAAATCTTAACAAATTTAGGAGAGAAGGAAATTTAAAGCAGTTATAAAGAGCATTACATTTAGATCACTAATTAAATAAATATTATCTAAGATAAACAAAATAAAAATTAATAAAAATGAATGATTAAAACAAATAAACAAACAAACAAACAAACATATCTATTATATCTCTTCTTTCTAAAAAGTGTTAAATATTTTTAATTTTAAAATTTTTTATTTTAATTGATAATATTATGAAAATTAATTTAATAATTTTTTGAAAATCAATTAAATAATAAATTAAGAAACATAAATTAACTTTCAATTACAGGGTAAAAATACATTTTTCAGATCTTTTTAAGAGAATTTTGGGATAATAAACTTGTAAATAATTTATTATAATCTAAATCAAGAATAAGAATTGATGCAATAATTAAATAAATAACTTAAGACAATAGTTTGCTTTAATCTCTTTAAGAAATGCAAAAATAATAAAAAATATACTCTCCTATTACTTTTAATGATAACTAATTCGATATCTTTACTAAAAGCAGGGAAATGTGCTTCAATAGTCTTTAAAAATTATCTTAACTTTTTAAACTTAAGCCATTCTCTTCAATAATTATATAATCAAGTCAGAGAATTTCACCAAATATGTTAATAATAAAAAATTAAAAGAAATTACTTTAATAAGATCATACTTTAGAGGATTAAGATTTTCTGAAAAGCATCTAATAAGATCAATTAAAAGAGTGTTATAAAATGAAATATATCATATAAAGGATATGCGAAATGAGCATGGTTGCTGATAAGTATAGTTAGTTAGTTAGTTAGTTAGCTTGGAGGGGGTTGATACCTAGTAACCTTCATTCATATTTTATTTGGAGAATACTAAAATTTTATTAAGATTGTTGCTCCTCCACCACCACTTGAAGAGTTTTTAAGAAAAGTTAGTAAATATCACATAGGAGGAAATACTTAAAAAGCAGAAAAGAGTTTGATAAATTAGCAAAAGATGAAGTTCTTTATTTCTTTAAATTTAGATTTATTATTTAATATCTTAAATTATGCTTCAATATTTTTGGAATTTCTTTTAACTTTTTAAAATAAATTTTTCTAAGCCTCAAACTCTTGATTGATAATCGTAAGTAAATTAGTAAATTAATACAAAAGTGTCTAATTATTTTTGAAATAACCTTATTTTGTTTTTGTGGCTATCTATGAAAAATGAATACTTAAATAAATGAATGAAAGAATAAATAAATAAATGAATGAATGAATAAATAATTAATGAATGTCTAAAAAATTCAATTAATTTTAAAGATAAGGAATCTTAGTTGGGAAAATAATATAATAATAATATTAGGATTTAAAGTATGTAAGGTGTATTGTATTGTATGTATGTATGTATTTTACTACAAACAAGTAGTATCTAGAGTTGTAATATTAAAGATTTTGAACAATTGTTAACATTGTTTAAAAAAATAAATTTTTGATTAAATTAAATTTAGGATTGATTGATTGATTGATCGATTAATTAATTAATTAATAATCTAATAAAGGAAGGATTTTTATCTTTAAAATGTTTAAAGGAGATGAAATTAAAATTTGTGATAATAAAAATATTTTGAAAAAACGCAGTTATTCTTTGAATAAGAAATACGAGGAATAAACAAACAGACAGACAAAGAAACATTTATTAAAATAATTAGTTAGGATAAATATTATCAAATCTTTCAATCATCATATTCGTTAGAGATGTTAGAGATAGGCTCATCATTATATTAATGAAGGGATTTGAAAGAACGGTGGGTACGTCTAGATCCTCTGATAGACTATTTAGCAGGGTTACCGCTTAAGAGTTGTTGTTCTTCGACAGCGGCGGCGGCCATAGCATGTTTTCTGAGATTTTTGTTGAAACCGAAGAGTGGGATAACAAGAATTTCATTGTAAATAAGGGTACCAGTAGTAATAATAATATAAGAGACTAATTAATACCATTTGAAATTCTCCCATTTAACAATAAGACAGAACATCCAAATGAGGAAAGGGGAGGTAACACCTAATACGGCTCTGGCAAGAGAGGAGATATATTTAGTGACAGCTTGACCAACACCATTAAGAACAATAATAATCATGATACCGGCAATAACTAAAAAGAATAAGGCAACATTGTTGAAGGAGAAGACTTGATAGAGGAAATTAGGGAAATCTTCAATTTTTCCATTAGTAGTCTTAGGGAAGGAGTCAGGATTAGGAACGAAGTCAAAAATGAGAATACCAATTGAAGAGAAAAGGGTACCCCACAAACCTTCGTAACCAACAGCTTGGAAGGGATGTAAAAAGTATTTACCAAAGAATTTTTCTTCGACAACCATCTAAGTAGCATAGGTGAAGAAAGAAGAGACAGTCAAGATAATACCAATAGTGATTTAGCTTGTTTCATAACCATCATTACTATCAGAATCAACGAACAGAGCCATGATACCCATGAAAATGAGACCAGAAATGTTGAGGGAAATACCAAAGACGTTTTATCTGTGTAATCTTCTCTTTAAGAAGATAATGGAGAAGATGGCAGTCATGATAATGTTACCACCGTTGAACATGTATTACATGGATAAAGGCATCATATTCATTGAAAAGAAGGAAATAGTGGAAGAGATAAAATCGCAAAAAGCAGGAATGGCAAAAATGGCAATATTGATTTTGTCACTTTAGCCGTTAGCTAAACAAACAACTCTTTCCTTTTCGTAATCTTCTCTGAATTTCCTTCTATAGATCATGAAAACACCGTAGCAAAACATTTCACCGACGAACATTGTCAAGCACTATGCGAAAGGATGGTTGAAACTTTTACCATCGACTGTTTCCATTTATTGAGAACGGAAAATAATACCTGAGCACAAACTACAGCCCAGGGAAACAAGCATAAGCAAGTTCTTTTGGAGTTCAGTAAAAGCCATTAATTTATAAAATTTATTGTGTTATACTATGATTTTTCTTAATTATTTGTTGACGCTAGCTTGCTTGTTGTATCCTTTAAATCAAAGACAAAAATCTTTACTATATTTTTATGCTATGATGATCTTTTTTACTTAATAATCTTTTTCTTTATTATTTTTTTAATTATCAAATTTTTATTATTATCTTTTTCAAATACATATAAACGTCTTGTTAAATTTCTTTTCTTACTTAGATTTTCAGATCAATTATTATCTGTGGTTAATTAATCTTTTACCAATCCTCTTTTATAAGCTCCTTATCAAAGGCTAATCAAGAGGTGTTAATCAAACAAACAAAAAAATTAATCAATTTTGAAAGTAAGAGGATCTCATATGATCGATTAGCCTTTGATCTATCTAACAAATATTGAATCAAGATTAATTTTATATAATATTTATAAATGTAAGTGTCAATTTATTTCTTTTTAGCAATTTCATAAGTAAAATTCTACTTTTTCACTAAACATGTATTTCTTCAAATTACTTACCTTTCAGTTTGAAAAACATTTCATTTATCGAATATGGTGTTTATGGTTTTTTAAAGTGAGATAAATAGGGTTAAATTATATTACTTAGCTCCTTTTATCTTTCTAAAAGAAAATTATACATTGGGGATGGATCTATCTATCTATCAATCTATTTATTTATTTATCTTTCTATCTAATTTGATATTAAATTTGAAAGAGTTTATTATTCTTAAGTATTAAATGAAAGATAATATATGAAGCACGCACCATCAAGTTTTTTATATTGTTATTATTTTGATAAAAGAAATATTCTCTTAAACATTTATTAATACTTATGAGTTAAATTTTATAAAAGAATTTCTTTCTTATTTCTTCGAAGATTTTTACCTGTAAGGAGAACAAGTCTTCCATTGAAGAGAGAAATTTAAGAAGAGGATCTACATATATTAACTTTTAAAGTATTCGTAGACTCCAACTTTCTAAAAGAAAAAAATAGATGTGTTAAGACAGATTCTGCATTAGACTAAAGTAGTGAGGAGTAGAAGGGATAAAGAATAAAAAATAAATAATACGCATTATATTATAATTACTAAATTAGACAGTGAATAATTAAAGGCAAAATTAATTTAGCCAACAAATTCGTGTAATTTAATCGCTTTGAAAAGGCAGACAACTTAACTACAACTATCAATCCTCCTTTAATACTCTAATTAATCAATCAATTTATGGAAAAAATCCTTAAGTGGAGATCCCTTGTTAAAATATTCTTCGATATTCCGCAATATCATCTAAGGGAAAGGCAATTCACCTATATTAATGAAAGCGATTTGATTTTGCAGGATTCCCTTATTTTTTCTATCGAAAAGCACATTTAATCTTTGAAAGCTCTTAGTGAAAAATTAAGAATTTTAGAACTTAAGAAAATTAATGAAAATCAAAAAAAATAAATTCCACCAAAGCCTGAAAAACCCGAAGAGCCTGATTAAGACGACTGTTGTGGGAGTGGATGCTAGGTTTGCGTGTTTGATAGATATTATTAGAAATTAGAAGAATATGAAGAGAAGCTGATGGATTGGGAAGAGAAATATGGCGACAATTCTGAAGATGACGAACACGCTAACGAAGTTTAAAACTAAGATAGCAATCAAAACAAGGAAAAACATTGAGAATAATAAATAATAATACAAATTAATGATTTTAAAAGATCTAACATGTAAATATTAGTCAATATTTTAACTATACCCTTATACTTTTCAACAATAAAAACTCTATATTCTTATTCTTTTGTAATCTTTTTGTATGTATGTATGTATCTGAGTTTTATATTGCTTGCTCGCTTACATTGCTTGCCTATTTGATTAATATAATTTGACAATTAGTTTCTTAACTATCCCTTCTTTTATTCAGTCTTCTCTCCTTAACTCTCCCAAACAGACTATAAAAAAACTTCCTAAATTATATAATCAATCCTCTGTTACTTTCAAAAATCTTATTTAAATAAATTACTAGATTTTAAAAGTAGGTTTACAAAAAATCCTTATATTATTTCAGCATTCATCAGCTTTAAGTATTCCTTCAGAATTAAAAATCAAATAAAGGAACAATTTACTAGATATATTTAAGTACTACTGATAATTCACTATTGTAGAATACTATTATTTGTAGCATTTTATAATAAAAATCCTCCACTTAAATGGAATATATATATTATAATAAAATTCCTCTTTCATTCTTTGATTTCTAGCATAAAATAATCATCATGATTAAGTTTCAATTCCACTAACCTCCTCAATACCTATTTATAAATAAATAGCTAATAAATCATTGTGCTTAATGCTACATTTTCATTTATTCTACTTAAATTTTCTGAATAGTAGATAAAGATTATCTACACTTAAGGATAAGATATAGCTTAAAGTTTAATGAAACAAATTAGCAATCAAAAAGATGAAATGCTATTATGTTACTTTTTAGATAATACCTTTACATATGAAAAATATTAACTAACTTAAAAGTATAAAATCTGGAATAAATGAATGAATTAGTAAATAAACTAATATAAGAATTAATTTAGTAATAAACAATTAAGCCAAGCAAACAAACCAACAAAAAATATATTTAATTTTATAAATTTAATAAATTATGAAGAAATTCGGTTACAACTGAGAATTTAAACAACAACAATAACAATAAAATTAATCATTTAAATTAAATTACTTTATATAAATATTATTCTACATTATAATTTTAAATTAATTTAAATATTATCCAAATAAAAGACTAGCTATTAATATCTATCTATCTATTAATTCATTAATTAACAAATTAGTAAATAAATCAATAAATAAATTAATAAATCAATATTTATATTTATCTTCCATTTTTTCTCTGTAATATCCATTATAATCCAGTCTGAGAAGTAGTTAGAAGAGGAAAGTTGCATTAGTATTTTTGGTCATTAATATCAATAAATTTAATAGATTCATAAAATGCTTGTCAAAATCTTATTTGAGCACTTCAAAATCAGCAGTCAGTAAATCTATACTAGTGTCATACTCCAACCTTTTGTTTTTTTTAAGAATAATTAGAATTTTAAAATGTAACATTCGGATAATTTTTTTTAATTTGTTACTTGGCAACAATATTGCAGTATCTTCTGCAACAGTCTACAATATCGAATATACTTTTTACTAATTTAGGGTAGGCAAGGAAAATTTGTATTTAAATTGAGTTCAAGAATAGATCTATTAATTTTCTTAACTCTTCAAAATCTTTTACTTCAGCCACTTTCTCTTGTAACTTTTTAAATTTAAAAAAGAATATTTTTTGTAAAAGAATAAGTAGCTATAAAAAGAATGAATTTACCTTAGACCATTAGAGAGTTATAATATCAGTGTGGAAGTAAGTCCATAGGCTATCTATTACAGAACTCAACTTTGTTCTCATTAATAGCATCTACCTGATAGTGGAATGTAGTCTATCCCTCTTATTATCCTTCATGAAGTATAACCAAGATCTTTATAATTCGAACTAAACGGTTCTAATAAATTATTAAAGTGCATAAATATACGGGTATATCTTCAAAGAATAATGTTTGTTTTTTATTACCTTAAAGGAAATAAGTATCTAAATATTATTTTATATTTCTCAATCAAATGAGAAGATATCATCAAATTTAATGGCCATTTTACTTAGTAATCCATTGTCAATCCATTCCAAGCATCATCATTGTTAAATACATTTGAACTATACATCTGCCAACTCATTATATCCATAGCACAGTTTCCATTATTTGAATCCTTTTATTTAAAAAGAATAACAATTTATTAATGAAATTATTCATAAGTTGATAGTAATTTTCTATTTTAAAAATTTCTTCTTTATTGATTGTTATTCAAAGCCACAATGTTATACATAATATGATAGTTTCTTCTTTCAATCATTTTTTAATTTTAAAAAGAGCTTATTTTCATAGTATAAATTTAATTCTTTAATTGCAAATAATATTATTTTTAAAAATCTGTTTTTAATTGCTTGAATTTAAAAAATAAATGCTGTCTTCATTCATAATTTCAATATGTTTTTTCATTTGGTAGAAATTACTAACAATTGTAATGATAAGAAAATTTACTTGAATAAATCCAACAAATGTACGACCCATATCAAGATTAAGGAATTTATTGAACTTGAATGGGAAGGAAAACAGCTAGCTTTACAGTCCTCTATTCATATTATCTATATCTTCTAAATTTATAGCTATATTTTCTCCATCGTAATTAATTTTAATGACTTATAATTAGCCATCAAGGAAATTCACAGTGTCACAATCAAACTCATGTGTTTTTATATAAGTTTGTTTTCCATTATTACATACTATCATTTAAATCTGGCATTTCTATTCTGTATGATCTTTTGCTACTGAAGAAGCTGCTTTTTTATTTACTTCCTTTGTATAAAACTTTATTGCCACAAATCTGTTTAGATTTTATAAAAATAAATTTATAAATTATGATAATAAATTGAATTATGCAATAGAATAAACTATTTATTTATTTATTTACTCGTTCATGTCTTATAATCTAGAAGGAGCTGATTTTTTATATGAACTAATTTCTTTTATATTTTAAAATACTATCAGCAATCCATTCTCGCTGTTCTCGTCTTAACTCTGCCCATTTCCAAAATAAGAAAATCTTGATTTTATGGGAGATAACTCTTCACTTTGCATCATATTGGTACTTCCTTTTGTGCTAGATTGTAGTAAATTAATATTTGGAGAACCAAATCTAGATAATCTTTTTTAAAATTGTATTTATTGTTATATTTTATTGAAGGTTCTAATGTTATTACTGATTAAGTGGTAAATAATTTCTTTCTTTTTTAAACCTAAAAGTAAAACTCATTTTAAATCCTGTTTCTACATTTTATTTAAACTTATACCAAAGAGATCCTATTGAATTATGTAATGAAAAATAGCTAATTGGTAATAAATAATAATGTTTACCACTAAGTTTTGAGTTTTTAAGAGGTTGGAATCTAATGTAATTGTTTCTTTATTATTGAACATTTCCTACTATATTTAATTCATTCACCTACGAGAAATCTTTAAATTCAAATCCATTGTTTTTTATCTTAAATCTGAAATCTGTTTTAAAAATGGTTTTTAGACATAGGTTAATTTAAATCTAAAGTGTTTACTTTTAAAGGCATTAACAGTTTCATCGTCATTTCTTAATCTAATTAAGGTGTGAGGGACAACTACATTATTTATATGATTCTCACTCTCTTGTTTTGGAGGTAATTGCATTACACTTCTACTCTCTTCGTAGAATGCTTTGAAAAATTCACCATTCCCCATTAAGAAATACTATTTATAGTTTATGCATGTGTATTAATATCTTTTTTGTTTGTTAGCTCAACAATAACATTTACATTATTAAGAGTATTTAAGTGAATCATTAAATTTTAATTTTTAAGGACAAGTTCTAGCATTTCCTTTGCGATTTCGTATCTTAAAGATTCAATTGTATTTTAAAACCTTAATAATTAATGAAAATGTTAAAATATATTTTTTGCATTAATTTCTTACTTGAAACTATCGTATTATTAAATCTCAGCTAATAAACTGAGCATTTATTGAGGAGGAAGAAAGGATTTTTCATATTACTTTTATGTGTTCCTTAAAATTCTAATACCTTTACCAATAAAAAGAATCTTTTCTGCTTATTTATGAGAAACTATGCTTTAAGGCAACATTGCATATCTCAAAGAGAATACACTATCCCAATCTATTTCTAATTCATTGCTTTAGTCAACAATATTTTTATCAAAAAATGCATCTAGTTTTATATTTATTTTTATAAATTTTATGCATTGTTTATATCTTTAAAATCTATGTTACTCTATTAAGCACTCTTCGCTTGCTCAATTCTATAAATAAAGAATTCATCGTAGAAATCCTATAAGTTACCATACAAGATCCATCCACTCAACTATTATAAAAATATATTTAATTATTATCCTATTCTAATATTTATCTTCATTATTCAATCAATGCATGAAATCTTCAAAATCTCATTAGCTTTTATATTATTTTTTATGAATTTATTATTATTTTCTATGGACTCTAATTCTTATGCTTTAATTGCTAAATTAATAATTTATAAATGTACTTGCTAATATAAGACAGAATAACATTGATTTGTCAAGATTTAATAAACTTCTCTTAGTGAAGTATTTCCTGTTTAACTTTTGCTATGCATTAGATCTAATAACTATCCTCCCTTTAAATTCTCTTCTAAAATTTTAATCACCTATAATAATGAAATTGTAAGATCAATTAATCAATCAATATTTCTATTGCAAGTAATGTTTAAACTAACTTACTATCTTATGTAAATCGGGAAGAATATCAAAATGTGATGTGAGCTTTATTTTTAATGATGCTATAGTGAATACTCTATTATCCAAGAAATCTCTTTCAATTTCAATAATCTTTTCCCTAAAAATATTCAGTATTTCTTCTAAACCTAAGCAAAATCCCTATTATATTTAATTAGTATATTTTTACAATGCATAGAAATATTAAAGTATCTACTTTTAAATATGCACTGTTACCAATCACATTAACTTCAGCAATAGGACCATCGTTTTAGTCATCATTTTCTTCATTAAATCCATTATTTTTATTCATGAAATAAGTGATCTTTGCAAAATTATTGTAATTTTCATCTAGAAACTATTCTAAATTTTTGTAATAATAGCCTAAGCAGCATAAACTATTTATGATTTCTTTTTCTGCTGGCGTGAGGAATGTTATCTTAGGATCTAAAATAAAGTTATCGTCTTATTCTATTATAATATTTCCTGACTTGCCAAGTAAAGCAAATAAAATTTCGTGCAACATATTTTGTATCTATCTATCTAATAATTCCTAAAATATATCAAATTGAAGTTTTTGATGAAAATCAATATCTTTTCAAAGAAAACCAATCAAATAATACTATTAATTATATTGCGAAGTTCTCACTATATTAAAGTTGTGTCTTATCAATTTTTTGAAAATTGTCTCAAATTGATAATTTAAAATATCAAAACAACTATCTAGTTAATAATAATTAATTAATTTATTAGATTAACAAAAAGCCTACCTACCTACCTAACTATTATATTCCCTCCAAATGAATCTTTCTCTAAGATACTAAAATAAATGGCTCAATTTTCTATATATTTACAAATAATTATATAGAGTAAATAAACTTCATACCTTTAAATAATAAAAAGTAATAGAATTATTAAATTTATTTTCAAAAAAAAAAATAATTATGAATAATTAATTTAATGAAAACTTTTGATAGAGATAGATAGATAGATCGATATATATTAAACATAAATACTAAATTTGAAATTAATAATTTATTTTTAATAAAATCATTAAAATGTTTATTACTATTAACATCAGCCAAATAAATAAATAAATAAAAAGTAAATGGAAAGTAGAATTATTAAGTAAGATAGATGATTAAGAAAGATCTTCAAATCCAAATAACAAAGATAATTCAGTGTGTAATGAAATTATTTGCTCAAAAAGAAGATTGTGTTTTTTAGTGGTACATAAAATATAAGTGAAGAATGAATGAATAAATGAATGAATGAATCAATACTATTGAATATTAGTAGCAATAGATAGATATTCAATCAAAAGTAAATAAATACAAACATATATTCATTCGATAAATTTAATTTGATACAAAATTAAGAGAAAAATTCAATAGGGTTGAATAGCAAATAATCAAAACTAAAAATGGCAGCAAGCAAGGTGATATCATTAAAGCGTGTAGAGGATATAATCGCAAAGTTGGAGAAAGAGCCTACATAGAAATCCATAGCACATTTTATTAAAATTTTCCGTATTTGCGTTTCTTAAAACGAAGATGAAAATGCTGAAGATATGGAAGAAAACAAGAATGAATAGGACTTTATCATTGAAGATGGAACAGTCTACGATAAGATTGTCAGTTTCGCTCTATAGAGATTCCCTCATCTTCTCAAGAGACTATTGAAACTTGAAGAAGGGTAGATTCTCGAAACTGTATCATCCAGAAAGTTAGATATTGTTCTCAAAGTCTACCTTCTCAATATTGTAAAGATGGCTGAAAACGTTCATGACGAAGATATGCTTATTTACATATTGACTTTTTATCCCATAATCACTGACTTTATGTTCCCATTGAAGGTAATTAATTAGTTGTTAGATTACTTTTAATAGAATTTGAAAATTAATGTTTAAACTAATTACTATTTCTACTAAAATAGAAACTCTTTATGAGATTCTTAAAGTACATGGTTGAATTGTGGGCTACAAACAACAACCTTAAGCTAAAATTGAAGGCTTTTATTATTATTAGAAGAATATGCAAGAACACTAAGACTGAAGAAGTTGATAAGATATTCAGAGTAATAACAATAATTAAATATCTAAAGTGTTTTATTAAATTAATCCAATTTATTCGCATTATAATAGAGAGTTTATGTTTCTTACTTTGAAAATGTTAGACATGTCTCTTGGAGAACATACGAATCTGTCGTCTTCATGATCAACTGCTTTGTAAATAATACAAATAAATCAATAAAATGGAAATCATAATAATATTAAACTTTATAATAACAGAGTGAATTAATGACTGAAAATAAAGATGCTGCTTATTATATTGGATTCTCTTATTTAAGATAAATTGCTGTACTCCTCAAAACAAACATGGCAAAGAAGGTAATTTCAATTTATATTTATCGTGGAAATTTATCTATTAATAATAAATAATCTATTCAAAATGATTTATTAAATATCATATTATCTCTTTAATTCTAGTGTTCTATTAGAAAATCCAACTTTATTAATTTCAATTTTAAAATTAAAGGATGATGAAAAGAAAGTATTCAATTGGTAGGTTGTAAATTCTTTGAGACTCTGGACATAAACAATTGGTAGATCTTCAGGAGAAGATGAGTTAGGTTAATTGATCTATCCTTTAGTAGAATTAATTATTGGTGTTAACTAATTTAGTAACACTTAAGAATATCTTCCTCTTAAGTTCCATTTGATTTAGTAAATTATATTTTACAGTATAAAATCTTTATTAATTATAATTTATTATTAGATGCTTAAATAACCTTGCTTAAAAGACTAGTACTTACGTTCCTACTCTTAAGCTTATTAAGGATGTTCTTAACTCTGGAGAATTTAGAAAGAAAAAGATTCAATCTACAAAGAAGCCTTTTGATTTCACTATTAGTTTGAAGATTGACAATAAATATAAAAATACTACCGTTTTGTGGAATGAAATATTTAAGGTTTCCCTTGATCTCTCAACTGAATATTTGGCTATTTATAGTAGAGATATTGGTTTCCCTGAGCTTAGTTACAATTACATTAAATACTTAAAAAAATTGTAAGATTCTGTCAAGTTTATTATTTATAAAATGCAAATTAGAGATTTGTTGAAGGCTATTTTTGCCAATATTGATCTTGTTCTTTCAAAGCGTAAGGGAATAAATTTCGCTCCCAAAAATGTTGATTTAGACTTAAAATTCTCAGGTATTTTATATTTAATAAATTAAATAGCATTTTAAATGTTTTTTGTAATTAAGAGGATCATTTCTCCGATGTGAAGGAAACTCCTTTGGAATAGCTTAGATAAAAAATAGTTACTGAAAGAGAAACTAGAATTAAATAAAGAATCTTAGCTGAAAAAGATTAAATATACGATGAAGGTGACTAAGAAGAAGAAGCCGACGAAGATGAAGAAGTTAGCGGTGAAGAAAGTGAAGGTGAAGATGGCAAAGGCAAAAAGAAAGTTAATAGAGATATCGATATTGGTGATGCAAGCGATAGTGATGCCTTTGATCCAGAAAATTATAAAGATAGTGATGAAGAGGATTAAAATGAAGAAGATGAAGATGAATATGATATTGATAATATGGATTACGAAGGTGATCCTGATGATTTACCAGATTTCGATTTAATTGATGAAAATAATGAAAATGTTGATGAAAACTAGCTCTCTGAAGATGATTTTGATAATGAAGATGAAGAAGCTGATAATGAACAAGAAGAAGGAGATGATGATGAAGAAGAAAAAGTTGTTTAATAGTAAAATAAAGGAACATCAAAACCTCAATTCAAATAAAACAATTTCAATAAGAGAAATAAACCAATTAATAAAAACAAAAATAATAAGTTTTAGAAAGGAAAGCCCTAAAGACACTTCAGTAACAATAAGAATTAGAAATTTGGTAAAAGAAGAAAATGATTAAATGAATTATGAATTTTTGTAAATATATACTGATTTATAAATGTAAATTAAATTGAATCATAATTAATTTTAGATTATTTATTTATTATAAAATCATTTGTTCAATGTATTTATCGTTTTACTCATTCAGTAATGAAATAAGAAACATAAGTAAATAAGCAAGTAAGTAAGTAATTAATTAATTAAGTAATTAATAGACAAATAAATAAATATTCAATTGCTATTTAGTTTCTTAAATAACTTATCTCTCTAAATTACAATTATTTATTAATCATTCTGCTACTTAAATCTTTTAATTCTTTTTTTAGCATAATCCTAATAAATTAAATTTCTTAAAATAAGATCTCTCCCTCACTTTCTCTCTTATTTATTGTTGTCTTTTTATTCCTTTATTAATAATTATTAGAATTGATAAAATATAATGATAAAAAAATAAATAATTAAATAGATTAAGTTAAAATTTAATTTGAAATTAAAATAATAATATCTCTAGCAATAAATGAGATTTTATCAAGAAATAAAAAGTGTTTATTATTGAATGAATAAAATAAATAAATTAAGTACTTTCTCTCTGTCTGTGTCATAATCATTGTTTTTACGATATGGGTTTTATCTTCTGTAATTAGAATTATAAGGTTTTTTAAAATAAGGTTTTGTTGGGTTGGAGTGATAAGAATCATTATTTTAATTAAAACTGGTGTTGCTATTATAATTTAGATTGTTGTTACTGCTATTAGCATTTTACGAGCTATTATTTTAACGGTATAATTGATTATTGTCTGAGAAATTATTTTTAATATTAGTGTCTTCTTGACTTATGTTATCATTATCTTAATGATGGTGATGGTGGTGATGGTGATGCTTTTCCTCTCCACTGTTCAACTTTTAATTTTAAAATGGTATATCACTTTCATATTCATTATTGCCCAATACTTTTGATTCCTTATTGCTGTTTTCAATATTGTTATTGGCACTAACTTTGTTTCTTCTTACATAGGCAAATCTCTCTTCTCTGTATCTATTTTACTTATACCTTCTAAAGTATTTGCTATTATAATTGTTGTAGTAGTTTCTATTGTTTTATTGGTTTCTGTTGCCTTAAGTCTAATTTTAAGAATTGGTATTTGCATTCAGGATTATTTCTTAGCTTAATTCTTGATTATTCTGCTTTACTTTTATGTTAATTTCATTCTCTGTATGAGATTTTTCACTGTCACCATCATAATTTTGAGAGTGCATTTGGTAGAGTATAGGATGCTACTTTTAGGCATCATCCATCGAACCTACTTGTTCTTTCTCCTCTTCATCTTAATCATCTCTGATTATATTAGAAGAGTTGTCTTATCCGTCATCTTCAAAATCCTCATCCAATTCCAAGATCTAAGGTTGAATTCTTTCTTTTAAGATTTCCCTATCTATTTTCTTTAGCTCTTATCTGATTATTGATTCCTGATCCAAAATTGAGTTTAATTACTCTTCGATTATTTTCTTTTCCTATCCATATGTTATTTCTTCAAGGATTTTCTTTTCTACTAATATATTATCTCTATATACGTTAAGTATTTTTAATATTATTCCAAAATATGTAAAAAAATGAATTCAATCAATCGTTTTATTAAAAACTTCTAAATGCATTTCATTCTTTTTTCTATTGCTAATTGAATTTGTCAATCAAATGTTGAGTTTAATAAATACCTGAAAAAGTTTGCTAAAGGTTCTGATTCAATCCTATTTTAATATGCCAGTCTTGAAAAATAAATGATATCTGAGACTTATTCTATCAACTCCTTCCTTTAATTGCGAAGAGAAATAGTCAAAAGGTTTTCCGAAACTCTTTGGCAAATAATCTCAGTAGATTGATTTTATGCTTTCTCGTAAGAAATTATATAGTGTTCTTTCATCTTACAAAACATTTCTATTTCTTCTTCAATACTTGATTATTGATTAATCTTTTCAATTTACTCCTGTTTCAGATTTTATTTCTGCACCAATTCCCCTATTTCATTGAGCTTCTTTCTCAAATTTCTCACACGCTTTTCTATGTAGTTAATAAAAACATCAGTCTCCTAATTTATGCTGCTAGGAATATTTTTTTCTTTTAGTGAACTCATTAAATTCTTTTGCTACTATTTTGAAATTTATCTATGCAATCTTTAAATTATATAAATTATTTGATTTAGAACTTCTATTTTATAAGTTTTGTTTGTTTTTTTGTTTTTCAACTCCAGAAAACCAAAAGCCTTAAACTTATAAACACTCAAAATCCTATTAATATTATTATGAGATGCATGTAGAACTGATTAAGAATATTTGATATTTTAATTAAATGAACACGCAAAATCTATAGTAGTATTATCATTATTAAGCAAGCAAATTTCAAATTTTAATATTCATTACATTCAAACAAAATCTTAATTTATTTATTTAGTTTACATTTATCATTTCCTTTCTAAATAAATAAGAACTTTTTATCAAATATTAACAACTTAACTTTTAATATTTTTACATTTATAATAATTATAAAAGTTTTGATTGAATTTAACTATTAAATCTAGTGAATTCTGGCTTAACTTTACTTAGATTATGTAAATATTCTTAATTCTATATATTTTTATTTTAAAATGATTAAAATCTCCTATCACTTCACTTGAAAAAATAAAAAAAAATACATGATAAAAGTGCTGAATGAGGATGGTAATATATTGACATAAACTTAAAATTTATTTGAACACGCTTTTATTTCATTCACATGGAATTTCTGGGTACATTAATAACCTCAAGTTATTTTTATTATGAGTAAATATATTTTATTTAATATTCCAAAATAAGAAAAAATATTTATCACTGTAAAAGTTAAATATTAACAATGTAAGCATTACCTTATCTACTATGCTGAAAACAAATTAGAAAGAAATTCTAATACAATCTTTTATATAAATAATAATTTCTTTAATAATTATTTTTATATTTGTATACAAAAAGTATATGAAGGGATTAAAAGATAATAAGATAAATGCATAAATAAATATTTTAGCATCTATTAATTAGAAGTATTTTACAATAAATCTTTCCTATTTATTATACACTAATTTGTTATTTTCTCTTTTTTTCAATTCATCACAAATATAATTTTTAAGATGAAGTTGATTGCCCATATTTTTTTACCTAAATTTTAGAATCATTTCATAAAAGTTTAAGTTTAATTAATTTAAATGAAATAATCTAAAATATAAAATTGATCCAGTATTATTTAATAAGCCATTCTTTGTTCGTTAGTAGCTAAGAGGTAGGTTTGTTTGTTTTTTATTTATTTATTTAGTTAGTTAGTAAGTTGGTTGGTTGGTAAGCAATTAATAATTAGATTTAGTATATTAATATTTAAAGTAATAGAAAGAATGTAAATTAGAAAATGGGAGAAAACATAAATTAGCATAAAAGATAAACAAAAAGATTAAAAGATAGATGAAATTAAGAAATTAGCTTGGCTTTTTTGTCTAATTTAATCAATAAATTGGAGAGAAGAATTAATTAATTTATTTAGCCAATTATAAATCAAATAGTATAATGAGTGTTTATGATATTAATTTAATTTTTCTTTTTCTTCTCAAATAGATAATGAGTTAGTAAGTGATGATAAATATGTTTGTTTTTAATATTTACTCAAAAATAATCAGGTTGTGGATTAATTAATTATGGTATTTTTCCGCGAATCCAATCAAGTCAGCAGAATTTTATTAACACAATCATTAATAGATAGATAAATGATTGCATTTAAAAATATATAGAATTTAATAATTTTGTGATTTTCAGAATAAAGCTTATAATATTGAGGGTCATTAATCTTTTTTTCTTCATTAATTAAATAAACATTGAGGACATTTAATAAATGTATAGCTGAATGAATGAATGAATGAATGAAGGATTGATTAATTGATTGAATCTGTGTGTAAATATAATGAAATCAAGGAAATTGTTAGTAGGTTTACTATAGAGAATGATTACCATATAGCTATGAATGAATGAATGTTTATATGTATGTATGATGTAGGTAGGTGAAGTGAATAGAATTTAGTACACTTTCATTCACTCGCTCGCTCACTATTATTGCATGTAAAAAGGTATATATGTACGTAAAATTGTATGTAGTGCAAATAGAGAAAGATTATAAGCAATTAATAAATATTGATTGATTGAGAGGCTGAGAGAGAGTTTTATTCATAAAGTTTGTAAAAAACAAAGGTGAATAAAGTAAGCATAAATAAAGAAGCAAAATAGAGAAGGGAATTGTTCATAAAACGACAGGAAGAACCTTCTCGAGAATAGATTAAAATTCTTGAAAAGAAGGAATATTTGACATAAAAAGTTAATTGGTGAATAAAAATCTAGCTAGCTAAGCTAACTGTTTAACATGGGCGGTCAGTCTTCATGCTGCACCCAAACAAATATCTAGCAGGTTTATATAAATGGTAATTCATTTCTAAATAGATATCTGCAATAAGATGGTTAATTTTGCAAATAAAATAGAGAGAATTAAGCAAAAAACAATATAAATATGCAATTTGAGATAATAAAATGATATTTAATTGCTTTTATTAACTTTAAATAATTTAGAAATAAACTTATCTGACCATAATCAGATGATGATAAGGGAATCAACTATGAAATTTGATAATTAAGATGAGATTTCAGACAATATAACCCTATTCACTGAAAAGAAAATTACAAAGCATTAACAATTTAATATAAGTGTGGGTCCTCACATAGACGAAGTAAATTATTTTAGAAAATGCAGAGTTTCATAAAAAGATTTAAGAGATAAAATGCCTTATTACAAAAGAGTCTACTTTTTATATATTCTAGCGCAATACCATGCTGCTGCTTTTAAGATTAAATAAATATTAAAAGAAATTACCTCAGTTTTAGTAATTTTCCAAAACTAAAAAGGGGGTATTGACTCCCATCATTTGCATTTAAGTTACTTAGCTCTGCTATAACTATCTCCTCTTCACTTTACAGATATTTAGATGTTATTTTTAAGTAAAACTTTGATCAAAAGGCTTCAACAAAACAATTTTACACTATGCAAGAGAGTTTGAAAGAGATTGATAAGTTCGTGCCACAGTATGGATATACAAAGAGTGATACAACTTTAAGCCATGGAGATTTTGATATGGGATCCAAATACACAAGTGGTAAGTTTTTATAAAGAAATTAACAAATAATATAAATTTTTAAAAGCTGATAAAGATTTTAAGAATATGGGAAAATAAAATAAATTTGAAAGGGATAATTATTAGTATTAATATTATTTTTATCTTATATTGCAAAATATAATTATTATTACCATTTTATTGAGTAAGCCAATTCAAAATATTCATTTCACTCAGCATTATAGATTAGTACAAGATCTATTACTTTATATAGTTTCTATAGATAAATACCTTTATTTATTAACATTTTCTTTCTAAATAAAGGAAAATACACCTATAATGATTTATCCTCTAATTATAGTGGAGCTATGCAGCTAAATGATCCTTAATTCATCAGAAAAGGTACTTTATTGGATCCAAATGGCAACACATGTGGTGCTCTTCATTAATATACAGGTCATCTCTATGCTGTTAAGACTGTAATCAATTTAAATATTAATATGGCTTGCTTATTCAGTTATCTCAAAATGATATTTTTGAAAGTTAAAGTTTTCCTAAGTATCATATTGAAGTAGAATCATAGAAACAAAATATAACATAATTCCTACGATATTATTTTAAAAAACAATTTGCTTAAGTTATATTTTTTATCTTAAATAGTATAAAAAAGAGCAATTTTCTGAGGGATTTGTTGTAGATCAAGTTGTAGAAGAAAAATGGATTGAAGCTTCATAAAAATGTAAGAATCTGTGCAGATGTTATTGCATATACCACCAAGATCATGGCCTCGATGTTATCTACGAGCATATCAGTGGAGAATCACTCCAAAAGATTATCACGAATTTTAATAAATTTTAAGAAAAACTAATCGCTATCTTTGCAAGACAGATTTTTAAAGGACTAGATTTTCTACATAATTATGGCCTAGTTCATGGGTAATTTTAAGAAAGCTTGCTTTTAAATTTAATATGATTTACTTTTCCTATTTTGTTTGGGGAAATCAATAAAATGCTTTACATAGAACGAAGTTTTAAAATTATCTGTAATCAAAGGATATAAGTTTTTAATTGCTGAACAAAAAATTTTAGAGGAATTAAAATTATTAATAAATTTAATTTTTTATGTACTTTTAATAATTTTGCTTTTATTAATAGAAACTTAAAGATTTCTAACGTATTGATAGATAATGACGCTATTATTAAAATTACTGATTTAAATATCTTCAAAAGATCTCCTGAAGTATTAAATTATTTAAAATCAACGAGTAGTGCTCCAGAAACGCTTTTGAAAAATGAATTATCTGCTAAGTCCGATATTTGGAGTGCTGGAATTGTTTTATTAGAAGTAATAATATTTTATTCATAAAATCCTAATTAATTATGATAAAAAAAAAAATAAATCATAGATGGTAGCTGGTAATCCTTGGGTTTTAAAAACAGAATAGCTAATGACAAAAGAATAAATTATAGAAACTCTAAAAAAAAATTGTAAATTTCTTTAATTTCTAATAAAAAAGAAAGATTATAAATATTATTCTTCTTCCTAAAGAAAAATTCTAGATACCAACAAAGATTAGAAAAGATTTTCAAGATTTCCTTTAAAATGTATTATAAGTAGATCCTTCGAAAAGGTAAAGATTACACTTTCTCTAAAAATTTAAGGTTAATTAAGTTTTATTTTTTATTGAAGACACTCTACAACAGAACTCCTCAAGCATAAATTCCTAAAAGGTAACTTGATTAATTTATTTTACAGAGATAGATGTAAGTTAAATTTAAATAAATCTATTTATAGATGCAGAATAAGAAGAGAGAAGTCTTTTAGTTTAAGTTTCGATGAAAGAAAAAACGATTTACTCTTAAACATCACAACTATCTAGAAAGGGAGGAAGGACAAATTCTAAGCATTTTGAGATAACTACTTCAACTTCAAATTAACCGACATCATATGTAAATTAGTTTTTACAAATGAACATAAACTAAATAACTAACTCATGACAATCTATCTATTAACAACAGCAGCACGAGATAAAATCATTCAAATCATAGAAAAGCGATGGTGCTACTAGCAAACATAAAGTAGTATGGTTTATTATTTTGATAAAATGTTATAAAACAAATAATTATAATTAGTATATGAATATGTAATAGTCTAAATTCCATCCATCGCCATCTATCAATTCTAATATAGATCTCAATCCAGATGAAAACAGTCATAAAAGGCTTGATCCTCATTCTCCTATAGACTCTAAATACGGATTAACTAAACATGTAATAAAATAATTTAGATTATTATTGTATTTACAAAAAACTCATATTATGTTAAATATTTATCTCCATTATTAAAAAATAAAGAAAAGCTCTCTTACAAAGACTCCAACTAGTATGGCAAAGAAGATAACTCATGAATTAGCTAGAGGATAAACAACTGGAAGCAAGGTTTCATATATAAAGATGCTCTCTGTTGATGAAAATTAATCTTTTGTAGATGATAAATCGTTCAGCAATTCTTAAATCTTTAATTTTATTCAGCCTCCTTAAGCAGCTCAAACAGCAATTATCATAGCTAACTCTATTATGGGTAAATTTAAATAAAATTAACAAATGTACTAACCATCATTTGAACAATTATAAATAATAATTATTACATACAAAATTTTTTAAAAAATCTTTTAATAAATTAAATTTAAAAAAACATAAAAAATTCCATTTTTTTAAAAGACTATGGTAAATGATTTTTATTAATAATATTTAATAATATTCAATATAATTAGAGGATGTAAGTGAGAAAGGAGATAATAATGAGTAAAGCTTAGATAAACTAAAATTCATAGAATAAAGAATGAAATAAATTATGGAGAATTCAGATTATCCAAATAGCGAAATGGTATCTATGCCTCCATATTCTCCAAATGCTATGTTAGAGAATGGAGAAAAAACATTTTCATTTATTTAGATACCAACAGGGTTAAATAATCTATTCAATAGTAATAATGTAAACAATAACAACAACAACAACAACAACAACAACAACAACAATAATTAAAATAACAGCTTTAGCAACAATTAAAATAATTATAATAGTAGCCTAAATAATAATAACAATAACAGCAGTGGAAATAATAATAACAATAATAATACTAACAGTTTTTCAATGAGCTAAAACTACAACAGTAATTTAAATAACAATTATTAGATCAAAACTTAGTCCACTAGATAAAATTCATTAAAGCTTAAAGTTAATGATCAACCTATTGATGCTGAATTCTATTCCATCTCTGCATCTAATAGTTAGACTTTTATTAAAAGCAACTGAAAATACTATTGAATTTTCAAAGACGATAATATAATTTGAGGGTTTCTTAAGATAAAATGAATTTAAGTCAATCTTAGAGTTTATTTTGATAATGATATAATCTTAAGAAATAATAGTACTATTTATAGCAATAAATAAGATATCTTTAAGAATTTAGGCAAGATAGCAAGCAAGCAAATAAGCAAACAAGCGAGTAATCAAAGAATTCATACAAAGGGATTAAATTAATCCTTAATTAAATATAGTTATATTAATTTAAAAATGATACTATGAGTGAACTATAATAAGAACGATAACAAACAAACAAACAAATAAACAACAAGCAAACAAAGAAATAGATAAATCATCTTAATTTTAATAAATATTTAAATATAAATAAACAATTAAATAAATCATAAATGTAAAATAAACTAAAAATTACTATTTTTAAATAAATTAATCATATATAATATTCTAACTTTATTTCGAATAAAATCTATCCTGTTTATATATCTTTCATATAGATTTTATTTACCTTGTTTTTATATTCCTAAAAATACTTTCTTTAATCCTTCACTTAAATTTATACTTCAAATCAATTCAACTAGAAATATCATTTATATTAAACCTAAATATTATATAAATACTAATCAGTACATTTAATTCAACCCTCTCCTCTCTATATTAATTTTTATCTCAAATGAGCTCTAATGATTGATATAAATTATAATTTTTAAATTTTGGGTATTTATTTTGTTGAAATCCTTAATATATTATGAAGATATTTTTTATTTATCTATTTTTAGAATTATAAAAACAATATAATAGATAGAATCCTTAAATAATTTATTTATTTATTTATTTAGCAAACCTACCTACTTACCTACTGAATTCTGTTCATTCAAAATTTAATTATTTTTGAATAAATATTAATCTTAAATGATTTCAAATTAATAATGATCAGAATTATTAGGAAATAAAAGAATTTACTAACTTACTTAAATAAACAAATAATAAAAGATTGATGTATTGATTGATTGAGATAAATAATGTAAAATATATATTTAGTTAAAGTGTACTGATAAATAATATAAATACATATTACAATAGTAAATTGTTTTATATAAGGCAATAATTCAATCTCTTTTTGTATTTAGCAAATTCTAATTCCAAAAAAGTTCTCTCATTTTCCTTCATAAGCGTATATTAATTAATCAAATATTATTTGCAATTGCTTTCATACCAACTGTTGCCATGTAGCTTTTAATCTTCTTTTGATGTTCTATGTATAATCCAATTAAAATATAAATTATTATACTCTATTAAATAATTATATATTATATGACAATAGTTTAGTTTATAATTTTGCTTATTTGTTTGTTTGTTTGTATGTTTATTTCCTTGCTTATTTTTTTCCTTGCTTGTTTGTTTGCTTTCTTGCTTGCTTGCCTGCTTTTTTGTTTTTTTAAATTAATTTACCTCCTCTACATTTATAGAAACCAACGAAGTTAGTAGCATTAAGGAGGAAGCATACTAGACTGAGAGTAAGCTAATTATATATATATAAATATTTAAATTTATTAATAATTAGGTTATAAGACAATAGTTTATTTTACCCAGAAAAATGAAAAAGTGAGGAGATCATAAAGAGATATTAGGAACCAAATTAGAGAAATAGAAAATTGAATGAACCAGAAGAAAGTAGAATCTATTTGATTTGGAGTCTTTTTATATAAAATAAAGTAAATAATTGTATTATTTATTTATATTTAGCATTTATAAATATTTTTAAATGCAATAACATTTTATTTATTTTCTCAATAACTATATGTATATTTGGAATAATGATTTACCTATTTAGGATCAGTAGACTCATATACCCAACTTTCATCTCCGTTTTCATCGATTTAACTTTACCACTTTAAAAGAACTAATTTTCTATTTATAGATTAACTCATTATTTAAGTACTTAAACTGAAAGATTTTACCTTCCAGTAATGTTTTTAACAGTCCAAAAATCAAAAGAAGTAAATAGAATTGTGAAAACAAAATTAATAACAGTATGGCCACTAATTAAGAAGAAACTTTAATATTTTTTTAAAAAATATCATTAATAGAAGTCTTATTTCTCTTGAAATAGTATTTTTCTATTTGTCAACTACATACATTAACGTCTCTAATATTTTAACTACTTGTTACTTACTTCCCAATAATTAATTATTTCCTTCATTCTTTCATTCATTTTTTAATTTCCTTCCATTAATAAAACTTTGTATTTCACTTTATTAGAGTTAATATGTTGTTTTTTCTTATGATTCAATTCAAATTTGCTTGGTTGGTTGAACCTTTGTTTTTAATGAAATAGAATTTTAATCATATTTTTACCATAGTAAAGATCCTAATTTCAAAATAAAGTGAGTAACACAAACTCCAGGATGGGCAGCAGCTCTAATATCTAATGAATTTGCTGGAACTACTGGCTTAGTAGGTTCAGGCTATGATTAGATAGAATTAGCTTAACTTCTACCTCCATTAATAGATGCTGCATCGCTATTACCTAGAAACTCTTCACCATAAACTTACTAATTTTTTTCTACATCATTTGAAGCATTGAAATCTAAATTTATGTTATCGTTTCTTATTTGGTTTTCATATTCCTAATCTTAGGGTAAATCCTCAGTATTCTTTTTATAATAATTAAATGAATGATGACTGTTTGTTTGGTATTGATAATCTTTACCATCTCAATTCAAAATTTATTTTATAATAATATCGCTATGATTTATTTGTTAATCTTTGTTGATGTATATTTATTGTCCTTTTCTTTATGCTATTTCCCAAAAATTTGCAAACAAAAAATATATTAATTTATTTAATTAGATTATATTTCTCTTGCTTATAATCTCGTTATTTATTCTTGCTCAATAGCTCTAATTAAGCATCTAAAAACAAAATCTATTATTTATTTGTTAAACAGATCTTTTCTTTCTAAATTCAATTATTAATTCATTACAAAGTTTCTTTTCATTTTATAAATTGATTAATCCTACAACAACTTAATCCTGCCTGCATATTCATTCACCTCTTAACAACACTTTAACATTATAAAAGTATTAATAACAAACTTTTTTAAAAAACTTGTTGAAAATTACAATAGCTATGATTTTTAAATCAAAAAGGGCTAACAAAAACATTATATTTTAACATAAAAAGTATAGTAAAAATAATTACTAGTTTATCTTAGGTTAATTTTTTACAAAGTCCAAATATTTACATGCGAATCTTTTTCTTAAATAGATATTGTTTTTTGTCTTAATTTCTAATATTCATCAGACAAATACTTATTTACTTAGATTTTTTAACTAAATTATATCAATTCTATCAAATTAATATATTATTTTTTAAATAAGGAAGGAGTATTTCTGAGTCAAAAAATTAATTGTTTGTAAAAAAAATTTTGATTTCGCGGAAATATTATATTCACAAATCTAAAAAATAATAAAGACTTTAGCAAGAAATGTCAGATAATTAGCAATGTTTTGATCAACATAACTTAGAAGAATTAATACAGCTTCTAAAATAGGATAAATAGGAAAAGCCTTACATCGATGAGAAGGCAAAAGCAGTAAATACTTTTACAATTTATAAACAGAACTTAAAATAAGATGATTTTCAATATGAAAATCAACGATAGATAGATAAATAATTAAAAAATCTGTTTATAATTAAAATGTAGATTCTAGTTGAAATAGGCAATCACTTTATTAATGATATACTTAAAAAAGGAATTTCAATATCTAAAAACAAAGGTATTTTAAATCATTTATCAATTTAACATTAATATTCTATTTTATACTAAATCAGCTTAAGATAAAGATGGAAAATAAGAAGAAGGTGCAGAATAAAAGAGTAATTAATAAATTAATGAATGAATGAATCAACTATTTTAAAATTTATATAAAATAATTGATTCAAATCAAATATTATTGCTATTTTTTATCATCCATTATTTTATCACATAATAACAGAGTCACCACCTATTGATGTTAATGATTTTAGAATTATAGCCGGTAAATTTATAATTATTAGTATCTAGTTTAAAATCTTCCTTTTTAATTTTAGAAACTAAATATAATACAAAGATTGATGGAGCTAACCTATAGATTGAAAGATAAATAGCTTAAAATGAATTAGATTAAGTGAAGAGTCAGACAGATAAATATTAATTTATGCATAAATGAAAATAATTATTATATAGAGCATTCATATTGTATATAGATAGCAAGTAAACAAATATCTTACGTAAATTATATTCATAGATAAATTAATTATCCATTTACATTAATTAATATTGAAATTATTGTTATTAATTATAATAAAACTTAAATAAGATATGATTACCTCGGGATAATTCTATTTATTATAAAAAATGTTTGCTTGAAAAATATTTTAATTTATTTTGAAAATGAATAAGATGAAAATATAATATAAATCTATTTATATTACGAGCAATAATATTACTATATTTACATTATTATTATTTTTTATTACTTATGTTAATGTTGTACCTTTTATATTTATTTATTGATTTATTGATTTATTTATTTGCATCCTTAATTCTTTAAGAATATCTCTTTATTCATTCAATAGTTTATAGTTTTTGCATAAATGATTCAGCTAAGATTTCTTAAAACAATTATAACTTTCTAAGTAGGATTCTTTTATATATTTATCTATTTAGGTCAATTAAGAAAACCCCCTTATAGCAATCTTATATATCAAATGACTTCTTGGTTGGCTAAAGGAATCAAACTAAGCTTTTCAGCGCATTATATAAAGGAAATTAATTCTCCTTCACAGGCATTTGATGGTACTCTGTTTTTTGGCATCTTTTGATATTATCTTACACATTTAAGCATTGATTGAGCTGAGTCCTTACAAATTCTACTAAAGACAGCTTACAATACGCATGCTTTTCTTTAAACCAAACTTTCTTCTTCATAACAATGCTATTTATTTAACAAATTTAATAGTAAATAACCATATCATGATTATTGACTTTAAAATATGCCTTAATATATATTTACGCTTATATTTAAAAATACTTCTTATGTTTTCTTGTTTTTTAAAAGTCTCTCTGCTTACCATTCTGTTAAATCTAAGCACCTATCTGCAGATAGCTATAAATTTTCAATTACTCTTTCTTGCATTTTATAAATAGAGGAAATATTTCAATTAATCAATATGTAGAAATTTGTAATTTTATTCTTAATCAATTCTTTATTCTTTCTGATAAATAATTTATGCGTACAAACAAAGAAAATATCAATCATTAAATTAATTAATGATTATTATTTGTAAATAAAAAGAATTTTCGAGATATCCTATTTATTCATGATTTTCTTTTAAAATAGACATTTACTATTTTAAATATTTCTATGAACTGTAAATTCTCTTCAAATAACACTACAAACACTCAATTTTAAAACCTTTTTTGATGCTCTTTATTTTAAAAATTTTTTTAAATAGGTGTTAATTAAATCGGGTTTTAATATAGGAGGATTTACAGTAAGTAATAAATATTATTTATATTAAATCTTTAAATACATTCATTCTAAATAAAATAAATAGAAGATAAAAAAATATTTTATTTTATAGGAGGAATCTTTTATTTTATTTTTATCATTTCAACCAAGATTTATAATTTGTTATTTATCATAAAAATCTAAAATAATAATGTTTATTTCTATTTTTAAGTTATAATTATTATGTAAATAGTAAAGTATAAATGATAAGATGGAATGGATGTATTAAAAAGTCATTAATTAATTTTATTAGATATGCTAAATGATGAAAATAGATGTATTCAGTTAGAAAGATATTATAAATTTGATTTATAGCAAAATAAATATCTATCATTTCTTATCAGTTTGATAATAATAATTATAATAATAATAATAATAAACAAAGAAATAGTTTAAATATACCTACTTAAATTTGTTGAAGATTAATAAACTAAAATGAAGACTAATAATATTTAATAGAAACAAAAGCTAAGTAGTAGAATATCTATTAAAAAAAATATTTAACATGAAGAGAAATAAATTAAAAATAGCGATTAATAAGGGATAAAATGTAAAAAAGAAACATAAAATACTGACCAAATTTCAAGTGAAAGAAACATAAATGTGAACATTATTGATAAAGTCTACTTAAATAGTAATATCACTAGCTGCTAAGACTAATTCTAAACAAATAAATATTCTGATTAGTAAACCTAAACTCTTTCTTAAAAAGATACACTAACTATCTTTGATCTCTAAAAGAAAGAAAGCTAAGTATAATATTAATCATCCTATTATTTCTTGATTTATTTTCATTTTAATAACATTATTTTGTATAAGTAGAAGTCTACAGATTCAACTATATCTAAAAAGTGGAAAAAGTTAAAACTCCTATTGAGTTCAGTTAAAGCTTTTGGATAAGTCAATGCAATTTAAATAAAAGTAGATGAGATTGAAAAGGAAGTAAAATCAGTTAGAATGTCTAAAAATGAGGATTCGATTGAAAAGGTAGTTTATTTGTTTTTAATATGACTTACTTAATTACTTTCTCACATAATTCATTCTTAACAATCTTATAAAATTAGATTTATTTTTTCATACTTTATTATCTAAAATAAATAGGATAAGAATGTTGTTCTTAATTAATTATCCTACTATAAGAACATTGAAAAACTGTGTTAGTATGCTACTAATGGATCTTAAAAGGACTTAGAAGAGATAAAAGCTTTGCTTTAATAGGATAATTAGAACAAATAGTAATCATAAATATTAATTTTTACATATCTTTTTATTTATCAAATTAAAAAATGATTATAATATATTAGCAATAGCTTCCTTTATAACTACATCTTTAATTTTTACAAAGTATTTCTTTTCATTATCTAATTCCTATTTTTCCTTTGTGGATTTTTTAGAAAAGGGAAGAAAGACCTAATTTTGATTGATAAAAAAAATGCATAAGGTTATAATGCATTCTTTTTAGCATGTAAAAATGGTAATATTGAAGTATTGAAACTGCTTCTTGAACATGATGCATCTCCAAATATAAGATTTTAAGTAAATCTATGACACTTTCTTTTACAAATATTCATCAAAATTATTTTATTCTGTATTGCACTTTTTAAGATAATTTTATTTCTAAAAGGGTTAGACTAAAGAATCTGGTATTGAAGTTGCAGTAAGATGGAGACATGTATAAGTAGTAGTAAAATTATATATAAAAATTAAATGAATTAATTAATTAATAATTATTTTTTATGAAAAGGAATTTCTGCTGGCAAGATGTAGATTAAGTTTTGATTCAATAGTAAGAAGTTATAATATTTGCGATAATCCTTCTATTAAGGAGATGCTAGAATATGTTCTAAGTTCTACTTTTAAATATAGATTTATCTTATATCAATTATTTCCTTGTTTTACTAAATCTAACTGAATCATTTCATTCATTCATATAATAATACCCTTGTATATTCTTTACCCATCATTCTTAATATGTTAAATTAAATTTATAAATCTTGAAAAATAATATAAAAATAGATTATAATAAGTATATTGAATAGCTCTCATTTTATTGATTTATTTAAATAAGCAAGGTCAAAATATAATATTGATTTCAACCAATTATATAAAAAAATATTTATATTATATTTAGAAATTGTTTGTCTAAACGATAACTAACAATCATAGGGTGATTAAACTATTTAAAAATATAAAAATAATAAATTATATTATAAGTAGATGTAAAATAAACCAAAATTTTTAACTAAAAAAATATGAATTATCTCCCTCACAATATTTATCAAGCTTAATAAATATTAATCTAAATTGATAAAACTTTATAGTTTAGAGGAGTAATTAAGAGATATTAATTAAATTTATCTATTTGATTCTGAATATTCAAGTGATACTTAAAGAAAAATACTGGTAATATTATATTTTTCTTAGGATAAATGATCTAATTCGTGATAACTATTAATTACTATATTGAATTAGAATTAGTATTTAATCGAATTTTTTTAAAAATACTCATATTACATTAGAAATAATTACTGGAGGATTTTACCATAAATTTATAATAAATTAACCTTGTTGATGTTTATGGTTAGTAAAAAAAGAGAGAGAAGAAGAGTTGTAAGAAAATAGATTGATTTAATTTGTTTTTTGCTTAACTTTTCTAACGAATTTTTTTCTTAATTTAATGAAAGTTATAGTATTTAGAAATATTAAAATCTACTAAATATTTCTATTTTGAAAAAAGCCAAAATTACAAAACTAAATTTAAAGATATTTTAAGTTGAAAAGTAAAAAGAAATTAGAGATAAGGAGATGATATATGCTAGCCACTAAAACATACTTAAGTTGCTTTATTTTAATAGATAATTGATAGTATATAATAGAAAATTAAATTAAAATTGAAGATTAAAAGGGTATATAGCAATCATCCAAAGGGATAAGATTTATAGATTAATTGATTGATGTGATTAATTAGATTTAAATTATATTTATTTGAATTTGAAAGTTAATTTTTTATTAATATCTTCTTTAAGAGAAGTAGATTTTTATTGCTTTAGCCAGTGAATTCTAACTGTCATATTTGAAAGAAAAATAAATAGATATGCTTAAAAATTTTTAGTTAGAAATCTTAAATACTTAATAGAAAGAAAAAATACACTTAAAGATCGAGAGACAGAGGAGAAGTCAATAAAAAATTTGTATGTTTAAAATTTGAATTCGATGAAATTAGATCATGCATTTAAGTATGTGACTATGTACTTATTTGATATTTGTATTAATTGGTTAACATTGAAAATTTTCAATCAAAATTTTAAAGATATATTTTATATTGTTTGTTAATTTGGAAACAAAATGTTTAAAAATTTTACATACCAAAATTTCATTTCCCTTTAGAATTTTTTGAATGTGAAAGTGTCTCAATAAAAATAATAATTCTGATGAAAAGAGTCATTTTAGAATGGATTTTCTTTGAATTTAATTTTCATTCGTATTTAAGTTGAAGAAAAAAGGTTTATGAATGAAAATTAAATAATATCAGAAGCGAAGTGGGTGGGCGATTAATAAGCATGAACAAATGAATGAACAAACAGTGATTATTAAAATTAAATGAAAGAAAGAGAAAATAGAAAAACAAATAGATATATTAACTAGTAAGTTTGATGGGGAGAGAAAGATTGTTTGTTAACTGCACATTTAAATTATCGATAAAAGATGCAGTGTTCATATGAAAAAATTTAAAATTGAAAAAATTAATCAAATATTTTGTTTTCTTGAAAAAAGAGGATAACAAACAAACAAAGAATCAAATCCAAGAAAGAAAGAAAAGCATATAATATATTAAAGAAGAAAGCCATCTAAAGCATATTTATTTTCTCCTTTAAGTAGACCAACAATCATAATAAAATCAAGCGATAATTAAAAAAATGTCTGGATATAGAGAAGAAGCTATTCCATTTATTACTTATAATTAGGAAACTAGAAGTAAATTAATTACGAATTATATTTAAGAGAAAGCTCATTCTTTTCCCTCTTTAATAAATAGAGTATCAACTTTGTGAAGATGCTATTTAGATTATAAAGCAAGTACCCAAGCCAATTGGTATCATTTCAGTAGCTGGTGCCTACAGAACTGGTAAATCTTACCTCCTAAATAGAATGATCCTCAATAGATCCGGTGGTTTCGGTGTTGGCCCTACTGTCAATCCCTGTACTAAGGTATTTACTGTCTTTTTAAATTTTCAAACTGATTTACAAAATTATAATTTTTAATATATAGGGTATTTGGGTTTGGGGTACTCCCATCAAGGGTTAGACTCCCGAAGGTGATCCCGTTAACCTTTTAATTATGGACTCTGAAGGTATTGGTTCTACCGATGAAGATTAGACTCATGATACTAGAGTTTTCTCTTTAGCTATTTTACTTGCCTCTAACTTCATCTATAACTCTATGGGTTCAATTGATGTAAGAACTTTTTAGCATATTTTTATTGCATACATAAATCAATGGTACAAAGTGAAATGACATTTTATATTAATGAATTAATAGGAAAACGCATTGAATAATTTATCTCTCGTTGTCAATCTTACAAAGAACATTCACATTAAGTCTACCGATGGCGAAGAATTTGAATAAGAAGGTAAAAAGCTAATACAAATAATTAACACTTTTTTCCTTTTCATTGATATTAAAAATATAGTCGCTAATTTAAAAAAAAGAAAGAAATAGGTTTAGTGTTTTTGATGGTTTTATCAAATCTTAACAATTTAAACAGCGATACCAAATTTTGAATTCTCATTGAAAATTTAAAAAATAACAATGCAAAAGGAAAACAAAATAAAGAAAGAAACAATAAATAAATAAATAAAAAGTTGCTTAAACGTTTTTATATCTTAATAAAAATAGAATACTCCAAGTACTTCCCTAGTTTCTTCTGGGTCATTAGAGATTTCTCCTTACAATTAGTAGATACCGAAGGCGATCCCATCACTTCCAACGAATACTTAGAACGCGCTCTTCAAGGTAATAATTTTTTTCACAAAAAAAATTTAATTAATTTTGCTTCAAGTATTTTCTACTTAGAATTTCTACCATATATTACTTGTTCGAAATTTATTTTTTAATTTCTATCCTAAAAATTTAAAACAATAAATACAACTCACAAATTTATTTTTTTAATCTACTAAAATTTTTAATTTCTATTGATTGATTAACTGGGTTGTCATAGAAAATAAATTAATTTTTCATTATAGAATAAAAGGGTTATTCCGATGAAGTTGAATCTAAAAATAGAATTAGAAGATTGTTAAAGACTTTCTTCTAACAAAGAGAATGTATGACATTGGTTAGACCCTTAGTCAACGAATAAAATTTGCAAAAGTTAGACAAGATGGAATTGGATGATTTACGTCCTGAATTCTTCGAGCAAGTTTTACAACTTAGAAAGAAGATCTTAAATAGAATCAAGCCTAAGACTTTGAATGGCAAGCAATTAAATGGTGAAATGATCATGACTCTCTGTGATTCTTATGTCCGCGCTATCAATAACGGTGCTGTTCCCAACATCGAAAATGCTTGGACTTATGTCTGTAAGGATGAATGTTACAAAGCCACCCAAAAAGCATTTGAAACCTATGAAAAGACTATTAAGGAAATGATTGGTTCCAAGATTCCCACCACTAATGAAGAAATAAAGGTAAATATCCATATAAAAATAAAGGAATTTTGATTGTCATTTAATTAATTAAAAAATTGAATGGGAAGATCTGTATTAATAAGATTTCAATGCAAATAATTTAAAAATTTTGATAAGATTGATTGTTTTAATTTAGTAAGATTTCCTTTAATTTACTATTTCGAATAAAACGTTATCTATTCTAATTCCTTTTAGGAAGTAGATAGATTCAAAATAATTAATTGATATCTTCGAAATTTCATTTACTCTAGCTTTTATCATTTCTAACCTATTAATGTTATTTAAATCTAGATTGCACACAGAACCGCTAAGGAAAGCGCCTTGGAAATCTTCAAAAAGAGAGCTATTGGTGATGTTAGCAAAGAACATTTAGAAGAATTAAATAAAAAAATGAAGGCTAGAATCCAACAAATTAGATCCACAAACGAAAAGGAAAGCTATTTGGAATGTCAAAACTTCATTAATAGAGAATTTGGTACAATTGACCGCAAGTTGAAATCCAACCAATACAAGAAGTTCTCTGATTTCGAAAGTGATATCAAGCTCTTCTATAGTTTCTTAATCAACCATGGTCCTATGGCTGTTAATAGAAATGTTATCTTCCTAGAATTCTTATAAAAGAGTATTAATGAAGCTGCTAACATTTTCACTAAAAATCTTGAATAAGAAGTCGATATTTAAAGAAGTTGCAGCAGTGAAGTTCAAAAAAGAAGTGAAACTGAATTGACTGAATTGAGAAAGAGAACTGAAAGCGAAAGAGTTCTTTTAGAAAGAGAAATTGAAAAGCTCCTAAAGGAAAAGGATTGTATTACCACTGATAAGGTAAAGAATGAAAAGGCTGTCAAGGAAATCGAAGAAGAAAAATAAAAGATGGAAAAGGAGTATAAGGAAATCCTTACTACCCAAAAAACTGAATTGACCGAATAAATCAATACTTTGAAATCCAAGTCTAAAGCTACTGAAGAAACTTTAAAGAAGGTAGAAAGAGAATTGCTTTTGAAGGAAAGTTCATTCCAAAAGGAAAAGGCTTTGCTTGAGCAAAGAGCACAACACTTCGAAACTCTTTGTGAGGAATACTTAGCCAAAGAAAAGGCCAATGAAAGTATGATGTAATAATCTCATACTGGCTTCAATTCTTAAATGAAGGATATTCAAAATAAGTACGAGCGTACCATCAAGGAATTAGAAAATAAGTTAACTAACATTAGAGAAACTAACTCTGAATTAAATGAAAAGATTACTACCTAAAACTAAAACTTTACCGCTGAGTTGGAAACCCTCCAAACTAGAGAACGCACTTTACTTAGATAAATTGAGGAACTCCAAAATGAAGTCTCTTAAACTAAGAAGTCTCTCTCTGAAGCCAGCTCAAATGGATTAAAGAACTTAGGTGACTTAAAGGACTAATTCAATAACGAAACCAATGATTTGAAGATCTAAAATGCCGCTTTATCTGAAGAATTAACTAAGGCTTTAGATAAGCACAAATAAGATGTTTCAGAACTTCGTAAGAGAGAAGCCCTTCTTCAATAACAAATGGAATTCGTTCGTCACGAATTAGAAGAATCTCGTTCTTAACTTATTGAAGCTAAGAAAGCTCACGAATCTACATTATAAGCTTTGGAAATTAACAACTACGGTGATGAAGAATCTAACCAAAAGCAAATTTTGGAATAGAAGGAAACTCACATGAGATAAATCAAGGCTTTAGAAGCTGAAGCTCTCTCTTCCAAGAAGTACTTACAATCTCAAATCGATACCTTAACCAAAGAATTTAGCGAATTAGAACTCAAGTACAAGGTCGCTATCCACGATTATGAGACCGATATCAAGACTCTCAGTGACCAATACAATGAAAGTCAAGCTATCCGCTCTCAATTATAATCTAAGCTCCAAGAATCTGAAGAAATGCTTAAGCTTAATTCTAAGGACATGGAAAAGAAGTTTATCTAAAAGATCCGTGAACTTGAAGACACTGTTGAAGCCATTAAGGACAGATCTCAAAGTGAAATCCGTGAAAATCAAGCTAAATCTGAAGAATCCTTACAATAATTAAAGAATATGTTTGAAATTGAAAAGGAAACTTTGGAAAAGAGATTGATTGAAGAAAAGTAATATATTATTTTTATTTATTCTGCTTTATTAAAATATATTTTTAATTTTAATTTAGGGAAAAGAGAGAAAAGAGCTACAACCAAGTTGTTGAAGAATATGAATAGAAGCTCAGAGATGAATAAGCTGCTTTGGAAGAAGAAATTGAAAACTTAAGAGATGATATTAAGGATTACGAAATCTAAGTTATCAACATGCAAGGTCAATACGAACACGAATTGGACTTGAAGTAGAAGACCATTGAAAATTTAGAAAAGACTTTACAAGAAACTAAGGCTCAACTTTTGAGCAGCTAAGCCAGTTACCAATCTTAATTGGAACAATAAATGGCTTCTTATAATGCTGATAGAAAGGAATTACAACAAAAGTATGAAACCATCCAAAAGAACTTACAATTAAGTGATAACAAGATTTTGACAATTACTCAAAAGCTTGAAAGCGCTGAATAAGGTTATGAAAATAAGAAGAAGGAATTAGTTCAACTCAAGCAAGACAATTTGATTGAAAGACAAGCCATTGAAGAAAAGCTTGAAGAAACCCGTAAGAAATACTAGGAATTATCTGATGAACACCTCTAGACTAAGATTAATTCTGAAAAATCTATTGCTCTTTCTTCCCAATAAAATGAATTCTACCAAAAGAAGGTTCAAGAATTAGAAAAGGCTCTCGAATTCTCCACATCAAGATTCGAAGAACGTCTTAAAACTTCTAAGGCTGAATGGGCTCAAGAAACCCAAGAAAAGATCTTAAGTCTCCAAGATGAAAAGGTCAACTTGGAAACTAAGATCAACACCTTAAAGAAATCCACCAAGGAATCTGAAGTTTAATACCAAAGAAGAATCACTGATTTGGAAAAGGAAAAGGCTATTTCCATTGAAAAGCTCCAATACGTTGAAAGCAAGCTCAAGGAAACTGAAGATAAGTACTTGATTGAAACTGAATAATTAAAGGATCAACTCTCTAAGGCTAAGGAATTCACTTCCCACGAAAAGAAGTTGCTTGTTCAAGAAATTGAAAAGCTTAAATCCCAAAATGTTCAACTTGATAATGAAAAGCATGAACTCAACACTTCCTATGAAAGAGATAAGGTTCTATGGGAAGGAAAGTTCAGCTTCCTCTAACAATAAAAGGAGCAAGCCAAATAAGACTTGATCGAAGCTCAAAAGAAATTCGAACAAACTCTTACCCACCTCCAAAAGTAACGTCAAAATGAAAAGAACGAACGTGAATAAAGTGTTTCTGACATGCTCATGTAAATTGAAAAGAAATACCAAACTCAAATTGCCGAGCTCCAAGAATCCTCCAACAACAAGCTCTCTGCTGCCAACCAAAAGATCACCAAGCTCGAAGCTGAACTCAAGAACAGCACTGATCAAAATCTCATGGAATCTCGTCAAAAGAACTCCAATGCCATCTTCACTGAAAAGCGTCTTATTGAATTATTAGAAAATGAAAAGAAACTCCAATCCGAACTTGACACTATCCGCAAGGAACGTGAATTAGAAAAGACTGAAGCTTAAAAGAAGCTCGACAATGAAAGAGATTCTCTCAAATCTAAGAATCTTCAAATTGAAGAAAAGGTAATTATTAAGATAAAATTTAAAGACATATTAATTAATAAAATATTTAAATAAAATTAAATAGTTCAGAGAAGCTGAAAAGAAGAGAAATGCCTTGATCTTCGAACATGAAAAGGAAAGAGCTAAGTGGAACTTAGAAAAGGATCACTTAATCAACCAAAAGAATGATCTCCAAGAAAACTTGAACAAGATTGAAAAGAAGAAAGATATACTCTTAAGAGAAAATGAACGTCTTAAGAATGACTCTCGTCAATCTAGAAGGTAATTTTTAATTTTATTCTTCTAAGCTATAGAATATTTTCATTATGAACAAATTTATTAAAATGTTTTGTATATAATAATTAAGATAAATGATGAACACCAATCAACCCAGCTTCTTGAACATGAGCAGAAACATGGGTAGCGAAAGAAAGAGCCCCATGAGAAGTGCTAGATCTAGAGAAAGAAGCAGTTTGAATGACTACAGCTATGCTAATAACAGCGTTGACTGTGGTGAAGATAACGGTTCTGACAACAACACCAACAATATCTTGGAAAACCTCAACTTGAACTCTTCTCGCGAAAATCAATAAATCTAAAACACTCCTCCTACCAACGGTTTCAAGAGCTTCATGTAAGTCTTATAAGAAAAGGGAGGTCTTAACAATGAAAACAAACCCCCATTGTCACCTTCTAAGAAAGAAAACATCCTCAGTTGAGGAAATAAGATTGATTTGAATTAAATATTTTTAATTCTCAATCAATAATTAAATACATCTCACTTTAACTATCAATGAATGCATCGGATGTTACTTAATAAATTAGCTTTCACTCAAAGTTTAATGAATATTTTCATAAACTGATTAATAGCCTTGTGTAATTAACTCCTTGCATAAATTGAGAGCTCTCTAATTAATCACTTAACCATTTAATTAATCCAACAAATAACCTACCTAATTAACAAAATTATATCTGCCTTTTATACATTTAGAATGCCTTAATTAACTTTGTTTCTTTATATTTCTATATTACTAAAGTTATTGTATTTTCTAAAACTTATTATTTCATTCATACATTCATACTCTTCATTTTCTCGTATTGTTGTTGTTGTTATGTTATTCTATTTATAATTAATTTACACCATTCTCATCATTTTAAAATGTATATTTATCTAATAAGTTAATAGTATTTTACTTTATTTTTATTTCTTTGCTTGATGCATAATTATAAATAGTAGATATTATAAATTCCTAACTTTAGAGAATAATTTAATTATCTATATCTTTATTTCTAATGAAACATTTTTCTATTATTTTAACTTATTATAATGAAGTATCCATAACATTAACTACTTAACTTTAAGTAAAATAAAGTAATTAAATTAAAAATATAAGTATGAGGGTAGAATATTTGGTATCAATAGTATGTTAATTCTATATTATATTTTATTTGAATTACTATATTTGTATGCTTCCTTATAATTTAATATAATAATGGAACTGTATGTACTTAAGCTTTCATTGATTTATTTGTTTAATCGAATTTTACTGTTAATAGTAAAAGATTCAATTACTGAAAAGATAATCACTTGAATAGACAATCAATGAAGAATCTTTTGCTTTTTAATTTTTAAAAATATTACATTTAAAAAACAAATTAAATTTATAGATTATATAAATTTTGATCTAATAAGAACATTCAACCAATCCTACCTACTAAATTCAATTAATTCATTCAATTATTTAATACAATTCGAGTTATAAACAAACAAACAAGCAAACAAAAAAAATAAATCAAACAAACAAACAAGCAAACGAAGGAACTAACTATTATCTTAGGTACAAAAGAAAATAAACAAATTCAAGCAGCTTGAAAAGTATTCAAAAAAGGATATATAGATAAGTCTAAGAAGGACATCAACAGAAATATTTATAGGGATAGGAAGAAGGAACTTTAGAAAATAAAATGTCATATAAAGCAACTATGGAATTCGGGCTACATTTGCACGAATTCAACAATGTGGATTTATTCTAATAAGGAATTTATTATTTGAGATTGACTCTTCATTATAAAGATTCTAAGGGTAGAATCATTTATGCATAGCCATATAACTATGTTTAATGCGAGGAGAATCAATAAATTGCTGTTAAATCTGAAAAGAAAGTATTTTATTATTCAAACAATAGAAATTAAAATAGGATAAATTGATTCTGATTAACGTTATTTTCAATTATAAAGTCTAAAGGATTCATTAGATAATTTGGAGATGGCCAAATAGAAGATGAAACATTCTCTTTCTCAACTTAGAAATTCCCAATCAGATATTGCGAAGAAACAGTTCCCTTGTAATAATACTAATATAAATAATTAGATAAAATTTTATAAAGAGTTTTTAAAAATAATAAATTGGCTATCTTAATTGTTTTCTTGCTTTCTTGCATGTGTCAAATGATATTTGAATATTTATTTATTAATTCAAAAATGGATATAATATAGGAATGTAATGTGCTTTTGGAGATCAGAAGTTGATGCTTATCCTGATTATCAAAATAATCAATTCTATTTGACTTGCGAGCTTATGTGTGCTGACTTCTCTACAATGGGATAATGTTAAAATAATTCAGTAAATAAAGTTTGTTTATATACTTACAATAATACCAACTAACTCTATTAATTCTTTATTATTGAATAAGCCTACCTCAAAATAACTTATACTATCTTTTTTAGATATTATTAAAATTAAAATCAAAGTTTAAAAAAGATAATTCAAATTTTTATTTTATTCTAAAATGTATTAAAATCTAATGCTATTTACCAATAACTAAGGAACTTTCATCCAATTAATTCTAAAATTTTTTAATTTTTAACTGACAATTTGCAATTTAAAAATAGGAATCAGCTTTCAAACCAGTAAGTCAATTTGAATGTATTGTCAACAATAGTCCACTTGGAATTCATGAATACCTTCCAATTTAATTCTCTGGCCATCACTACTGCCAAGCTGAAGCCACTTTTCACACTGTTCTTTTAGGTAAACAATAATATCTCTATAATAGAAGAAGATTGGCATGGTTAATATTTGATTAATTAAAAAAAATTAGATTTCAAATTTAGACTGAGTGATTACTAACTAGAATTGATGTCAAACACTCCAAATCCTAATAGAACATAAGTAAATAATAAAGTATAATCTTAATTCTTCTACCAACTTACATATTCATTTATTTTATTTAACTTTTAGGAAAACGCAATTGGGAATTCAATCCTTATTTAACCGAGCAGCTTCTTAGAATTTTTGAATAAGATTACATATAGATGTAATTATTTACTTTTAATTGATAAATCAATATAATTTGGTTATTTCAAATAATTCTAAATTTATTTTAAAAATTAGTTAAACAAGAATACGTTTAATAATTCTTTGAGTATTATGTTATTGGATTAAGGCAAGTCTATTAGAATTTAAAAAAAATCATCACTTCGATATTAGATACTCATCCTGAATTGAGAAGAGTTTCTCCTTAATTAGCTGAACTCATTCCAGAATTACCATACCCTGAATTACCTAACTATAGAAAAATATTCCCCTAATCTAACTAACCTAAGGGAGGAATAACTCCTATCCTCTCATAAACAAAATTTAATCCATAATAGATTAATAATTAATTCCCTATACAATAATAAAATTCATACAATTAAAATCCTAATTCCTACAGTTAACAACCAAATATTACTACTATATCTTCTCAAAACTTATAAAATAGATAAAAAATTTTTTAACCTTAGTAACAACAATTACAACTTAGTTATTAGAGTAATGCTATAACACAAGCACTTGGGATATCTTAAGTTCAATCAACTAATTATATCAATCAAAGCAGGTCTATATAATAATAACCATCTCTTGAAAAAGATATTCCTCAGATTAATAAATTCTATGATCTAAATGACTTTAAGCAAATGGACGACTTTTCTAAGTTTGTATTATCAGACATGAATATAGTCTCTGGAAATATTTTCTAATTGTGGAATAAATTAGTTGAAATGCTTAGAATTGACGGAGATCGCTCAATTAACTAGCTAAAGAAGCCTTATACTTTGAGAATGAAAGAAAAGTAGAATTATTTTAGATCTAAACACAATATTTATTTATCTATTATTTATATTATTTTTAAAGATGGGGAGAAGCTGTTAGCAGAGATTAATTCCTTCATGATATTACTCAGCCTAAAGAGAAAAGGACAGGCAAGTAGAATGAAACAACTTCCAATATTCTAAGATAAAAGGTAATTAATTAATATTAATATTTTTAGTTTTTATAAAGGTATTTAAATTAATAGCTCGAATTAATGATTGAGCATCATTCAGAACCATTAAATTTAGTAGATTTGAACTTAATCCCTTCAACAGATCTTAGACCTTTCTTGCTTGAAGAAATCTATATGAAATCTTATGAGGTAATATTAATTCTATATTAAACTGATCATAAATTTTTTTATGATATTTTTAGAATGTTAAGCCATTCCCTAAGGAGAATTTAAAGAAATCTCATATTATTGTTCTTTGCCATGGTTTCTAAGGCAATTACTTTGATATGAGACTAATTAAAAATAATTTATACTTGATGTATCCTGATGCTCTCTTCTTGAGTTCTAAATCTAATGAAGAATTCACTAATGGAAATATAGCCGATATGGGAAAAAGACTATCAGTAGAAGTAAGATTATTTCTTAGTTCTTTTAAATAATTAATTCTATCAATAAATTAGGTAATTCAATATATTAAAGAATGGTGTCCAGGTGAAACACTAGGAAGATTGAGTTTTATAGGACATTCTCTTGGTGGAGTTATTATTAGAGCTGCCCTTCCTCATTTATCAGAATATAGTGATAAAATGTTCTTATATATGTCTTTATCTTCTCCTCATTTAGGTTATATGTATAACTCATCAAAATTGATTGAAGCAGGTTGATAATTTATTAAATAATTCATTCATAATAAAAGTACCATTAAACTAAATAATTTAATGATTAATATATATAGGTATTTGGTTCTTAAAAACCACTAGAAAGAGTGAATGCTTAACTCAATTACACATGAGTGATTCAGAATAATTGGCAGATTGTTATTTATATAAATTGACTAACTAGCCTGGTTTGAATTGGTTTAGAAATATTGCATTGTTGAGTTCTTACTAAGATTAATATGTACCATTTGAATCAGCTAGAATCTAAAAGTGTGATGAGGCCTCCAATGAAAATTAGTAATCTATAAATAATTCAACTTGCTTATCGATATTAATATTGATTTTTACTTAATTTACAGAAAGGGAAGAATTTATAATTCGATGGTGGATAACTTGCTTCGTTAACTTAGGACAGATAGAATTCACAGAATTGATGTCAACTTCAAAATAAAAGAGTACTTTTATATCAATAAATACTTCTTTATAAAAGAAATACTAAATAATCTTATTTATGAATATTAATTAATTAGCAATAAGACAATTAAGAAGACAATAGACAATATGATTGGTAGATCAGCTCACATCTAATTTTTAGAAAGCGATGCCCTTGCCAAAACTCTTGTTTACTGCTTTGACCACCTTTTCTAATGAAATAACTAATTAAATTATAGATAGATGCTTATTATATTTATTACACTAATTCATTATTATTATTATTATTTTAATCTATAATTTTATCAACCATTTCATATGTGAGTATCCTATCCTATCTTCAATTTATTCATAGAATAAATAATTCTTCTTATTATTTGTTAATAAATCTATAATATTAACTAAGAAAATAATTTTGATTTACAAGAAGAATAATGTAAATTAAATAAATACATTAATTAAGAGTATATATTATTATTTAGATATTTCCCTTATTAAAAATTGATTAATTTTCTATCTTTTATTAACAACTATTGACCTTTTCTAACAAAGAATTAAATTTTATTGCAAAGATATTTATTTCAATAATCTTTATTTATTACATTAAAATACCTTCTTTTCTATTCTGCATCAAATTATTTACCAGATATTTAGATATTTATACTGTAACTTGTAACTATTCTCTTAAAGGCATTGACAAATCTTCATTCCTTATACATTCATTTTTATTTTTTTAGTAATATTATTATAAAAAATTTAAAATTAAAGATAGTTTTTTCCTAAATAATAGTTAATTTAACTTATCATAAATATTTTATAGATTTTAAGATTAAATGATATTCTAACTTATTTGAATAATATATTATAGCTAAATTATTAATTTGTATATTTCCATTTGGTAATTATTGTTCTGAAAGAAAAAGTAAGATTTTAATAGGAAAATGAATAGCAGTCTTCAATTTAAGTATCTATTTAGATCTTTTTATTTTTTTCAAAATTTTAAATTGGGCTAATTTGGTTGATTTAAAAAGAAGGATACTCGTTCAAAAGAATTAAAAGATATGTTTTATCATTTGTTGAAAAATCTGGATAGATACGCTATGAATGATGTATTAAAACAATCTTTCTGATCAAATTTATACGTTTTTTAAAAAATTCCAAGTCTGCAAAGAATTAATTAAATTCAAAAGGAATATTGGAAATAGTTTATGAATTTAATTAACTAATCGACTTGATAAAGTTCCTTTAAGTTTTTGGCATATAAAACTAATAAGGATCTAAAAATATTAATCTAAGTACTTCTAATTGATTTTAGAAAGGGTTGATTGTTTGTTCTTTGTTTACAAATAAATCATTTCTTTACATTTGATTTATATAAATAGAATAACAGTAGATAAATAATACGTATTCACCAATTTAGTAGATAATATCAATCAAGTAGAATTTTATTTTTAGAAATTGCGCATTTAAATTGTAAGTAACAAACAACATTAAAACATGAAATACCAAAATATAATTTCCATATTTGCAATAAATTTTATAATCGTTACAAATTTTGTATTTTTCAATCTTATTCTAGTAGCATTTAGGTTACTCATTCACTTTTGAGCAGATTATTTTCCCAATATTTGATTTTGAATCGCTCAATTAATAGTATTTTATGCTAGATTTTCTGTTTCTTTATATAATATATAGTAATTAATCATTTAGTTTGGAGTTTTCCTAATAAATATAATATTATTTCCTCCTTTTTTGCTTTTCTACTTTTAAGAGTATAGCTAAAAAGTTAGATGATTAGTCAAGTTCCTCAGAAAAGAGCCTATCCGTTGAGTTAACTTTCAATGGTTTCGACAACATTCTATTTTTTAGAAAATAAGATTAGAATAATAGTTATGGAGGTGGTGTATTTTGATAATAGAAAATAATAGCGCATTGGTTGATGAAAGCTTGAAGATAAATCTAAAAAAGTTTAAAAATAATCAAAGTATTAAGGAAGATATCAAATTTAATGTACTGTTCATTAATTTCCTTTGTTTTCATCATAGTTAATTAAATTAATTTGATTGGAAAAAATGTGCAGTCACAAAATAGTTTTTACAATTTCGCTTTTCTATAAACTTCTATATATTTTCTTCTCTTTTCGTTTGATTATTTTTAATAATTCGTTGAAAACTTTCATCTAAATTGCCTTGGGGAGTGATAATTTATTAATTAATATTGCCCTTTTTGAATGATTAATATCAAGCAAGAAAGCAAGTATCGAATTTTATCATACAATTAAGGGGGGAGGTAATTTAATTAATTTGGTTGATATTGAATGTGAAATTATAATAATATCTTACGATATCCAATGAGTCAATACTGTTGAAGCTATCTAAACGAGCTCTGCGTGCATTTTAGATTATTTGAATGCGCTCTTCAGTTGTTTTAGCAAATTTCAAGTTCAATTTAGCACGGATTGCATTCATTCTTTGAACTACTTTCTTCATGCGAAGACTTCTGTTACGTAAGAGGCGTTTTTCGATTTCGCTCATGTTAACCCTTTCTTCTTTTCTGAATTTGTTCTACATTCATTTTATTAAAAATAATTAGTAAGTAAATCTAGATAAACAAATTTGTAAAGGTTATTTTATTAACAAACTTATCAATGTGTAAGTGAAATATCAGCTAAAATTATTGTATTTATTAAGTTACCTTGCACATTTTGCGAGTTCTATTCATGAAGAGTCTGGAGATCATTGAAAAATCAGTTCCAAAGAGTTCAAGCCCTTTGTAGAACTTCAATGTTTCGTCTTGAGACCATTTCTTGGTATGTTCTTTGTTAAGGAAAGTAGCACTGTTGATAATAGTGACTTTCTTGCTGCTTGAAGATGTAGATTTCTCCTCGACTTATAAGGAGGCGATAGTTTGTTGAGAAAGAGACAATTCACTACTTTTCAACTAGTTCTGCCCATGCAGTGGACATTAATCGAGTGATTACAGCGACGTTAGGTTTGGTATTGGATTACTACTACTTTTTGAAAACTCCTCCTCGTCTTCATCATCAGATAACATCTTTTAGGAGAGGAAATGAGTAGAAATGCATTCATCTTAGTTTGATTGTTAGTTCTTGAGTAGTGGCATGGCAGCAGAAGATTCTTCATTGAGAGATTCGTCGTCTAAGTTAGAGTAGGAAGTAGACATCTATGACAAGGCTCTCATGGGAGAAGAGGCAACAAAGGATGCAACGTTTTCTTATAAAGAAGCGGAAGAAGAGAGAAGAGACAATGACAATTTATTTCCAAATCTGTTTCCATTCAATTCCAAGACAGATTCATGGATACCATTATGACCAAAAGTATTATTAATAGATACCTTAGCAGACTTAGCAATAAGATTTTCATTCAACTTGACTCTCTTTTCCAACTTTTCCAGCTGTTCACATTCAAGTTCTTCTCTTTCCTCTCTTTCCAATTGATGAATCCTTTCTCTCTTGCCTTCTTCAATAGCAATTTGAGTCATGCCTCTCTTGTTGGTGGGTTGCTTCTTAGTCTTTTCGGGGTTAATAATAATAGGCTTTTCGGTGATAATTTGTTCCATTTCTCTTTTCTTTTTATTTTTATGGTCTTTGATTGTGGTCCTAAATTGCCAGTTATTAGTTCTTCTTCTTCTTCCTTTAATAATAAACAAAGTAAGTTAATAACTATACTTCTTGAATTCTCTCCTTTTTATTTATCAATCATCCTCAACCCATGGCCATAGCATGGGGCTTCTCTTCTATTGTTGCTAGAGAGAGATATTTGATGAATTGTATGTAGGGGATGAATAATCCTATTAAGAAAATATGTATTATATTTACTTAAGTTTTATTTGCTTCTTTATATAGGGCTTGCCTCTTTTTTGTTGTTTTTGTGGTTAATACAAAAATTAATTCCTTTTTTCTTATTATTATTATAATTATAATCTGACCCTAGACTCTTTAACTCTTAATTTCTTTTTTGTGTTAGATCTCTTTTTTTTTTTTGATTCTACGCTCATAACCTCGCTTAAATCAGCCAGATGCAATTTTGATTCTTTCTTTCATTTTCTTTTTTTAACTCCAAAACACTACTATTAATTGAACTCTCCATCTTATTTTATAACCTTTCTTACTAACATTTTCGATCAGTTCCTCTCAAAGATTAACAATTTTCATAGGCTAAATTCGTAATTTCTTCATGCACTATTAGTATAAATGACTTTATCTAATAGATAAATGAATATATTGATTTATGTTTTCATACTTATTAATTTGTTTGTTGTTTTGTATTTAGATTCGTTCTAAATGCTCTTTTTCCATTGATTTAATGAATGAATATGCAGTAAAATTAAAAAAGAATTAAATTCAGTCTGCATAATCTATATTAATCATACATTTAGATAGTGATTCAGCTCATATGGCCCTCTTATTCAATATAACAAGAATGCTGATTATCTAGTCTAATTCTTTTTTCTTCATAATGTATGTGTTATCATAAACACCTATATCTATCGATCTATATATATTCATGCAGTGCAATCTGATTTTTTAAGAAATCCTTAAATTACTTCATGATTTCCCCCCTCCCAAGTAGTCTATTAACAAGAAGTTATTTTTAAAATTAAAATTTATCTTCTAAAGACATTATATTTATATTGCTTACCTTATAAACTAGAAAGCCTTTAATAAATATTCTTTCCAATTTTAAAAGTAAATTAGATTAAAAAATGGTTAAGATTAAAAATTTAGAATTATACTTGCTGCTTTTTATCTAAATAAATTTATGTTAATGCCATGAATCATTTTGCATATTTTTTTACAGAAAGAGATTATTTCTTTTATAAAGTAAAAAGGTATCATAAAATTTAATTATCTAAACGAAAAAAGCATTTACAATGATTGAATGATCCCTAATCAATTCTTTAGCCATTCTAATTTAATTTAATCAAATTTATTGATACTCACTCAAACATATACTTTCGTAATTTTTAATTCTGGATAGTAAAAAATTAATTAATTAATAATTTTCAAATAGAAGTCAAGTCCGCATACTTTAATTCATGAAAAAAACACACCATTAAAATTAATCCTCTTAATCAAATTCATCATTTAAATTAACTTTTGAATACATAATTATTATTTTGTGAGTGTTTTAACTTCTTCTACTTTTAACATAAATTTAGACAGTAAATATGTAAATTTATTCGTATTCCTTCATAATTATTTTTAGAAATAATTTAATTTTAATTTTTTATTATATTATTCCTAATTTAATTAATAATTATTTTGAGAGAGTAATTAAATAATCTCTAACCATAATTTAAAATATTAAATTAAATAAGAATATAAATAATTAAAATTTCAAATAAACTATATGATTTAATATATTATAGTTTCTTAAATATAAGAGTATTTTAAATTGAGATTGATTTTAAAATATAGATGTAAAAATATAAAAATATCTTTATAATTTACTAATTTATTTAATTTTTTAATAGTGTTATTCAAGGTAGATATGCTAACTTAGCAAAAGATAGTAATTAACAAAATGATATGAAAATATAAAAATTATTTTGGTTAAATAATGATTATTGATTGATTGCTTTAAATACTTATTCTAGTAGAAAAGAATATCATATCTCATATTGATTAGATTAGACTTTTACAAGAATTTTTTAATAATAGTCAAAATATTATTTAATCTGAATTATTTTGTTGATAATTGTTTTAACTTTATGTAGAAGTTTGTTTTACATCAATATTTAAAAAACTGTCTACTACTCCACCTAAACAATAGGTAATAATGCAAGTGAGGTAACCTACAAATATTATAACTATAATGAGTAAGATTATTTATAGGCTACAGTATATCCATTATTTATTATATGCGCTTTCAATATCATTAAATCTTTCTTTTTATTATTTTTCCTAATCAAATTAACCATTTAGTTTATTCATATTTTGCTATGGAGATTGTATTGTAATCAAATGTTTATTCTATTGAGCTTTGTTTTTTATCAATTACTGAAACTCATAGCCAAATCTAACTTGATGTGGTAAAATGCTAGAATCATTTTGCTAAAACTACTCTAAATTATGTAGATTATTAACATTTAATTTACTTAAGGCTTCATTTGTAAAGTTTATTTATTAATCATTAGTAATTTTATAAATAAATGAATTATTCCTATTGTTTTAATTGAACTAATCTATCAAAGGATGGATTAATTGATTATGAATATCTCCAATGCTACTATCCATTTAAATTTGAATGATATTCTTTTAAATGATTTTCAATTTGTTGATTTATTACTATTATTTGTTAATATACTCTTATTGTTTAATATTTTATAATATAGAAATTTAAAATTAAAGTCTAACTTTGTAAAAATTATTCATAAAAAGAAATACTTTATTTCGATTAATTATTTCCTATTTGAAAATTTATTGATAATCATCTAGAAAATATGATGCCCAATAATATTGAAAATCCCTCTTATTTAACCAAAATTCCATGTAAATTGTATATTTTTCATATAAATGCAAATAATGACTCAATTGTTTTATTAAAATTCATAAATTTTTTATATTAACTTTTAGTTGGAGAAAAAAAGAAAGAAAAAAAAAAAATTTTTTATATAAATCCTTCTTTACATAAAAATAAACTATATTATAAAATACAAATAAAACAAATTCTATTATAAATAAAAGAAATATTTCCGAGTGTATAAATGCATGTTTTATATGCGAGTAACTTATCTTATTATCTCCAATTTTATTATACCTATTATATTTAAAGAATTAAGTAAAATATAAGATTGCAGAGAGAATAAATTTGTGTTGAAAAATCGAAGATATTAAAATAATATAAAATTTTACCTTAATATAAGAGTTAATGTAGTAAGTTAAGAACAATTTCCTAAAGCAGACCCTAATCCACTAGAACCTTTATCTCCAATGCTATTGCCTCTATTATATTTAAAGAATTAAGTAAAATATAACATAGCAGAGAGAATAAATTTGTGCTGAATAGTGGAAGATAATTAAATGATATAAAATTTTACCCTAATGAAAGAGTTAATGTAGTAAGTTATGAGCAATTTCCTAAAGCAGACCCTAAA
>JH651311.1:0-236272 GCA_000260095.1 Tetrahymena borealis
ACCCCAACCCCAACCCCAACCCCAACCCCAACCCCAACCCCAACCCCAACCCCAACCCCTATTTTAACTTCAAATTAACTTATTTGCTTTATAAAATTCTAAATCAGGTATGGTGGAGTATAAATTGGACTTTTTAGACATTTAAATTCAATTAAAGATGAATTTGATTTTATTATTTATAAATTGTTATTATAACTATTTATCTTGACAACTTTTACTAAATAAATATAGATAATTTAATAAATGGATTAATCTTCAAACAATTAGCCTTTGTAATAGATATAATTAAATCGAAAGTAAATAACAAATTAATAGATTTATTAAAAATTAAAGCTTAACAATTGTGTTATCTATCTAAATTGAATACAACATGTACTATAAAAAGCATTTAAATTATATGGGAAATGAATTAGTAAATCATTAATCAACAATGAGAATATTAGTCCTTTTCAATACTCATAATTTTATCAACTCTTGAGGAGTGGAATTTTCCAGGACCAACATCTAAATTATGTAAGAGGAAAGGTTGAACAAATTATAATGCAGCTATTTTTCCAGTATGATCTGCACCAATTACCATAATATTAGCATTATTATGTAATCTAGTCATTGCAGCAAGATAGTAGGTAGAAACAAGAGCAGCTCTAATTCCCTTAAATTTATTTAAAGCAATAGAAGCCTCCAACCCACTTCCACCTATTATTATACCAAGATTTCTAGTTTCGTCAGATGCAATTTGTTTTGCCAACTCCTCATATACTTTAAATTATTATTTTACTACATTTTTCTCTTCAGAATCTGGTCTCAAGACAACGATTTCAAATTAGTTACCCAATTCCTATTAAATTGAAGCAACCCAATCCTCATATTAATTGCTTTCAATAGCTAAAATCAATCTATGGTTATTTTACTTGTTATCCATTTTAATCCTATCTTTTTAAAGAATCTCTATCTTTGTATTTTTTTTTTGATATCTTCTGTCTTAATCTTCTTATAAATTTATAAAAAAACATTACAAAAATCTAATTGACGCTTAACCTATGTATTTTCTAAGAATTCATAGTAATTTTATGGTAAAGAGCTAAAAATTTTTAATATACATAATTTACAATTAATAAAAAAAAATAAAAAAGTAAAAAATCATTTTACTATTTTTTATATTTTTAAAGACTATTATTATCATAATTTATCTAATTTTATTTTATTCAAGTCAAGATTTAATAACTTAATTCAATCTTTCTATTTTTCTAATAGGCATTATTCTAAATTTTGATCTCATTTCATTCAGGTACCATATGATATAATTATATAATATTAAATAAATTTTATTATCATTAATCATTTTTTTCCTAATATTTTCTTTTTTAAGAGAGTAGCTACCAAATCAGTCTACTTAGAAGCTGGATGATTAACACTTTAACATCTCACTGTATTTCTATTACTTAAATTTATTTCTGAACAAACTTTACAATGTGTATCTACCTTATGCTAACACTGTTAGTTAAAATTATAAAAAATATTCAAGTTTTAGTAATATTATTATCTAATTATAAACTAAAGTAAATTGTTTGTAGAATTCTATCTTAAATTCCATATCATTCTTTCACAAAAGAAATTTCAAAATGTTATTTTTAATAAATTAAAGGATAATGGAGTATATTATTATTTAGTAGTAGGATTATAAAAATATCTTTCAAAATAATTTAAGGTTGTATGTTAAATCGATTGGATTAATTTGAATATTCCAAATAAAGTTATTAATAGATTTATATACTTAATATAAGATATGCTAAGATAAAATGTTAAAAATATCTAAATATCTTTTAATTAATTCTCAAAGACTATTACCTAATTGAAGGTTTCAAACATTTAAATATAACTTGGTTTGTTTTATTTTCTTTTTACTATTTGGACTTCTTTTCTTTTTTCCTTGACTCTATTTATAATTTCAATTAATGATTAAGTGAAATCGAATCATTTCTATTTTGTTATACTTTTTAAGAAACTACTTCTCCTATTCTTAATTGTCCTTATAATTCTTTTTCATTAACTCCTCTATTATCTAACTATAATCCTTCTTAGGAGGCTCTTATTCTTCGCTTTCTGGAAGGTATTTATTAATCAGTTTCTTATCATATAATTTATTAGAATCCTATTGGTAGATTATTTTTTATAAATGCTTAAAGATAGGTACACAAAGTAATAGCAATTTACATAGACCACTTCTGGCATTAGTTCTTTTTATAAATTTCGAGATAAAATCTTATAATTCCTGTGAAACCTCTATCCATAAATTTTATCATAATTATCCAATTCCCTTATAAAAGGCTTTTTTTATTGGTTAATAACTATCATAATTAATTAGTAGAAATACTCTTCAAATTATTATTTTTATAAATGTATTTATTTTGATCAGTACAACAACATTATTTTCTTATTAATCTTTCAAAATTTTCAAATTATCTTTAGAAGAAATTAAAAGAATTATTAACTTTTAAATATAGTACTAAAAGTAAAATACCAAATAAAAAATAAATAAGATTTTTAAGATTTTTAAAAAACAGAATTGGAAAATGAATGAAAAAAGTATAAATTGTTTCTTAACAACAAATAAATAAATTATTTTACTTAATGTTTTTAACATTTATATTTATAATAATTATAAAACATTAAATAAATCAACTAATCAACCAAGGATTTATATTTTATATGATATTTTTGTAAAAATATACGAATAATATGATAATAAATTGAATTTGTTGAATACTAAGCTATTAATTCTCTAATATATTATGGTATTTTGCTTAAACTACTTTTATGAGAGATATAAGAACATTATTTTTATTATCCTGGTAACAATTTAAAGAAGAAGAACTAAATTTAATTTATTGGAGATCAAATATTTAAGTTAAGCTATAAAATTAATAACCAAAAATATTAATAATATGTAAGTATTTAATCTGTCTACTTTATAAATAAATTTAACTAGATTATTCCTATAAGTATAGGTAATTATTTTTTACATGTGAATTGTATATTTTGTAAGATAATTGTATAAAAATAGAATCCTAATTGCTAACGATAGCTATGTTAAGCAATGATAGTAAGTTACAGAGTTACATTTGAGATCTTGGATTAGATTCTTAACTTTTCAATTTACATCTTTTAATTAAATTCCATATACTAATTTATACTATTTTTTGATGGTATTTATCACTAATTTACTACTTTCAGAAAATTAAATTTGTCAATTTAAAGAAGTTACTCCCATAGTAATAATGGAAGCGATAATTGTGATAGTGGAAATCAATTTCTAAAATACTTTTTGAGAATTCAACTAATTCTTTAATAAAGTTAATATTTTCTTAAAATGATAGATTTTTTAAATTTTAGAGTATAAACCTAGATTAGCATTCCAAAACATAATTATTAAAAGAGACTATAGAAGATAATTTTTGAAATTTTAAATATCTTAGAAGCCGTAAATTGAATAAGTGTTTCTCAAAGATGATATCTCAATTAAAATTAATAATGTAAGATTAAATGAAGTACTAATCAAATCTAATATATAGATTATTATATTATTGGCAAAGAAATAGTGGAGAAATTTTCCATAATTAATTCCTTCAAATTTCTAAATATCCTTCGATTATATTACCAATCTGAAAATATTAGTTAGTAAAAGAAAATTCAAGTAAAAAATGAAAGATTGTAATTAATGGTTAGAGTTGTAATTTTTATTGTGAAAAAATGCGTTATGATTATTATTCCAAAATTATGAACATCTTTAGATGGGATTTATCCTAAATTAAGTAAGTTATATTTACTCTTTTACATACTAATAATATTTCTGTATTTGTGAACATAGCATAAATTAAAGTGTTTGATAAATATTCAGACTAAATTAATCTACTAATACAAGCAATTAGATTAAATTACTTAACTGAGGATTTTATTGTCAAGATTAAATTGGATTGGTAAAGCTTATAATCTTAACTTAATTATTTTTAATAAGAAAGTGAGAGAGTAATGAAACAAAATGAAAAGGTAAACCTTAAATTTAAAATTTTTTTGCTAGAAAATTATATTTTATAATTTAATTAGATATAGTAATAAAAATACAAATTTTTCTTCAATATAATTGTTTATAGAAATCAGGTAACTTATTTAAGTAATAATTAGGAATTACTTTCAGAATTTAACCCAGTTAATGAACTAACTTTCAAAAAATAAGTTTAGAAAAAGTTATTAAGATTGCTGAAATGAGGGAAATAATCAAAGTTAATTTAAGAGAGAAGCCTTTGTCGGACTATATGAATTCGATTCTTTTGCTATTTCACATAAATTAACATTGATTAGTTTTTTATTTGTTTACTCAAGGAATTTAAAGTAACAAACACACATTATTAATTCAGTTTAGGCTTTAAAAAATTGCATTTTGTGATTATTAATCAGTTGAATTTAATTGATTTAACAAAGATATAAATAAGTTTTTGTTATTCACAAAAATTAATAAATTTTTTGCTCTTTCTTTTTTCTTTTAATAAGCCAAAGGATTCGCTGTAATCTATAGGATATGAAGAATTAAAAATTTTTTTTGAAAAATTTATGAATTGTTTTCACTGGATACTGGATAACCTATTTTCATAAATATTTAAAATTAAAAATCTGAATATTGAATATTGGGTTGTGATAGCTCTTTTCTTTTCATATAGTATTTTATGACAGGCATACTTACTGGAGTAATATAACTTAGAATTGATTTACAGGAGTATAGAAATTTACTAGAATGAGTAAATATTTTTTTACTTACAAAATTTACGCTTCACTTTTTATCTTACATAATTCTTTTTCTTATGAAAAATGGCACAGAAATTGAAATAAGTAATCCCAAAGAGAAGAATAATAGAGCCGATAAAAGTGCTAACAAAATTAAGAGTAATCAATTATTTTTGTCTGAGTGGTCTTTTTAATTTAAAATAGTGTTGGGCTTTAAGACAGAATTACGAAGATTGAGTGGAGTAGCTGCTAATAAAAAAAATGCAAGATAATTTAAATGGAAATATAACACAGAAGTATAAATGGATGTAAGAAGAATCGATATTAATAGAAATGTCTTAGAAGAAATCTTAAAAATAACTCTGAATGTATGAGTATCAACAAAACGCCAAGAAAGAGAGGTAAGGTTATGCTTAAAAGTATTATAAACATTTTTAAAGTTAGAAAAATTATCTCACATTAAATCAAGAAAACAATAAGAAGAAGGAAAAAAGAAGAAAACTAGTATAACAATAATACAAACAATTCCTCACCTCACTTCTTCTTTTCAAAAACCTCAAACTAAATCTTCTCTCAATACTTTTCAATCATACAAAATTAGAGATAAGATAGGCATTTATATTAGTTATTTGACATGGGAAATTGTACAAATAAGCAAGATTCGCCTCGAAGCCTTGCAACGCGAGATATTAACAATAAAGCATTTTTTGGGAAAGAATTTAACAAAAATGAAAAAGGATCAGAGAAAAATAGATCTCACAAACAAAGTGTGATCAGCACTACTGAAAATAGTAGTTCTAATCCTGTGACAACTAGCTCTTCTTTTATAAATTTACACTAGGAGGGATATAGTAAAAACTAAAATAAATACTAAATCTATGCTAATTTAGAATAGATTGAAGAATTGGAGTCTTCAAATTATTTATAGAGCGAAATGAGAACATTATAAGACGAAACTAAGGGATTGAGTCATCGACTTATAAATCCAATTAGTATTCCTTAGTAAAATTTGAATACTGAAAATTGCATCAAGATAGATAATTCAATTTCCCAATAATCTACTACTGTAACTAGGGGAAGTGGAATGTCTAATAGCAGCTAGTCTAACATACATCACAATAGTTCTCAAAGCAACTCGCCATCTCGTATGTAGAGAAGTAACGGAAGCTATTCAATATCCCCAAGAACAAAAGAAAAGAAAAAAACAGCTTATGAAGTGAGAAATATTATCAGAATGCAAACTGAGAGTTTTTACTAGAATTTGATATCGACAGAATTGAATGATATATTAAAATAGGGAGAATCGATGACAACAGTTATGTCATACTTTTAATTTTCTAATAATGATTAAGTTTTAGATCTAGTTAAAGATCTCTATAATTCTATTATAAATAAGAAAAATAAATTATCGGAAATCGTATTACCTGAACACCGTGATATAGTTATGTAATTTATACAGCAAGCTTATTTGATTTTAGATAGGGGCATTTAACAATTGTTAAAAACTCAAAAAAAGTTGATCAATATGACAGATAGTAACTCATCTTAAATTACAAGATAACCCAATCCTGAATTATCTTTGAACGCTTTAGAAGTTTTAGTCGAAACTTATTAAATTATATAGTATTTTCAGTAGCTTGCAAGTACCTTCACCTATATTCCATAGAATAAATGGTGGACAAAGAATTAAAATGAGAAAGACCTTTCAAGTTTCTTTAAGAAATTTGTCAGACTTAGTCAGTAATTAAATGCTGAATTCCAAGATGGATATTCTCTTACTCCAGGAATTCCCAAAAGACAGAGAAAGGAGAAGAAACACACTACCGCTGCTACTTTCTCTTACAATATTGAAGGCCCTACCAATAGATCGATAGAAATTGAAGCAGAAAAATGCAAGGAGGATGAAGACCTACAAAGTTCATTTGAGTAAAATAAACGCTCATCTCCTCACTGCAAATCATATTCTAATTCAGAAAAGGAGAACAGCTAATCTGAAAAATAAAAAATTTATTCACCAAATAAAAAAAATCCTACTAATTTCCTGCCACTCATATCGCTATCAAACAATCATGATATTTCAAAAGATGAAATAGTAGAATAAGATGAGAATGAAGAAGAAAAGTATTAAAATAGAAGTGGTAGCTTTAGTAATCAAAAGGAGTTAGAAAACGTTTAATCTCTAAATGAATCAGACTATCCATGTAAAACTCATGTATATAATCTCTAAGAACTCAACAATGCAAATAAGATTATTTAAAAATAGAAATATTTTAAATGAGACCATTAATGATATTTTTATTGCACAATATAAAAATTGAATAAAAAGAAACAATAAATTAATTAATTAGTATTCAAGTTCTTTATAACCAAAAAATAAAAAAAATAATTAAAATCGACTGACAGATGATGAGCAATGGTTTGATAAAATCAAAAATTGATTGATTACTAATCGTATCAATCAGAAATAATTAATTATTACCTACTTACTAACATGCATTGAACAATACTTATAAATAAGATATGTTCAATCTTTACTATTTATTTTATTTACAAAAATTACTTTAGTCTAAAACAATAAAATAGAACCAACAAGCACATTAAAAATTATCAAGCATATATTACAGTAAATAAGCAGATAATGTAACCTTTCCATAAATACTAATTAATCATTTCTGCTTATTGTTTTAAAAGAGTAAAATAAAATAATATCGAAACGCTCAAAGGATAGTATAAATTGAATTAATTCTCAGAAGCACATATTTATAAGAAAATTTTCAATTCTAACTATTAATCCTGAAAAATTCTTTCACAAACTTTGAACGCAAACAGAGAGACAGATAACCAATTAAGAAATATAATCCACTAACAAAAATAACCTAATAATCAAGAATACTTACATTTTAAACAGCGATGAAATTTATAACAATAAATACTCTTTGCTAACATCTATCTATTTCAAATAATAATTCCCCATTTCAATAATGCCAATTTCTTTAAATTAAATTAAATAATAAATAAATTCCTATAATTTTATCATTTGTATAAAGCAAAATATCTTCCTATCTATGTTTCAATACTATTACTAATATTTTGATGAAATTCATCTTATCAATCTTTCATTTCCCTATTGCAAAAACTATTTACAATTATTTATACAATTGAAGAAAGTAATAAAATTTCTTAATTTTTTTAATCTTAATATCTTCAATCTTTTGTATTATTTAACAATTTTTGTTTTCCCAAAATGTAAAAGTTACTAAAATCGTACGCAATATTACTTGCTATAATTAGGAACTGAAGATTTGATAAGAAAAGTAAATGGTAAATATGATATACATTAAATTACTTTATTTTTTTAAGATTTTAGGAAATTGTAGATTCGTCATGATATTGTAGATAATATTATAGTGTATGTCATCAGTCATTTTATCAATTTGTTACGAACTATTTCATAGATCTAGTAAATTAATAATATAATATTTCCTAAGATAGGATAAAATTGTTATATTCTTATTTTTGGCTTGTATACAATTCAACAAGTATTACCTTATAAATTTGTTTACCTTAATGATTTGATTACCTGAATAAAAAGAGCTAAATTTATAAGGATTTGTATTCTACTTTAATTAATTTTGAGATTCTGAATTTTATCAACCAGGATTTTAACTTTTCTTAAAAGATCAATTGTAATTTTTGACAGAATCCCAAAGATATAAAAATAGAAAATCTTTCTAAAACATCAGATACACCGAGAGATCCAAATAAAAATATGTAAACAACTGTAATAAAAATTAGTTCTTAATCTTTTTTTGACAAATTATAAAAATCTTAAATTGTTATAATATTAAATATGAAAAAAATTCTTATATTTCAAATTTTCTTTATTTTAACAATTGAAATAGATTTAAGGTAAGAGAATATCTTTAAATTTTCAAATTGAACGAATGCATGCGCTGGTTTGTTAAATGCATTTTGAATGAATTGCGCAAAAGTAAAATCATCTGATAACTAATTTTAATTATAATTTTAGTAAATATGAATACAGATTTATAAAAAGTAATATAAATAACTTAATAATATATAGGTTTTTAAAGACAACTTTTATTTTATACACAAAACATTCATTAATCCATTTATTCTGGATAAAATAATAAATAGTTTATCTATTTGCAATCTTTGAATACCATTATTGATTGATTAATTAATAAATTACATATTTGCCTGTCTTGCAGCTAATTATTTTATAATAATCATTCCAACTCTTTATGAGCATTATTATTCAGTATTACAATGTATTATTAATTTATCAAGCACAACATCCCCCTTTCTTCTAATTAGTTTATCCATTCTGACTACCACTTCTTTCCATTAAATCTTTACTAGTAATTTTAACATTGTTTAATTAAGATAATTTTTTTGGAATCACTGGATTATCTATTAAGTCTACTAAATGATCTACCATCTAATCAAATAATTCATCTATATTCTCATAGTTTTTTGCACTTGTCTCTAAATAATTAACACCATATTAATAGCTCAAATCCTTTCCTTAATTTTCTGTAATTTTTCTCTACTCCGCTAAATCTAACTTATTGCCAACTAAATATATCAGATCTGGATCAATTCCATGTTAATTAATTGTAGTTTGGAGATATGTCTCTGCAGAAATAAAACTCTTTGGATTAGTTATATCATATACGCAAATGCATGAATGAGCTCCTTTATAATGTGAGTTGGTTAGTGCTGCAAATCTTTCTTATCCTGCAGTATCCCAAATCTACAATTTTACTATTTTGCCTAAATTTGTTTTTATTGTTTTCAATCTAAAATCTACTCCTATAGTTGACATGTAATTATCAGCAAATTCTCTATCAACATATTGATTTAGGATAGAGGATTTTCCTACATTTTGTTGTCCTATTAAGATGATCTTAAAAACTAAATCAATCTTTGTATGTGGTGAATTGAATACTCCTGCCTAAACATCGTTATTCTTAATTTCATTTTTTTACTATTCCATTATTTCCTTTTTTAATGCTATTATTCTCAACTAAACTTTACTCAAAAAAAGGCAAAATAAATGAATCTTTCTTGATTTTGATGAGATAAGCCTGACTGACTGTGTATGATATCAGTCAATAATATTAATTCAATTATATTTTTCCATTAATTCTTATATATCTAAATTTCTTCTTATTTTTAAATTTTATTACAATCAAATTTCCCGGAAATTAAAATTTATCTTACTTTGACTAGGATCCTGTTCAGGACATTAATTTTATATTATTTATTTACCTTCAATCAAATCGTTATTTATCAAACTTATAATTAAGTCTAAAAAAATCATTTATTGATAATATTTGAAGAAAATAATAAAACTCCTCTATTATTTTTAACTATTTTCATATTAATCTAAAACAGATTAATTAATTGATCAAATTTAATTATTTAAGTTTTAGCATTAAATAATTTCAATCTAAATCTATAATTTATTGGATTTCTAACCCTTTTTAATAGAATAATTTTAAAAAAGCCTTTAGATATGATAATAAACTAAAAAAATATGAGAAGTATTTGTAATATTTTTACTTAAAAAGTTGAAAAATTAGTTTAGATGTTTATTAATTAAAGAATAATAAATTAAATCATGGAATATATAAGTCTAAATATATATATTAAGGATTGCATATCATAAATGGCTTAATTAATTTGGAGAAGATCAAGTATTATTAAATAGTTGATATTTTACCAGCTAAATAATATTCTACAATTTATTGATAGGATTTTTCACATACTATCTCTACTTAATTCCATACAATACTTAGAAATGAAGAGTTTACAAAGATTTAATTTAGCCCATAAAATTCATCATTATATCTTGTATAAGAAAGATTAGAAAAGATGCAAACAAATCTATTAGCATAGAATTTATTAAAAGAACTGAATATTTGATGAAGGTTATCTTATTAAAGATTACCTTCAAATATAATAGATAAATTATCTATAAACTTCTTTTCCTCAGAGAGTTCTTGTATTGGTCTAACTTCTATCTCTGATGCAATTTATAAAGCTTTTTAGAAGATTACATTAACTTATTAGATTTTTGGTAAATTATAAATCAAAGAGAAAAAAATATGAGAATAATTGCTTCCTAAATTAGAAATAGTGAGACTATTTAAATTTGAAGTAAGAATCTTATTCTTTTTTTCTTCAAAATTGAGTATATCCTAGTTTAAATAAGGGGATCCTCCCTTTTCTCTTCTGTATTATAATATGTCCAAGTTAATCAATTCTAAGTTTTTATGTTAAATTACAGAGTAAATTACATCCAAAGCAATACTTGTATAGGTTGGATTTTCAATCGATAATTGGATACTTTCAATAGAATGAAGCATGCTAAAAGCCTATAAATACACTTCAAAACCTTATCTACTTATGATTGTATTTTTAAAACTGAAAAGAATGTAGAGTTATTTTAGATTAATTTTATTATTCAATGCAATGGAATACCTATTTACATAATCATTGTCGAAGAGCATATTATTAGTTAATCTTAGATGTAAATTACTTAATTGTGATAATGATTTTATGATTTCAACAACTCTTTCAAAGTATCCATAATCGAGATAAACAAATTCAAATTTAATATTGAGAGTTTTGATCTTATTCTGTTTTGCTAATGAATTCAATAATCCGATTATTTGTTCTATTGGCATATTTTCTTTCACTTATAAACTACTCCTTAGAAATAATGAAGTAACTCTTTAAGACAATTATGAGATATTAGATTATAATAAATCAAAGAAGCCCATATTTAATGAGTCAATATTAATTTTAAGCTAATTATCAACAGATTTTAAATAAAGTTTTGCATCATTCAGGTTATTACTCACAGAAAAATATGAATCTTCTTCATTTAGATGTTTAATTATTTAATCTTAGCAACTATCATCATTATAAACTTCATTGAATATAACATCTGTAGCGTTTGTTTGAGATTTAGATTTATTGTTTCCCATTTGGTATGTTGAATATTTTTTTGAGACAGCAATTTAGGAAAGGAAATACGATTTAATTAATTATTATTTTTCTGATAAGTTTTTTTATTACATTCAATATAATATAATTTAGTAAGTATAATTAAAATAATGGAAAACATTAATCATTAATTAAATCAAGAATTTTAATTTTTATTTTTTTTATTTTACTGACAATTAATTAATTGATTAATATTGGTTGTGTTAGAATTAAGAATAAATTATTGTACTTAATAAAACTTTACAAATTGTATTAAAAGTTTATTTAGTTTGTCTATAGTCTTTTTAAAATAGCTTTTCTAAGTCTCTAGATAATTCATCAAAATTATTTTACTTACTAAATAAAATTTAATTATAAATAAATGTTTTTTATCTAAAATTCTTAAATTTCTTAGAAATTGAAATTAACTTATTTATTACTTCAATTTTATCTAAATGAATAATCATACTTCACATTGCATTTAAATAACCTATTATTAAAAAAAATTTAATTAAAATAGTTGAAATTATTGATTTTAATTTAAAAATTAGACTTATATAGTTTCTCAGCTCTTTAAGTCAAATCCTCCTCCATATATTAGTTACCTTTTTGATAAAAAAATAAAATAAAAAAAATACAAATAAGTAAGAAGGATTAAACATATCTATTTTATCTTCAATTATTTTGTTTTGTTTAAAATTCAAATGAAATAATTTTGGAACTCTATCTAAAAATAATTGCAGCATTAAAACTATTATGAAAGATGTTATTTATTTATTTTAGAATTTGAAATGGTAAAGAGTAACGTAGTAAACTTTAGAAGATTTCACTACAGTTAATTATTCCAATAGAATAATTGAAACATTAGATAAAGGGATAAGGAATAGAAAACTGATAAAAGTAGGAATAGATCTAATATTCCAGAAGATTAATCTTAATTGAATTATTATAAGTATTAAAATGGACTGTATGAAATAGAATCGAGATTTACTATTCAGAGAATAGATCACAGTAAAGGTATTGTGAATGATCTCATTAAGATTTTTGAAAAGAAGTCATCTCTTTATAGAGTGTAATACAGAATTCAAATACAAAAATTATAAAAATAAATTAATAAAGATTTTTAAATAAATTTCAATCTAACTAATTAATTATTCAGATTTCACCAAAAAAAGTAAACAAAAATAAATAGGTAAAAAAAGGTAGATGGCTGAACATAAACACAAAGTTGTCGTGAATCTTTATGATTTATCCGGCGGTATGGCTAGAGTATTCTCTCCCATGTTTTTACAAAAACAAATTGATGGTATATGGCACACAGGTTGTGTCGTTTATGGCAAAGAATTCTATTTTGGAGGTGGAATATGTTCTGGATTACCAAAATAAACTCCCTATGGAACTCCTGTCTAATAAATTGAGATGGGAGAAACCGAAGTTCCTGAAGAAGTTTTCACTGAATTCTTGAGAGATATTTCTGATAGATTCACTATGGATAAGTATGATCTCTTTAAGAATAATTGCAATAATTTTACAGATGAGTGCACTCATTTTTTGACAGGATAACAAATTCCTGATTACATTACTGGATTACCTGATGAGGTTTTAAACACTCCTATGGGTTAGATGATTAAGCCACTTGTAGATTAAATGTAATAATCAGTTGTAAATGCTAGTGGTCAAGCAGCCCTCTTCCCTTCTCAATTTGAAGGCGTTAATAACCAATAATAATTTTTCCCTTAACAATAATAACAGCAATAGTAATAACAATAGGCATCAATTTTCCCAAATGGATAAAATAATGCTGATTTATTAAATAAAATAAATTAAATGAATGCTAATTAGCCTGTAGATATGAAGAAAGTTGTAGAAATTGCTGATACTATTGATTATTTTACTAAGGTAGATGGATAAAAGGCTGTTATTATTGATTTTAATGCAGACTGGTGTGGTCCTTGTTAAGTTATTAAACCAATATTTGCTTAATATAGTGAATAGTATCCTAATATTAAGTTTATCTCAGTAAATACAGAAAAAAATAGAGAAATCTCATAACAATTTGGTGTTTAAAGTCTCCCTACTTTTGTAACTCTTTTCGAAGGAGAAATCTCCTAAATTTGGAAGGGTGCTAATCAAGTTAACTTGAAAAATAACCTTGATAAGTTAGCTGAAAAACTTAAATGATAAATTGTGTATTAAAATAGTGATATTTATTATTTGTCTTCTCATACATATTAAATGTTTTCTTTTGAAAAAATATAATTTTATTCCTTATCTATTACCTTTACATTTTACTAGTACATCATTAATTTAATTTAAATGTTTAAAATTTATCAAAAAATGACAATAATTTAGCCTTATATTTATCATATCTAAAAATTTTGTGGAACAGTGCCAATCAATCTTTTAATACAGTCAGTTATGTTAGAATTTTTAAATACTTTTTTAGCTATTTCTATTGTATTTTAGCTTTTTAAAAAAGCCTGTGTACTTATATATTTGATTCAAAGGTGGGAGATTTCTAAAAAAATTTTAAATCTGATCAATTAAGTTAAATCTGAAAAGTTGAAATAGGAAGTGAAATAACAAGATTCTTTATTACTAAGTCTAATAATTAATTATTATTTAAATATCTTTGTATTATAAGCATTCTTTTTCTATAAATTATATTATTATTTTAGAAAGAAGAAGAAGAAGAATGATTTTAGTTAGCTTAATTTCTCTTTATGAAGAAATAATGTTACAAACAAAGTAATTGTATAAATAATATATAAATACTGAATTTGAGGTTATAATTTGAAATATTAAGGAGAACTGAGCAAAATTTATCTTTTTTCAGTAGAAAAATTTAAAATATATGGTAAATTAATTTAATTTTATGATCAAAATTAGTAAAGTTTATTTTAGATAATGGTTAACAGGTCAGAGGCTTATGGCTTCTACATGTTTATTTTATATTTGGTTAGAAATTTATATTTTATCAAGTGATTTACTTTAAAGAGCCGCAAAGTAGAAAATAGAAAAAAATCTCATAAATCCATGAGTACAACTTCTAAATCATTTCTATTATTTCCTCTGTTATTATTATTATTATTCTATACTAATGGCTAATTGAGGTTTTAGTTATTCTAATGTTGCTACTGGTTATTAAGCTATTATTCAATTCTTTAGAAAATTTTCTTATAGATAAAGTAACCAAAAAGTGCACTAATAGAAATAATAACCCAATAGATTGTTAAGACATTCATCATTCTATCAGAAAACTCTCCACAGCCGCTATCATAGACAAAATTAAGAGTAATCATATTAATACTGAGCATAAAGAACATGAAGACATCTTGGAAATCTAGCTTAATGATTAATTATACTTCGAAAGATGCTTGCTAATTATAAATTAGTAAGTATATATAGTAGAGGACAAACAGAACATTAATGCCCGTAAAACAATAACAAATTGACATAATTGAAATTGCCATTTCTCTCATTCTGCTGCATCTAGCTCTTTGTTTTGATTCCTATGATGGGTATATATACACGGACAGATACAATAGTATTATGCATCTATTTATGCAATACAATATTTCCTTCCCTATATTCATAACACCTAAATTTTTTTATCAACCCTTTTCTATTATGCGCTAAAAGATTGATAGTTTTTACTTTAATCTTTATGATTTTTATAAAAATTTTGATTCTTAAAAATCTTATGTTTTTTGTTGATTCAGCAAATCACTTAAATTCTTAAATTATAGTTAATCTTTTCTTTACAACTTATAATTATTATTAATTTTTTCTAGCTTATTTTTTTTCTAAACCACCTTTAAAATTATCTTGATCACTTTCTAAAAAAATTAAATTATTTTGATGAATATCTATGTATCAGCACATTTAAAGTTTAGATCTACTTTTTTAAATATTTTTTATTTTAAAATGACTAACATATACTTAATTCAATTGAATTTATTATTGTAAATAAGCATATTTTACATATTTTATCATAATTTCTTAATCTATTATTTCATCTAATTATATTAGAAATTCTAAATTTAAAGTTACTTTTCTTTTCAAATAGTTTCCTTCTCAAACTATTTTAACAACATTTGGAAGGTATTAAATAAGCTATATTTAAATTCCCTAAGAATTTAAACAAATCAAACATCTCCTTTATTAAATTATTTTAGTTTCCTACAAATTTAAATAAATCTCTATCAGAGTTTATTAGATTATTATAAACTTATTTGATATAAAATTATTTAATAGCTTAAATAGCTTTTATCAATAAGAAATAAACTTGGAATCGATAACATCATATAATTATCGATACATTTAAATATAAATAGTAACCTTATTAAAGCATACTATTTCTAATATTTTCTCATTTCTAATTATAGAATGGTTACTTTTTAGGAGTAATAATTCAAGATAGAAAATCTTAACCAAATTTTAATTTTAAAAATATGACATTTTTATTTAATCGTTAATTATTTATGGCAATAAATAAATGTTTATGTTTGGAAAAGTTTGGAGTAGAATTAATCATTAAATCTTAATGAATTGAGATGAATAATATGCAAAGAGTAGGTTAAGCTATTTCTGTTAAAATTGCTTTACTATTAAAGAATTCTCTAATAAAATGAGATTATAAATTCAAAATTAATGATTTTTAATTTTTAATTTTATTTGAATGTTAAAACTAACTTAAAATTAAATGTGTAAAATATATCTACATTACAACAATTTGTTAGATAGAAATAAATTAATAAATAAGTAAATAAACAATTAAATCTAAATAATAAATAATTGACTTTATCTCATGAGGTCCTTATTTAATATTTTTATTTTGTTATCATTGTTGATTTCACCAATAAATTTGGTAGAAATTTTATACAATTGTAATGTTATTCTATATTATTACTAAAACAATACTAGTTTTTTTTTCATAAAAATCAAATGAGCAAAGAACATATTTTTATTTTCTTATTTAATATTTTCCTTTTTGCTATAAAACAAATTTTTTGGATATCATTAGACAGTAATAATAGGTGGGTGGTTACGCATTTTCTACTGGCCTAAAAAGAATATCTAATTTCTTATTAAAAAATTGGTATCTTTTGCAGATAAATGCAAAATCTTAATTTAAATTTTAAGGCTAATTATTTATGTGAATTCACTTCCATATCAGAGAATATGAACCACATATTGCAAAGTATGTATTTAAGTGGTTTAAGACATTTTAATAATAATAAAATTATTGGTTTTTTTTACACACTTTCTTTTTTTAATTTACTTTTTTCTTTTGAAAATGGATAGATAACTTTTGTTTAGCCTATCTGCAATTCTATTTGAGCTGCAAGATTAGCAGCTATGTTTTTAGTTAAATGATGCAAGCATAAGCGTGATATTGAATGAAAAGATAAATAAAAGTATTGAGAAAGAAAGATAAGTAAACAAATAATAATTTAAGTTAAAGGAAATATTAATAATAAAAAGGAAGAAAAGGAAAAGAAAAAAACTACTCGCTGCCAATAATCAATCCCATCTTTATTATCATTATAATAATAATAATAAAAATCATCACTGCAACAAGCAACTATTTCATTCATCAAACGAATAATCAAGATATTACAAAAAAAGGTGTGAGAAACTTAATTGATTGCATTCAATTAATTAGCAATTCCTTTCATAAATTCAATATATATTTATTATTATTAATTTTGATTGAAAAGTAGGTTTGAAGAAAGAGAAGAGAGAAGAAAGAGCTAATAACAATTAAAACAACTTATAAAAATGAGCTATTAGAAGCAGTCTATACTAAGCAATAATAGCGGGGCAGGTTTCAAATCCAATTAATCTGGAGTAAAGAGTCGTAATAACGCCTTACCCCCCATAAAAAATTTACCAAAATAGACGGGATAACCTGGGATGGTGGAGCTATAGACAGCACAAAACACAATGACAAATGTCTAAATAGATTAAAGTGCAGGTTTGGGGCGTAATATCAAAGAAGAGGGGTAATTAGAAATGGTAGGAATTGATAATGATTCAAATTCTCAAGAAGAATAATAAGTCATTCGAAGCAAACATGGTTCTTACATTTCAGCTAACAGTGGGTAGAGAATGGGTTCTGCTTCATCTAAAGAAGATAGTTTCAGTAGGATTCATCGTACTCTCTCAAAATGCATTTGCAGTGGAGCTGTTTTTTGGCTCTATATTATATTCATCGTTATATTTGGTATCATTAATATCTCTGTCTGTGTCTCTGCAGGGGATGAGTTGAGCAAGTTATAAGATTCAGAAGCCTACCTCTTTGCTTAAGAAACTCTTACTGAGTGGCACAAGAGACTTATTATGAAAATTGAAATTACTAAATCTGATACCTGCCCGTAGAACTTCGAAGAGGCTCTTGATTACAAATGGCCAGGAACACTTCAAGGTTGTGCATGTCCTTACACTGAATAAAATCGTTAATAGATATTTTTGGTGAAAGGAAAGTGTAATAGTGAATTACTTAAATTTAATTGCTACGATGTAGACCCAACTGTGCCCTAGTATATTAGAAATTGGAAAAATGGACTACGTATTTGCTTCTAAAGAGATTCTGTTTACTCTTTTTTTAATTCTCCAACTTCATGTAATTCTAACTCAGCCTCAACAACTACTCGTTCATGTGGTTCTGGGCAAACTGCTATATGTCGTCTCTCGAGCCAAGAATGCCCAGTCAGTTATCTTTAATCTTAGAATAGCGATAATATTGTTGGAAATACTTAAAATCAGGTAATTATTTTGTCTTTTAACCAATTAATAGCCTACTTTGAAGCTTACATATATATAGTTTATAGAAAATAGCTATCTCTTACTCGAATTTAAGAAGGAAGTTAATATAACTTCTATTCATCCTCACTATTACCTTCCCAAAAAACATTTTATCCTTATTCATTTTTCATAACCAAGGTTTTGAGTTAATAAAAATTAAACAAAGACTAACTTATAAATTCCATCCCTTTCTTAGTTAATCCCAAAAAGCCAAACAAACTCTGCAAGAAAATCCATTCAAATTTAAATAAGACAACCATTCATTAATCCACAAAGTTTAAGAGAAACTTCAAATTTATTTTAACCTTTAAATTATTTTGTTAATTTTTAAGTAACATCTGCAAAATTTAATAAAATTTAACTATTAGTTAGATTTTTTGTTCCAGTGCAAATTATTTTAGCAAATATTATTAAGGAAATATATGAAGATTCTCTTCTTTTTTAAGCTTATCTTGATAATTTCTTCTTAGTTGGATAAAGGAAGTAGTAAAACACAGCAAATAATATTCTCCAGTAGCAATAGTATCTAATAATTTAATATTTCGATAAATTAAACTTTGGGAGATTGATGTTTCTAAATAAATCAGTAAATTTTTTTGGTAGTTTTTTATTAGGAAGATATTATCTAGCAGCTGGGAGAGTAAAGGATGTATATACTTTAATTTGATTAGCATTTTAATTGCTATATTTTGATTAGATCCTAATAGAAACCATTCCAAATGAATTTAAAATCACCTTAATTTTCATACAATTATCTAATGGACACATATTTTCAATTAAATAATATTTCAAACAAGTCAAGCTAATTTTTTGACTAAAAATAATAAGAAGCCTGAAATAAATTTAAGACAGATAGATTTTGAAGATAAGATAGTTAATCAAATAACATTAAACCATCTCTGAAAGAATAAAAAAATATAAAAGAAAAAAACCTAACCAGAAATCAAATTCTCGAGTTCGAAATAGCAAATTTAATTAAGGAAATCACGAAATGGAAAATAAGCAAGACCTATAGATAATGTTATTCGAAAATTAGATAAATTTTTAGCTAAGCTTAAATGTGTGAAATGAAATCGATTAAATAAAGTATATAAATGCGATTGTTTGGAAAGATAGATCTGATAAAGATTGAAAATACCAATCACTTAAGATTAAGAAAAAAAAGGAATTATAATCAATTTTTTATAATCACACAATTGAGAAAGCGAATTTTGAAGATTTGAATTTTATTAATTTCAGGTTATAAATTAATCTGTGGAAAATCTTCGAAAATATTTATCTTAACTCTTGTTGCTATTCACAATTACCTTCTCTTATGCAATATCTTGTAGTACACAAATCATAAACCATCATTTTTAGAGAATAATTTATATTATATCCGCATTAAATTATCTTTCATAAATTTAACTGAAAAACCATTTTGAAATAATTTCAGGATATTTTTTTATCAAAAAGATAAATTGTTTAGCTTAATTACTCAATACTAAATTAATATTTTTTTGACCACAAATTAACAAACTAACTTTCAAAGATAAACATACTACTTTTTTAAGTGTTGAAATAATTTAAATAAGTAAGTAAGATTTCTTAGCAGATAGAATTTAAATTCTAATAATTCTTACAAAGTTCTCATTAATTAGAATATACTTTTTTATCATTTATATGAATATCGATAGAGATTTTTAATCTTTTCAATAATTTTTGAATCCTTTAATTTTAGAAAGCAGAAGAAAATAATTTAATTTCTGCAAGTAAAAATTAATTAATAAAATTCTTAATTTTATTTTAACTTTATATTATTAATAGATCCGTATTGATAACTCTGTTACTTTCTCATATGAAACTTAAAGTAATCATTACCCTGTTTCTTCTTTGCGTATTGATGAATATAGTCACTGTGAACACACAACTGAATAGTAAATCTCTTAAACTAAGAGAGGTGATTATGTTCTTCTTAATAGCATTCGTAAATTCTGCAATCAAAATGATACCCGTCCTATTCTTTTAGATACTATAGGGGAAGAAACCCTTTTCCGTCAGAATCCTCAATTATGGGGATTGATCATGCAATCTAAAAAGCTGCCTGCATATCCTCGTCCCAGTAATTCATATAATTGGGTTTTAAGTAGTATGCCTTATCCAACTTGGACAATGAGCTGTCGTGATAGCTCAAAGTATTCCCTACCTATGGCTGAAGAAAAGTTTGACCTTGATAAAGAAGAATACAATTAAGTTCATTTAGTCTCTACAACAGCCATTTCCTTGACAATGATCTCTATCATTTTAGTCATTATTGAATTACGTAGAAAGTTTATCCGTATTACTGATGTTCGTTTCTACAAGGAAGATCGTTTCTTTGATTCACGTTTCAACAATAATCGTTTCGGACGTGTGCTCTATCCTCGTGAAAAGGGGTGGGTTAGAAATACTTACATAATAACTGTTGTACACTGGATATTCCGTATTTTGAATTTACCTTCAATATTTATTACCTATCTGTAGACACAAGATAGTATTGACTGGTTTAATAATGCAGTTAGCTATTAGTGTGGTGACACCTTTTTCTAAAACAATATTGCAAATGATTATAAAGATAGACTTACCTAACTGAAGGAATTCTATGCAGTTATGCTAGGTTTCTGGTGGGTGCTCTTCTTTATTGATATTTTCTATATTATATTCCGTTTCTTCTATGAAATTCTTCCTGCTTAGGAAGAAGAATATTTAACAGATTTAATAGTAAAGGGAGGTGATAAGTAAGAAATTATTCCAATTATGCACAAAAGTAAGGCTGCTATGCCTGTTTCATCTAATGTTAATCTACCTCAATAATAACCTATTATTGAAGAGGAAGTCGTTGATGATGATAATCTCTTTGATGATGATAAGAAATAATGATCAAAGTAATAATCTGTTAATTTAATTTCACATTAAGATCCTGTACTAATACAAAAATTCAATCAATAAAACAAATGAATGAATGAACGAAAAAACAAACAAAAACAAATAAACAACCCTCAATTCATTTCTTTAAAATAATAATAATCTACAGTAAATAGTATGGCATTTAATTTCCTCAATAATTAAATTTAGTATATTAGAAGGATGTATAAGATTATTGATTATTTGTTAACCAAATTAGAACAAATTTTGTCAACATTCTCTCCGTACTTTTAACATTAGTAATATATGTAAAAAGACTTTAATTGACTATAAAAGAATCTTTTTCTCTTGATTCTAGCCTGTATTGATTTCGTGTTATATTACCTACATTTATATCATTTATAACTCTAATAGGTTATCTATCTATCTATCTCATTCATATTACTATTCTTTCTTTAATTTACTTTATTAATCTAATAATCAATTTGGATCTTATAAAAATCAATAATAAATAACATCCTTAAACAATATTTAACAATCCCTCTTAAACTTTTATTTTAATACAATTTTTAATTTAGCAAGTAAGAAAAAAAAAATAGATGTGTCTGTTGTAATTATTTTTTGCATTACTGCCTTTGTTGATATTTCAACTATTAGTTTATTTTTTATAATATCCATTAAATATTAAGGAGTTTTTAGTAAATTTTATAAAGATTTAATTAGGAATCTAATTTAAATCAAAAGTTTTTTATTTTTGAAGTATTTATAAAGTAATTTATTGAATAATTAAATTAAAAATACAAATTAGCTTATTATAAAATATAATCACAAACCTTTATTATAAGTAACATATTCTATTTTTTTCCCACTCTTATTTAAAAGATTGTGGAAAGCAGGTTCTAATTTACTAACATGACACTTTGTATTCTATTCGAAAACAGAGAAACCAATAGTACCTCCAACCCATAAACCAAGTGCAGCCAAACCTATGAGTAATTTTAAAAATGAAAATAATCTATTAAAATAAATGAAATAATAATTAAAGATATTTACCAGAGCTAACAATATTTCCAGCAATAGAACTTTTAGGGAAGAGTCCGTAGTGTTTTAATAATCTAATACCTCCTATAGGAATAATAAATACTGGGATGGGGATAATTACTCTACTTGCAGCAGTTTACCAGAAAGCCATTTTTGCTTTTGATTATATTCATAATTAAGATTAATTCATTAAATTGACTTGTTTTAATTAATATTCACCTGCAATAAAAGAATTTTGAACATCGATTGATTCTCCCGATTCTAAATCTGAAACCTTGATACCCTTACTGTTTATTTTAATGATATTTATTAATAACAATAGGTATATACAATTTATTGATTTACGAGAAATCTTAATATCTAGAGAAACCTAAATTGCAAACATTAGCAACTGATACACCAATGTAAGGAGAGATGGCAAGAAGGACATTTTAAAAGGTTTTATTAAAAGTGATCTTTCTTGAAAGAGCAGCTGTACCTAAACTACCAACAATAGCAGCAGTAACAGCACCAGAGAAAGACACTATTTTTAGTAATTAAAAAATTAAATAAGACATATAAGATAGGTGATTTAATTTTATATATTTAATAATTATTACTAGCTAGTTCTTAATAATTGTAAACATTTGAGACATTTCTATTGAAGTAATTGAAGCAGAAGTTAAATGTTTAATTGATAGTCTAGCTCATAACTTAGTTGAAAGGCTATGTAATTAAAATTAAAATTGCATTTATTAAGAATAAACGCAAATTGTTAGTATATTTACAGTGGGAGGTAAGACAGCTAGACCAAAACTAATTGGAGTGTTAGCCAAAACAAAAGCACTTGTTCTGAAAGGATAAGGGATAACTTCTTCAGTTTGGGGATGGATCTAATATATAAGAAAGATTAGGTATTATTAAATATATAAATCATTGAGCGATAAGTTGAATTCATTTTGAATTGTAGTTTTTTCATTTCTTCATTTTTATTATTATTGCTTATTAATCTCCTAATGCTATTTAATCTTAAATATTTATTTTATTTATCTATGTTTTACGTTAGACAACACACAGTATTTCATTCTCCATAATTCTTCATCAGTGTATTTACTCTTGAGGGCAGCATCTTAATCTACTTTCTTTAGAGTTTGATTATACTCTAAGAGGGTCTTTTCTGTATGGAAAAAGTTCCTAATTTATATTATATTGCTTTTAATATATCCTAATTATTATCAATTTGTCAATTAATTGATAGTTTTCATTAAGTATATACATGGGATCCATGATCTTTCTGAAATGTTCAAGACGACCTACTTAAGTAGATAAGTCAAAAGCTGACTCAAGAGAGGAGTTGTATTGCTTCATTTTTTATGTTATTATTTGCTTTATATTTAGGTAGGTAGGAGAATATCTTTTAATTAATTAGATTATTTTAAGTATTATTTTCCAGGTTATCTCAGTAATAAAATCACTCTTTACATATCTTTTAGACTTGATCACTCAATTTAATTCACTATTTTACTTAACTTTTATGACATCATTTTTGCCAGCAAATCTTATTTTTTTAATTATTTTAACATAGTTATTCCTCCATTGCTACTCGTTCATAATTTCTAGAACCATTTAAAAATTTGTATGAATTTGTAATTAATTCAAAGATACTTACTTAATTTGAAATTTTTAATTAATTTTATATAATAATAGCCTATTTATATCTAGTTTAATTCTACTTTAATCAATTCAAAATAAGTAAGAAAAATTATTTAGAGGGGATTTAATTATTTACCAAAGAAGATTAAGTTCCTAAGTAAATTTAAAAACAGTAATAAGATAGCTTGATTTCTTAAAATGAGCTTAACTTCATATAATCATAACTTTACAAATTACATTCTAATATTTTTTGAATTGAGTAATTCATTACTTTGTTTTTTTAGTCTATTAGAATTTCCCTTTTTAATTTACTTCTTATCAGGTGTATTTTATTATCTTTGCATTTTTAATTAAGTATCAATAAAATTATTAATAAAAATACTTTAGAAAAATAAACTACAACTCAAATTTCTAAAATCTATTAAATCACCTTATTTATTTTTAGGAATTATATACAAATTTAAATTTTTGGAATAAAAATATTTTAAAATATATTATGATTAAATAATATATAAATTGCATGTTATACTTGAATATTATATTTATCATTTATTATTAACAAAATATTATCTTGTAGGGGAAAAACCTGAAAATATCAGGAAACCTTTCAAATTTATTATTAATTTATTTATCTATTCATATTCAAATATCTTGAGGATTATATTCACTTTCCACCACTCATATCTACTCCCTCTCCTTTAATTGAAATTCAACATTTAAGGGTTTGATAGGTCTCCATTTGACATCTTTAACAATAGAATTTTACTATGTCTCCATAGGAGTATCCATATTTTACTCCATTGTATTTACCACAAGGATTACAGTACCAGCCTGGTCCCTAATAAATTTGTTTAGAAGGAGTCAATTATTTGATTTATTATGTCAAATTTAGGTTATTTTGTTTTTCATTTTCGAGAGCAATCTCTAGACTTTTAATATGTTTTAGATTTTAAAGATCGTTTTAATCTAGTTTTTTTTACAGAAGTTCCATTTCCTTATCTTTTGCAGAATTTTTTTCCAAAAGATTTTTTAGTTACATTTCATGATCTAGTTTTATACCAGAAATTTAATTAGTGAGATCAAGGATTTCCTCATCTTTAGATTTGATTTAAAGTTAAAGATCTTTTATTGGAGTTTACAATTCTTAATCCTAGAAAATATCTTCCCCAATTTATTTCTCAAAAATCTCAAGTTCTTTATGAACTTTTTTAATTGATTCCAAAAGAGTTTCAATTTTTTAATTACCTGATTTCTAACCTTCACTATTGTTCATCTATTTATTTTCATTCAATTTAGATGGATCAGCTTGAGATTAAGGAGAAGAAAAAATGTCATTTTTATCTATAATTGGGTAACTGCTTGTTTCAGTTTATTGAATAATTTCTATCTTATTTTCATATTATTAATATAACTCTTCTTAATTTCCAGAGAAAAATGTTTTAAATTTCTATTCAAGGTTAAATTTAAGAGATACATTTCCTTTGAGCAATAAAAATGAATGATAAATAGACATTCTTTCGTTTGGATTAAATTTTGTCAATCCTTAAATAATACTTTCAAGAAATTCCTTGATGTTAGATGAATCACTTAAATTAGATAGGTCCAAAGAAATTTCTTTTTTGTTTTCATATCTCTTAAGTTCGGTTTCACCAAATAATAGGCTATAGATAATGTATCCAAAAGAAAAGGCATCACTCATTTTGCTGTGGGATAAAGAGACTTGAATATTATCTTTGGCATACTTCTCCTAATAATTCTTATCAATTTCGGGAGCACTGTATAGAGAATTTTCCAGATCTCCTAAACTAAAATTTTTAACTACTGCATTATTATTACAGTCTATCAAAATCATATCTAAATTAAGATGTTAAACAATGTGCCCTTATTTGTGGATATAATAAATACCCTATGCAATATCATTTGCATACTTTATTACAGAGAGTTCTGGCAATTTTCCACCTTGTTCCTCCAGCAATTACTTAAGTGTTCCTTTAGTTTCATTAAGAATCAAATAGATTGCCTTCTCTCCTTTTTTTACATCGAGAAGATTCAAAGTATAAGAAGAACCACTACATTCTTTAAGCAGTTTTATTTCACTTTCGCATTATTCCTCCAATTTATTAGTATCCTCATTATTATTTTTGGGTATACCTCTTATTGCATGTCTGACATTACTGCCTTTTTTCTTTGCCAATATATAGTATCCTGAAGAGTCTGATCCTTAAAATCTGAATTCTTCATATCCATAATTTACTAGTTCTATAGTCATTGATTTATAAGTAACTAAATCACTTGGAGAGTCCTATTATCTGTCTTAAATGTCACTCATCTTCTAAATATCCTATTTGAGGATAGCCAGGCCATATTTATTAAGGAGATCTACACTTGCCTCTCTTGTCTTTATGTGATTAAAGAGTTTTTTTTCAATATTATTATTCATATTGGTTTTTAATTTTTTATTTTATTTTAATTGTTTGATAAATTTTTTTTATTTTCCTTATTTTTCTTTAGTTTTTATAAGAGTAAAAATATTTTAATCAATTAAAATATAAGGCTTCAAAGTGATTATATTAAAAAAATCAAAATAGACAATTTTTTATAAGTAAATAAATTTGGTATCTACTTGAACCGAAAATTCTCCCAATTTATAAAAAGTTCCAATTTTTTCAGGGTATTTTGTTTAAGTTCTTCTTTTCGTTACAAAAATCTGACCAATAATTCGAGGGCTACCTGATAAGAGAAATGTTGCACTATTTTTAGTGTAGCCAATTTATCATAAAATATTTCTTTATTATTTTTTAAATTTAAAATAAAATAGAATGTTTACAAATAATTCTATTATATAAACTGTTAATTACAAATAAATTAAATTAATAGATATTATTTATATGTATAGTAATTATATTATATTATTTACTATTAGATTAATTCTTTTCATTTCTTTTTCTTTTATCAATTATTTAATATTTCTTCAGAGGGTTTTTTGGATTAAAGAGATTGTTTTCTTTTTTAATTTTTTAGGAGTAGGTAGGATTTATGTATTTGTTTTATAAGTATTATTTATTTATAAGTTAATGTGTTAATATATTTAGGAAAGGATAAGAGATGAGTAGATTATTTATTTTAATAAAAATATTTTAAGTTATATTTATTTTGTATTTGTGAAAAAGGTAAGGTAAGGTTAGATTTCATTCATTCTCAATGCCATAGTTACTGTAATATTTTAACATTCATATTAATATGATGCGTAAGTAATTTTTTTAATGATTTAATCATTTATTGTAGATTATTTTGATTTATCCTATACATCCAAGATGTAAAATATATTTTAAAAAGCAAATTATTCAAAGGGAAATGTGATATGTTAAAAACTTTGAGGCGGTGGATTATTTTTGCACCATGATTTTGTTTAAAAACTAAAAAATTGAATAATCTGTTTGCTTTCTTTCTTCTTATTTTGGGTTTATTATTGATTTTTTACAAATCTTATTATTATATTAAATTTATCAGTTAAATTATTTCATATCCAAATATCCAAAGATCTTTTCAAAATTTAAATTATCCACACAATTTATTAATTAATTAAGAAAAAATTAATAATAAAAATTATGAAAGATTTCATTCTTAAATTATGAAGCTGTTAAAAAATTTTTAATTACATAATCAAAGATATAAATAATAATTAAGGAAAAGAAATATTAGAAAAAATAAAGAATGTGGTCCTTCTCAAACTAAGTAAAACTTCAAATAGTTTTTTAAAAATGATTACTTCACTTCCTCAACTCGCGATTAAGTTTTTAAATAAAAGTGAGGCAATCATGAATTCTCCCTTAAGTATGCGATTAAAGTAGTTTTACAAAGTTTAAGAAAAGAATCACTTCATTATTATGCTTTAATTATCCATAAATAAATGAGATAATTATTGCAAATGGTAAAATCAAAAAAATTAAATGAAATACAAACAAAATACACATTTTTTCTTTGTTACTTGATGGATCTAAGCTAGATAGCATTATTATCTCTAATTAAATACTTAATAAACTAATATTTTATTTACTAAATTATAACGATTCTCCTCTTACTAATATTAAACTAACTAAATAAATTAGCTAACAAATAAATAAATCCTTCTTCTATTTAAAAACATCTTAAAATAAAATATATAAAATTAACAAATAAATCTTAACAAAATTGAATATAGATAAAATCATAAGCTGATAAAAAATCTAAAATAAAAATTAAACTTAATTAAATCTATAATAAAAATATATCTATTTGAAATAATGAATTCATTAAAATATTTAGAATTAATATAGATTTTTAGATGAATATTTCTAAATGTATTAGTATGTTCAATGTCTTAGCAAAATTTATTATTCTTTAAATAAAATCATTTTTATTTGTGCATACTTTTAGATTTCATTCTTTTTTCATCAAATTTTTATCAAGATTAAAAATTATGATACTATTTTCTATTAATTATTTGCTTTCAATACCACATAGTGATAAATCAATCAATCAATTATTGTACTTTTAAAAAATTCACTAATTCTCCTCTAAGAAACAATTCTATCTCTATAGGAAAAAAATCCTTTAGAAAGTATCAGAAAGAAAAAATTGAAGGATTTCATAGTCTATGTTTGTAAATTTATTAGATTGCAATAGCTTATTTGACTATAAAATCCTCATTTTTTACTTTTACACCTTAACAACTAGTCAAATTTTCTGATCAAACAATTGATTAAATGTAACCACTATTATAATAGAAATATTCAAATGTATTTTCTTCATATTTTTTTATTTATTTATATACAACTCAACATTAAATTAAGTTAATATGCCTGGCCTGGAATAAAGGAAGAGAGAAAAACCTCTAATTTGATAAAATAAGTAAAGTTTTATTGCCAATTTATTAATTATTAATTTACATTTTTAAAATTATAAAACACTAAAAAATAAACACAATCTTTCAATATATTAATCTGCCTTCTTTTCTATTTTTATAAATTATTGAGTTAATGGATTTACTTTTCAACTGTATAATTTTTTTATTTTTGAAGAAAAGATGAATAACTTAAATTTACTCATTTCAATAAGATTATAAAAACTATCAATTTTAAAAATGACTCTTCAATTACCTTAGGATAATAATTTTAGTCCAAAAAAATTTGATTTCTAAAACTAATTGAAATTGGTAATTAGTTAAATAGTAATTTTAAACTTTTTCAAGTAAAAATATGAATACCAATTTATAAAAATTACTTAAAGATATCTAGATAATTACCTTTCTAACTTACTCTTATTTTAGAAAAAACTTTACTATTACCTTTACCTAATATGTGCGATTCTTTTTTAGCAACCGTAATAAATTTCTAAATCACCTTTATTTAAATTAGATAGAGTGATTCTTCATAATTTGCGGGGCAGTATAGAAATCTATAAAATAACTAACTTGACCTTTGATTTTGAGAAAAATAAATTTGGAATTCAGGTCATTAAAAGTTAAATTGAGATCACTTAAAGAAAAATAATAAAAAAAATGAGTAAAAAATTTTGCTTTGATAATATGATCTCAAATATACATAGGATATTGATAAGAAATATTAATAAAGTAATTATTTTCCACTTATTTAAGCAAAACTATCGGAAGTAATCAAAATTTGTGGTATAAACGACTCAACGTTACTGCAGTGATTTTATTAGGATTAATTTATTTATTACTTTATATATAATTCATTAAATAATTAAATTCAATCTAACAATAAAAAAAGAGTGAAAAACCAAATTTGGATTATAAAAGCCTTAAATACTAGCATTCTATTGGAAAAATCTATTTCAAAGGGTTTAAATTGAAGTCCTCAATTAGAAAATAAATAAATAACTAATTAATTTAATATCTAATGACATTTTGGATGAGAAGAGTGTGTGGTAATGTAGACAAATTTGGTGCAGAACTAAAAATGTCTTTTAATAATCTTCAGTATCATGGAACAAGCTGGGGTGCAATTTTTACATTGATTATGTATGGAGTAGTCACATTTGGTATCTTATATTATAGCGAAGATTTAATTTATAGGAGATCTCCTTAGACGATTTATAGTCAAGAGATTGTGAGGCAGCCTGAAAGAAAGGATATGTCAAATGAAAGCTTTACTGTTTCTTTTGGGATTGAAGATTCTTTAACATGGAATCACATTATAGATCCTACAATATATACAGTCAGTGCATTCAATCGCAAAAGATTTAAAGAATACAATGAAACGTCAAGGGAATTCTACTTTAGAGAACATCTTATTGATTTAAATCCTAAGGTTTGTAGCATGAGTGAATTTTAAGTGCCAAACACATAAGAATATTATAAGAATTTAGCAGGGATAAGCAATTAATATTGTTTTAATTATCCTAAATAATCCAAATAAATGATAGAAAATGATCCTTTGAGAATCAATGGAGTGAATATTGAAGGTGATTTCACAGCTGATATTTTCTCATAATTAGAAATCGAATTTAGGAGTTGCAAGAATCATACTCAGAAAGAATCTGAAGAGTTGATAAGATAAGGAAAAGAAGTAATAATTTGTAAGCCTTAATCAGAAATTGATTTACATCTGTAAAGCTCCTATATAGGGATGTATCTGACAACAGAAAATTTTGATCCAAATAATTATGAAAATCCTTTTTCTAATGCAGGCACTGATTTATTCTGGCCTGTTTCCAATAGCTTATCAAAATACATATCTGTACTATTCAAGAATACTTACATACAGACAAATAAGGGATTATTTTTTAACGAAATCGAGGTATAAAAAGGTTTTTAATTAGCATCAGATAAGGAGTAAGTAATTCTTCCTGTTGATAATAAATTTGCTTATATAAATATGAGATTCTAAAAGGGAGTCTAAGACAGAATTTTTAGAAAGTATAAAAGTGTCGGTTCAGTGATTGCTGAAATAGGAGGTATAGCTACATTTTTGAGAATTTTAGGATTTATTATCGTTTATCCTATCAGCAAACTTGAATTAAAAAAGAGCGTAATTAATTAGCTCTTCTCTTTTAAAGCAAGATCAAATAGCTTTAATAAAAAAAAAAATACTGTAACCTTTAATAGAATTGCTCAACAAATACCCAATTCATATTTTGCAAAATCTAATAGTATGGTAAATCGCATTGATCAAAAGAAAAATAATTTACAGAATTCGCCTTATAATAATAATATTCCTATATCGAAAGATTAAGATTAAAATAATATTCCAGAGTTCGACTTAAATGAGGTTTAAATTATTGAAAAATATAATAATGGTAACGATTCTCTCCAAAATAAAAATAAAAATTATTCAGATATAGGAGGTTTTAATTAATCCAGGAATTAGCATTACTAACCATATAATTTAAATAGTGATAACTTAAATTAAGGATTGTAACCAGCAGAAAATTAAATCATTTAGAACGGAACTCCCACAAACTTACTATTTAGTACTCAAAAACTATCTTTAAGATCAAACAATAAACCAAAATGTCGGACAGCTATCGTTCAATCTTAAAATCAAAGTGGAGAAGATTAGAATTCAAAATTAGATGTAAATATAAGATAATACTATTAGAGAAATTTCAAGAGTAAAAATACAGAAGAATATTATGATTAGATTTTCAAGCCTTAGAAGGAGTGTATTGAGCTGTCTCTTTACGAGTATTTATTATATTACTTTTTCCCATGTGTAAAACGTATCAGAACAAAGAAAGATAAAATTAATTTCTGTAATTAAATTATTTCGTAACAGCTTGATGGAGTTTACATCTTAAAAAAACTTCTAGAATTAGAAAAACTAAAAGTCTTATTACTAAATGAAGATCAATTAAAATTATTTGATTATATCCCAAAACCCATTATTGATGATGATATTGTAAACTCTTACTCAGAAAAATCCTCCTAAAATCCTAATTAAAATAAGAAAAATTAAGGAGATCATTAGAATAGTTAATAATAATCTCCCACCATAATTAAATAAAATGGAAATGGAAACCACATATCTCCTTCACAACATTAAAAAGAACAACATTAGATTCTTAATAATAATTAATTTAATATCCTCAGATTATAGCCAAAAACAGAAGAGTAAAAATCTCAAGAAGCATACACAGCTTTAATTCAAATCAGGTAAAAAGAAAAACTAAGCAGAAAAGACTTAAAAATCCTCTAATTGATAGATCCATATTTCCATTATGCAAAGGAGGAGAATAAAAGCACTTTTGATTAAGGTGAGAAAAGATATGAATTTTCACCAATGATACTTAATAATTAAACAGAATTAGTAAATATGAATGAAACTTTAGATAAAAAGGTATAAATATTTAGCTCACTCAGTGGACTTCCAACTAACATAACGCCATATCTTAATAATACGAAATCAATTAAATTAACTTAACTTGAAAAGAGTATTGGGATGATCAATGACATAAAAGAAGAAAGTGGAGGACCAGTTGAAATTAATAGTCAATAAAATAGTTATATAGTAAATTTTGATTAATATTCAGAATAAAGTCCTGATATTTAACATTATCCGTCAAATATTGATGCATCTGCTGCTAAGCTCTATACTATGTAGTTTAGTATACCAATAAAGAAATTTTCATCAAAATCTCCTTCTAAAAATAATGATGAAGATTCTTCAGATTCTAAAATTTATGCTAAATAAAATATGAAATAATGTTGATGCTTAATTTAGTATTGATGGATTCATTCATTCAATTTATAAACAAATATATATATTTAAATAAAATTTCAATCTCAATTTATAATTTTAATTGTTTATCCTATTGGAAATATTCTTTGAAATAGAAGTGGTTAATAAACCAATGTAAGCTTCTATTTCTTTTGTCAAAAAAACGAAATTCAGAAAAGAGTTTTTTAATTTTTCAAGACTGGTCTATAGTTATGTAAAACATTGTAAAACCTAATTTTACTATGTATTTCTCACATTAAATTTCACAAAATAATTAATTTCTTGGCTGTTCCTTTAGTATTGATAAAGAAGTAATTAATTATATTTTGTATTAAAATTATCAAAAAATGATCAAATTATTAATTTTAATAATATTCATCTATTTTTATCTTTCTTAAATTTCATAATTTGAAAATTTCGAAAAAAGAAGAATTTAATTTTTGTTTTTCCCTCTAATCTCTATTTTCATAATAATTAATTAATTTAAACAATACTAAAAAAAAATACAAATAAAAAATCCATCTTTTCTTCCCAATCTACAAATGAATATGTCTGTCGCTTTAAAAGTTTCTTGGCACGCAATCAGGAATGTATTCAGAACTTTAGAAATGTGAGCAAGGTACTTATCAAGTATGGAGGCCACATTTAATGAGCTAAGTTTTTTAATCCACAAAGCATCATAAGGCATACAAATATACGATTCTTTGGTCACCTAATAATCAATTTATTTGATATTATGGTGTATCTCGCCTAGATGCTTCCATCCAATCACCCAAGTTTTTAAATCGACTAAAACAGCTCTCTAATAGGTTGAATACCAATCAAAAGCTAAGAGACTTATTCAGAGACATTCATACTTCTAGTGGATTCTTTTTTCTACTTCTATATAAAAAGTATTTTTTAAAATATAGGCAGGCAATGAATTTTCAAATAATTTTAATATGGCAATTGAGGCAAATAAATTTTAATTTTAAAAATAAATAAATGAAAATAAAAAAATGAAATAATAATAAATAATAAGATCAGATAAATAACCCGACTGATCTGAAAATAAAAACAAACAAACAAATATAAAATAAAAAAATAAAATAAATAAAACTAATAGAAACAATGAATAGATAAATAAACAAGCAAACAAACAAACAAAGAATTAAAAAACAAAAGAAATTAAGCAAAATAAAATAAAATATACCAAACTAAATAAATAGACAAATATCTTATTGCATATCGCGACTCAAATATTTTTTTAATGTTCATTTTATTAAATTTATTTATGATAATATTTATTTTTTTATTCTGAAATATTGAAAGGTAATTTTAATTAGTTAAAGTTACAAAAGAAGAATTTGGCTTGAAGAAAATAAACATTTACTTTAATAAAATAGAATTGATAGATAGATTAAAGATAGATTTGAATATTATGCTTATTTTTTTAATTTTAGTAGCATACTGTCCAAAATAAATAAATTACAATTTATAATATATCTCATTAATTAGGTGTTTGAGGTGATAATTAATTTTAGCGACTTTAGTCGCTGCCATATTAATCCTCTAATTATTAACTCGATTCCTCGAATACTATTAGCTTTTCTTCTTTTTCGTCTTTTATTAATTATTTGCAAAAATAAATAAATTTATGTTTCAAAAGGTAAAAATTTTGAAATTACTTTCAGATTTTTCAATTTATGGGGAGTTATTTTCATCTAAATAATCTGTTTAACTATCAAATCTTCTTTTTTTCTCAAGATGAGTTTTTAAATACGAAACTAATTAATAGATTTATAAATAAGAAAATTAAATTATAATGCATTAAATTTATTAATATTTATCTACTTCTCAATTATACTTATTTTGGTTTTAATTAATTAGTATCCAGGGCTTCATGAGTTTAGATAGAATATGTGATCGTTTCTATATTTTAATAAAAATTATAGTTAATACCTCTTGATAATAGATTAATAGTTGTTTACTTTAAGAATCGGTATATTCATTTTTATTTTAAGAATATGGCGAGACAGTTGATGTTGAATCAGATTTAATAAGCGAATTGGATAATTAATTTTAATTACTGTAAAATGTCGCATTTTAATCTTCCTATTTTCTACGTTTAAAGTCTAGATATTATTTTCTGAGATGTTTCCAATTTTACATTTTTTTCGTTCTCTTAGATCTTAAATAGATAATAGAATAAATTGAGGAGAGGTTTTCTTTAAAGAACGATTTCACTGAAGGGTATTTTTTACCAATTTAATCTCCAAAATGGTCCATCCAATTATTAATAAATCCCTTGATATTTGAATTAAATGAATTCTATAGATAACTCATAATAATTTCTCTCAATACTTTTCCCAGTAAGAAAGCAGCAATATAAGATGAAAGACAAATGATGATAACAGTAATTATCTACTTCTCATAATCATTATCACTAGTTTCATTATAAACTAATAACCACATGATAAATATTTCAATTATAGTGCAATGTTAGTCAGATTCTTAAAATTCTTTCTATAAATATGGCTTCTTTGATTATAGCTATTGCAAATATCCCATTAGTATAATAGAAATGTAAAATCCTTTTCTAAATGAATTGCTCTCTAAGAAACAAAGGATGCTAACAATTGTTATTCTAATATAGATTTTAAAGAGTTCCCAATGAGAGTGCTAGACTTTATAATCACAAGTCATGAATCCAACCTAGTAATTATAATTATTAGCTGTAAAATTTATAAAAAATAAAATATTTTTATTACTTATCTCATAGAATTCGTAAAAACAGGAGATTTTTTTTTGAATTAATCAATTTTATAATAAACAATTCCTGGTAACAAGACTGCCCAAATAAATAAAAAAGGGAGAACTATAGACAAAGTATAGGTATAGTAAGTCTTTGTGTAACATTTTTCTATGAGATGATTAGATATATAGAATTCAGATCCTATTTTTCTACAAGAAGAGACAGTGAATAGACTATAAATAATATCTTGCTAGAATATGAATGTAAAAGCAATCAAAAGAGAAATCAAAGCATTTTTAGAATTTAAGTAAGCTTACAAGGAAATCATTTCAGATTTATTCTTTTTTTTTGAGCCAAGTATCCAGTAAGTTATTTTAAAAGCTATGAAAGTAACTAGAAGCAAAAAGAGTATGAGTAAATTAAAATAGAGTAATCTTGAATAATGTAAAGGTAGCACTCCCTTTGAAATATCGTATAAAATGCAATCAAGCGACGAATTCATAAACATAAAAGGTGATAAAATTTATTGGAACCAATCTAAGAAAGATATGTCAAAATGGAAGCTCTAAAGTGTTGAGAGGATCAGCAAGTGATGAATAAATAGTTTAGTTAATTATGTTTTGTAAGAACCTTGAAATGCAGATTTACCCATAACTTACATCCCAGAACGATGGATTAAATTGAGAATAACTTTATTTACCTGTTAACAATTAATCTCATAAATTGTTAAAAACACAAATACTATGATCCCTAAGATACTTAAAGCAAAGTATGCATATTAACTTTTCAAATTTTCGCATTTCTAACAGCTATCTATATGATTACTTCCTAAACTTTATTTTCCATACCTTATACCTTATATAGCTCCTGTAATTAAAATATAAATTAAAATCAATCTTAAATGTTAAATAAGAAAATATTCTATATCTCTTTTTTTAATTTAAATTTATATTAGATCTTTTATTAAGTGGTTACTTATGTATGATAGAATTTATAAATAAGTTGTTTATATAAAAAAAATTTACCTTCATAATCACAAGTTTCGCATAAAGGTCCTATATAGCCAGGAGCGCAATAATTAGTTTATTCATTTCCATTGCAACTTGAAGGGAAGTTAGAACAATAGTGAATTTTATCAGTTGTATTACTTTCTCTCCAATATCCTGGACGTAATTTTATAATATTCTTTTAGCAAGAAAGAGATGTTTTATAATCACATTTCATACAAGCAGTTGCTAGTGAAGGATCTTCTAAAGAATAAGTACCTTATGGACACTCTTAGCAGCTAATAGTTGAGCAATTTGGGCATGATTTTAATGGAATTTCTCCGATTTAGCAACTCCTAAATGTAACATTAAGATAAATTGATTCTCCTCTTTAGAATTAATAAGTCTATGGATTTAGGATATGAACAGGGTTAACATCTAAACGAACTATTGTTTCTGTATTTGGAATTCCTTCAATTGAGTACTAATCAAAGACGAATTCTCCACTAAAATAATCCAGTAACACATTTCCATCTATTTGGATATTTTGAGGAGGTTATTATATTACTTTTTAGATACTTTCATCATAAGATTTTACTTTAGCTACACCTTTTTCTAATTTAGTTGTAAATTACTTCAATTCTTCTGCTAAAGCTGGACTTATGGTTGAAACATCTAAATTTGAAAAATCGACTTTCTAATTAAATTCATCTAATAATTAGAATATTATCTTTTTTTCACTTTATCCACTCCTAATACCTTTAAATAATTTATCTTAAAAATCCTTTTATTCAGTAAATTTCTATTTTTCTCCTTCTTTTTCAACTTATACAATCTTATTGACATATGATCCGATATTATTTCCAAATAATCTACCTGTATTATCCTCGCATCTATTTTTTGTATATGTACCACATGAATCATAATCTTTTTATTAAGTACGGCTAAATTCTTCCAGATTTCTCATCTTTGTATTTCTCATAAAAGCAGGTTATAAATTAATATATCTTATAGCTCCTCCAATTTCAGCTCTATTCAATATAAAGTTATTTTCAGATAAATCAACATCAGAGTTATCAAGAACTATGCAACCACCGCTACCTGAAGAAGAATTTTCCTTAAATTCCACTTACGTTATCTAATATAAATAAATATTGTTAATAATAAAAATTTTTTGCTATTATCTTTAAGTATTATTACCCTACTATTTTTGCTAGAGTCTTTAATGTACATAACTCCTCCATCTATTTAATTTTAAAAGAAATACTTTAAGAATAAAAATAAGATAAGAAACAGTTAAAATATTTGATTTATTTTTTTAAATCCTTTACCAGTTGCTTCATTATTATAGGCATATGATTCTGAAAAATAGATTTCTGATTTAAGGATATAGGTAACACCTCCAGAATATCCTTTATTAGAAGTGAAATTAGAGCTTGTAATTTTAATTACTGAATTAGTGATTATCAAATTTGAGTATAAAACAGATTGATTATCTTCAAATTTAAAATTTTATAATGATCCCTTAGTATTATCAAACAAGAGAACAGCTCCTTATTGAGATTCATTAGAAGTAGCATTAAAATCAGTAATGGTTAAATTGTTTGACAAAATATAAATAATATTTGAGTCATCAAAATCGTTATAATTCTTATTGATTTAAATAGATTTTATATGTAGTTCATCTTCAAAAATGGTTGTAGTTTCAAGAAGGTTTGAGTATCTATTTTCAAAGTGGAATTGCGATATGAGAAAAATAATTCCTTTGTTATCACTGAATATTAAATCTTAGAGGTAAGCTAATTTATTTATTTGTAGTTGAAAAATTGATGATTTCATGAAGTTGCTCAAGGAATTATTTGTAATATTAACATTTTTAATTGTTGTTTTGCTAGTCTGGATAAGAATAAAACTAGAACTTCCATCAAAATAGGTGTTATTATAGAAAGTGAATCCATCTAAATAAAATTCTTTAGCCATTGTAGAAATATTTTGAGGTACAAATGTTATCTCAAAGATAGAAGACTTAAAAATAGCTGGAGAACTTAGAATCGATACATCTAGAATTTCAGCTTTTTCAAAAGACTATAAATTAAAAACTAAACACTTTTTAATGACTTATTTCTAGAGAAGAATCTTCTCAAATTTAATATATTTAATGTTATCAAATATAAAGTAGCGAATGTTCGGTGCATGAAATTGAGTAAATTCTATATCTTTCAGAATTAATTAACTTATATTTCTAAATTATTACTCTATCTAAATGTTGCTTACATCAATAAGCATATGGGCTAGAGTTAAAGAATTAAAGTTACTAACACTTACAGCAAATTTTGGACAAATCTTTATTGCACTTCTATTATCAACTGTTTTCTCAGGAATAGGTGGCATATATGAACCGCCTTTATTTACTTTGCTTGAAGCACCCTAAGGCAGTGGGGGTATTTAAGTGAATTCTTTATCTATATTTTAATCACTTTCTCCATCTTCTTACTATCTCAATTGACTTTTTTAATATGTTAAATTAGTCTTTTCAGCGAATTCGAAAGGAGGAAACTCATTAATTATAGCTGTGGATAGCAGATTAAATACAAAATTAAAATTCTAAATTGAATAAACATCTTTTGATAATAAATTAAATTATTCTATGTTCTTTATACTCTATTTGATGCAATGTTAATTGCATCTTGGGTTGAATTCCATTAAACATTGCTTAGATCCCTTTATCACAAATAGGAAATCTGTCAATGAATTGCTGTTAGCTGTTGTCATTTAAATAGATAACTTATCTTCATCTTCTTTTATATAAGCATTCACATTAAAGCTGAATCTATCGAATTCATCATTCTTTTGTTTAAATTGCTAAATAGTTCCATTTACATTTATCAAGAAATAATTTTAACTAAACTAACTTAATAAAAATTCATTTGACAATATGAGTAATTCTTTTATTTTAAGTTGCTTTTTTATAAAAAATATCAATAAATTTATTATCTTTTATTTAAAATAAATTAATTTAATTTTAATCAATAATTACTGGGAAAGCTTATAGATTTCTTATATTTGATTTCAATTTTAAAGTTTTATATGAGAAGATAATGTAGTGGAAGCTTGATGCTAAGACGATCATATCATGTGATTTATCAGCTTTGATGATTAATGTGTAGCCATTTGTTGGAGACTAAAGGCAAGATTGATAATTGAGATCAGGATAGGAGAATACCTTTACATTATTAAATGAAGAAGGAGAATAAGCAAATAAGTAATCTTCTGCTAAATGAACTGAGCTAATGATACAAGTTTTTAAAGTAATATATTCAGGGTATGTTGCTTATTCTCCCAAACTTTTTTCACCCATAAAATCAGGATTGCAAAGATATATTTAATTGATAAGAGAGAAAGTCTTTCCAGTCTAATCAAATTAATAAATATTAATAAATCCATCCCAGCCATAAGTTATAATGCGTCTACGAGAGCTAGTGATATTATAATCTTCAATTATATTATTAATTATCTTAGAATGATCTGTTTTTTTATAGATATATCTTTTCAATTCATAATTGAACACAACAAGTGAATTAGATTGAGGGAGAGTAAAAAATAATAGCTTAGAGGTAGGATCTATTTTTATCAAATCAATGTGAGAATTAATCTTCTATTGTGTTGTCCTGTCTACCTCCTTAATTAATGGCTAACTAAACTCTGAATCTATATTATCTATGTCCCCTGTTAAAGGTGGGTTTATTTACCATCTACTTTCTAAATTTACTTTATCATACAATTCATATACAATAATACTGTACTCCTTCTTGCAAAATAAGAGATAAGATGAATTAGATGCTCTTCTCATTTAACTTGTAAAAGTAGTCACTGTTTCTAAACATCTTTCTTCATAATAAGATATTAAATCAAGACTATCCCTTTTAAAGTGATAAATTCCTTAGATATCTGTGAAAATAATAGAGTTTTAAGAAGGAACTTAATAGATATTGACTTTAATAGGAAATTCATTATTTTTTAAGACTCCCATTACACTTCTTGTTCCAGTAGAGCTATTCCACTTCATCATATAAAGATTGACATCTACATAATACACTTCGTTGGAATTATCTACATTTCTCTAGGCATTTACAATCCCTACTTCTTTTCTCGACTCAAATATGAATGTGTCTCTGAGTAATCCTTCATAATTCCAAATATTTACTGTACCTTCAAACTAAAATGCTGTAAATAAAATATTCTCCTGCCATTTTCCAACTGGTCTAACGAGACTATTCGTATTTTAACGAAATTCTTATTTAAGGAATAACTAAGGATAATCTAATAGTATAATTCCTCCATTAGTATCTGTCACTATGACTATATTAGCATATTCATCAAAAACTATATTTCTAAATTAGTATTTTCCCAAATAAGTGCTTATAGCTTTATCTTCTTTCTTCACATAATTTCTTATCTGCAAAATTTTGTCATCCCCTGCAGTTATCACATATCCTTAGCTCTTCACTAATTTTAAATCCCATATTCTGCCATTATGAATCAGTTGATAAATTAAAAACTACAATTACTTCTTATGGAATGAGATCAAAAATCCATTTTACTATTTGAAAAAATAAATTTAATTTGATAAAATCACTTAACGTTTAAATAATTACATCAATATTTACTATTATATCTCTTTCATTGTCGAAATCTCCATAAATGCCTAAATAAATTAAAAATTAGGATTTTAAAAATTATTTTAAGTTTACTAAATTATGAAAATACCAAATAGTGATAATTAATTCTCCCAGATTCCTTTTAAAGCTTTGCTTAACGTTAAAAGTTAACCACTCCATGATAACTATTTTAATGTTTTTATAGGTTAAAAATAAATTTCTAAAATATATAATTTTACTGAATAAATGTACAGTTCATCTTTTTATTCATCAACGATAATTCTAGTTATAGGAAAGCTTTCAGTGCTAAAGACATCTTCTTATTTATCAGTTAATGTTCTAGAAGAAGGTTCAATTTTATAAGAATAAATAGAACCACTGTAACACCCCACAATAAGATAGCTAGTAGAAGTAGAAGTCATATATGTAATTCCATCACAATCTTATGATATTATGTAGGAATTTGCAAATTCAAATGATCGAGAATCATACAAAACTATTCTTGAGTCTTCTCCGGCACTAATTATGGTATTAATTTATGGTAAGAATTCAAAGCAAGTAATAAGTTTTGTATGATGACCTCCAATAGTTTTAATTTTAGCCATCTTTAGATAATCCCAAAAATATAACATATCTCCATATCCAACTAGTATATTTCTATCTTAAAAAACATAAATGCCACTTAATATTTTACCTTATTTTCCTTAGAAATTAAATGTATAATCTTAATCATCATCAATTATATCTAATGTTTTTATAGCTATCACCTTAGTTTAGAGTTATTAAATAACATCTGAATCTATATAATTTCTGGAATATAGATAACTTTAGCTAGAATGGATCAGTAAATTATTTTCTAAATCTAATTTAAGCACTAATATATCTTGAGCTTTCCATATCTTGACAATTCTATTGATTTAATAATTATATTTTACAATTTTTCCTTCACTACCTCCACTTATTAACATTTTATTATTTTTATCCATTATTACATTTCTTGGTTCATAGCTACTATGAAGTTCTATTGTATTTAATAATTATCCATCTATTAGATCATATTGTAGTAAGATGCCATAAAGATTAATTAAAAAGACTTAGTATCCATCCATAAAAGCAAACTTAATTCCCTAATGTTGTGACTGAATGTTTAAATAAGTCCTTAACCAACTTGTTTCATTTATAATGCCTTTTATATATACTCTATCTTAGCATAAAAATGTCAAGTAGTTTTCTATTTTAAGCTGCATTACAGGATTCATACATTTAATTAAATTTTAATTTAATTCCTCTGTATCAAAATCTTTTTCTATTAATACCTATTTTTAAAATTAATATTATTTAATAAATTAAAGAGGGAAGACTGAAACAATTTATATTTGCCATCGATGAATTTCTTTAATTTGTTTTATTTTTAAACTAACATTAATTAACTTCTAAAATTAAATTATCCCTCTTTAGAAATATTAATGATATTATTAATTTAATAATCTTCTTTCTAAAATAAGAATAAATATCTTCTTTCAGTTTTTCAAAAATAATTTTCAGAAATTGTATTTTTAAAAAAGAAATTACAAATGGGTATGCTTCAGTAGATGTAAGTAAAAATAATTTATTTGACTAATAGAGAATCTACATAGCAGATTGTGCATAAGGTCTTAATTCTTCAAGTATAGAGGCCTTATTCAAATTATTTACATCCTTAAATGAAATAATATTATCATCTGTTCTCAAAAAATATAAATGATTATCATCCTTATTGCAAGCGAATTATTTAACTTTTGATAAGTTTTTTGTTTAAATAATTTCTAATTTACTGATGCTAATTACAATAATTTATCCTTTGAAATCAACCAATACAAGAGTTTTAATTTTATCATAATAGCAACTGAATGTAACATAACTTTATAGTTGATAAAATTAAGAAACTCTTGTGCCAGTCAGATAATCATAAAATTCTACCACCGATTACTTTTATACACTCCATATTATAATTAGATTTTCTTCCCGAAGAATTAACCATTTGCTATGAGCTTCCATAGCAGCAAATTTAAAGTAAGGCTCACCTGTGTCATACTTCACAAAGAACCCACTTCCAAAATTATCTAGGACAGTGAGTCTGTTGATGGCTAAGTCTATATGGACATCTATAATCAATTCATTAAATATTTAATTCCCCTAATTCGATATTATTAAAAAAAGTTAAATCTTATTAAACTGTATTTTATTCTTTAATTTACATCCAGACAAGTATAGTCAAATATTTGCTTTCCTCTCTTAGTATCATACACCTACCAGTTATCCTCTTGAAAATCTATTAATGTATTATTAAAATAAACATAATTCTTATTCTTAGTGTAACTCTATAATTTTGCAATTTTTTTTGCAGTAATTAACTCCATATCAGGAAGTGAAAAAATATATAGCTCAGTATAACTAAATAAAGCCATTTCTGTCTATTTGTCATTTATAGCAATCTTCAAGAAATTTTAGAAGGTATAGATGGTATCAAATGAATCGGTTGTAATGGAATCTGACGTATCGATGATAGGATCGGATGGCTCTACATAATCAAAGAATTATCCATTTATATAAATACTTCCAGATCCATAAGAAGTAATCCAAATGTTGTGTAAACTTGAGTAATTAACTTGATAAATATTATTAACATCTTATTTTAATTCTTCTACATAATCATTTAAGTTAATCATTTGTAAATGAGATTAATTTGTGAGATCAATGGATTAAATAACAATTCTATTATTATTAAACAAGCTTAATTTGAAGACTTAGTAGTCAGTTACAAATACTTTAATCAATTTGAAATTAAGAGTTTATTTATTGCTTTCATATATATGGATATCATAGTCATTAGGTGAGAGGACTAATTTAATTTTTTCATCAATATTTTCTAGAAATTCGCATCTAAAAGTAAATAGAGATGATAATTTATCATCTATCTAATATCCAGATTGATTCAAGTAATCATAAATAATTAACTATTTTTTATTGATAAAATATTAAGTTTCCATACTTTTAATATCAATTTAAATTAAATCAATAATCCTAATTTGTAAGTTGATCTAAAATTTTAACTATCAAAAGATGGCTTCATAAATTAAGAAAGGGGTTTTAATAGTTTATTTCTACAAAATTTATAAATTTAAAGTTTATTAATGGATTTATTTAAACATAAATTCATGATAAACTCTCTATCAAAAATATTGAATTGGAGTATAAAAAAAAGGATTGAAGATTTGATCTACTTTGTCTTGCATTAAGGTGATAAAATAACCTAATTGAGCCTAAGCACAAGTACTTTCGCTAAAACGAATAGGACCAGATTCATCTTCAAGAGGGCTGTATTAATTGACTAGAGCAGCATTATAAATAGAGTAAACATAGATTCGCTTATCTTCCTTTGAAAAAACTACTAATTAATTATCATTTGTATTGATATTATAAAACACCTTCACTAAGTTAAACGCAGGGATCTTAATATCTGCTATCTTAGTAAAATCAGTAAGTTAATGCAGATTGATTATCTTTTCCTAAACTATTATCAATATATCTTCATTTTCTAGATTTATATCGCTTTTGACTGTAAAAACTTCTTTTATCTCTTATCCTGCTGTCGAACATGCTATTAAATTAATAAAAATCATTGCCACTTTATTTTATTAATTCAGTAAATGTGTCAAGAAAATGTAAGATTAATTAGATCAATATAGGAGTAACTGGTTTGTAAAATCTATACCTAATGATCTTTAAGAAGGACATGGGTCTTGAGGCTTAACAAAAAATAATAATCCTAATATAGAAATGAAGATTAAGGCATTTCTATTGCGAATTGATAAATATAGATAAGCCAAAGCCATAAATACAAAAAGCGTCATTTCTATTAAATTATTTTAGAATTCTTTCTTTCTGCTTTTGGTTTGTTTAGTTTCTTGAAATATATCAATAATTATATATGCATATATTTTTACTTTGTAAGTAAACCTGATATTATTGTAGAGCAAAGAAAAAGTGAGGATATGATTGAGTACTATCAAACAAATTAGCTGGTTTCCTTTTTTACGAATTACATTCATAGGTTATCTCAAGATTATTCAAGGTAATATATGTAATATTACATTTATTTTCATTTACACTTTTTATGTTATAAGCATGTAGTATCATTAATATTTTACCTTTACTTCTGCTTCATATAATCATGATCATTCTTCTTACATATTCCAACTAAATTAAAGAAAATAAAATATAATGTAAAACTTATAAATTTAATATTATGTAAACATTTCAATGATTTAGCATCATACCAAATTAAAAATACAGAATTGAGGGTATTAAATTGACTTAAAAAAGACTTAAATAATTAAAAAATACAGCATATTATACTTAATAAATAATATAATTCTATTAATTAATAATCATATTATCATTTACAATTCAATTAAATAAAATATTTAAATAGTAACTTTATTTTCTTAAATCTTCTGTAAAATAAAATAATACAAATAATTATTAAATAATTTTGTGTAGCATGAATATTTTAGATTGGACAAAAAGTATTCAAATATGGAATTTGCTAATAATCTTTAATTAAATTTAATAAAATTCATTCAATCTATGAATTAATCCTAAGTTCTAGAGGTTCTATCCCTTCATTGGTTGTTATTTATCCTTATATGGGAACCAAAATCAATAGTATTATGTGAGTGTTTTCTAACTTTGAACAGTAAATTAGCTTTTGATTTGGCTGTCTTACGTCTACTAGTACTTGCCATTAGTAATTTTTTCATTCTCTCTCTTTCTCTCTTAATAACAACATCATAATTGAAATTTTATTTATAGTTTCTAAATTTAAACATTTTATCTATATCTAAGATAATTGATGTTTGATTATCCATAATTTGAGAGTTATCATTCTCATTGGCATCATTATACTATGCTAGTTTATTTTCTTAATTTTGATTCTATTCCATAAATTATTTAGTTGATAATAAATTATTAGCATTCTGTTATACAAGGGATGATTACATATCATAAGTAAGTGGTAATGTACTTGCATGTCTAAGTGTTTGCGAAGGATTAGATTATTATTTATTTTTACTAAATTCACTCTAAATAATCTGCTTAAATTCAGAAAAATAATTTTCAAGGATATTTTGGATTGCTTAAGGTTGGGTTGTAGTAGAGCTATTATCTTAAATATTTAAACTATTCAATTTAAGTTGTTCATTCTACTGATTATATTTTTGAAGACTAACTGTGTGTTTCAAATTCGAAGGATCAAGTTTAACAGTAGCACTAAAGATTCTCTTTCTATTTCGCTAGTTTCTTTGTTCCTCGCTTTACGTTATATGATACTCTTGGGTTTCTTTAGATTATTATTATTGACTACCTGATCTACTTATATTATATGCCTCCTCAGCTTTTAGTTGTTATTCTCTTAATTAATTCTAATCTTTAACTTATTTATCCTATTAAAATGGTATTTTTATCATTTCATTACTAATTTAATTAGATTTCTCATCTTAGACAATTGCAACAAAACTTCTTTCTTCATTCTCCATTTATTTCCTTTAAAGTTATTATAAATTATTAGCGAAGCCATCTTCTTATTCACTCATATCTTATTGATTCAAGTTAAATTTCTCCTCTTAGTCTTAATAGAAAAAATTGCTTGAGATAGGGATTTCATTTTATTAATGAGATTATATTTTTGGTGTTGAAATATCATCTGTTAAAGTCATAAACTTTTAGTTCTTTCTTTTAATTTTTCTTGGACTTAATTAATCTTCTTCATCATAATCACTTTCATTTTCATTTTCGATAATAGCTCCTTGTGATATTTAGCTAATGAATGATAAGCTATGGGTTATACTCATATCATCATTATTTATGTGATTCCCTAAGTATTTTAATGCCTATTTAGCTGATATTTGAATTAATTATATTTTAGCTAAACTATGAAACTTTTTCAAACTTGATCTATGATAATCCTTCTCCCTAATCTACCTTTGATTAGATATTTTTACAAAATCGAAGTTATCTTGCTATATTTAAAATATTTATATTAAATAGAAATTTAATTTAATAAATATAAATACTCTTTATTTTATATGTGGAATTAAATGAGGACATTCAAGAATCTAATGTTCTTTATTTTGTTAGGTAATATTCTTATTACAATTATCACACTTGAATTTTGGGTATTATTTTCTTTTTTATCTAAATTCTAACTCTTCTTTGATAACACAGAATTTTTCCTTAAATAAAATATAATGGATTAATTAGATTTCATTTTCAAATATAAATAATAAGACTTTATTATAAATAACATTCTCTTTAAAAGTTAGAAGAATTCATATTTATAGATAGTCTTTAAGTCTTTAAATCAAGTTTTAGTAAACTTACATAATCATCTGGAAATTTTTTTATTGATTCTATAAAATTCCTCCTTGAAATCTTATAAACTGTAGAGAAATCTACACTTTTGACGGAGAAAGGAATTTACTCATTTAAAAAGATACTTGTTTCACCAAAATATTGATCCTTTACTAAATGCCTTAAGTAGATATCCTTCTTCAAAGATTTGACTGGAAGTCCTAAATTTTTCTTTCTTTACTATTTTAGTGTATCAATACCATATCCATTTTCTGAAGCTATTTAATATTCAAAAACTGCATCATCAGTTTTACCTTCACTATAAGGAATATAGCATTCGATAGTACCCTCTTTAATGAAGTATAGACCCTAGGTGCTTGATTCATTATCAATATCTTCTCCCATCTAATTTATAAAAGATTTTCAATTAAATTAAAATAATTTTTAATGAAATTTTACACAATAAATTGGTTCTCTTTCAGGATAGTGATATTCTTCAATTTAGAAGGCAAGAGTCTTGATGAATTCTTCAGAGAAATATTTCATCCAACTAACTTTTTCAAAGATAGAAATATGAGATTAGTAAATGAGTTCTTCTCTTAAATTAGGAGGCAGTTTGCTGATAATAACTTACTCTAAACCTTCATCTCTTGATTTTTACTTTTTATAGTAATATTAAATGTAGGCACTAATCTTTAGCTTTAATTTTGTATTCACATTCTTATCTCTCATATACCTATTGATGGCATTCATAATTTCTCTATAATATTAATTTGAGATTAATTTTATTAATATTAAAAACAATTTTAAAAATTACAAATATTTGACTTCTTTTTTCTTAAGATCTTAAAGAATTTCCCAAATTTTATTAATACAATAAGCGAATATGACACAAGAAATGAGCATACTAATAATTGTCACAAGCACCTCATTAGGTTTCTTTGGAGTGATATCACCATATCCGACAGTTAGAATGGTAGTAACTGACCAATATAAAGCCCATTCAAACTAAATCATAAAAGAATAATCCTAATAAGGAAATAGCCAAGATGCATTAGAGTTTTTTTCATCATGTGGATCCTCAACTTATGACAATTAATAATAACCAACTTTAAGATAGATACAAGCAGCAATGTGGCATAAGAACATAATACCAGCAGTTAATTTAATTAATAAATAGCCTGCTTTCATTCTTCTCATCAGTTAAATTAGATTTAAGAATTTTTTATCAAACCTAGAGAGAGTTGATATCTTAATGTAGAATATAATTACAAAATATGGGAATTTTGTATTTCTTATAGACATATCTAGGATAATAATACCTAAACAAATTAAATCTATAAAGAATTATCCATTCCTAACTCTCTTTTTGAATATAAGAGTTCTATTATGAATCATCTCACCATGTATGTACATACTCGTGTTATGGACTAAAAGGATATTAAAGCTAAGGAAAATTAGTAAAATAAACTAAAAGATCTAAGTAATTTCATGACTTCTGACTTTATCTGGAAAGAATATCTCCAAAGGAATGATAAAAAAGTATATCACTGAGAATGAGTATACAAATATTTCCCATATTATCAAATAAGGACTTTCGCAATTAAAAATAGGAATTACTGAATTCTCTTCTTAATCTTAATTCTTTTCACCACTCACATATCTTCTCATACCTTTATTAAATTAAAATATTTGCTATAAATTTAAACTTTTCCCCTTTACAATATTTTTTTAAAAAGAACTTTCTTTCTTATCATATGCTTTAATTCAAAATTATTGCAAATGAGAAAAATTTTCAAATTATAAATATTGTTACAAAGGTTAAGGATAACCTTAAAAATAAAGAAATTAAATAATAAAGGCCAAATATGCTTTATTTTGAAATACTCTATATTTATAACGAAAAATAAGCAAATTTTGCCCCTAATATTCTAACTTTAGTTCTTGGAAGTTTGAAGAGATTATTAAAATAAATAATTATTCTATTAAATTATTCTATCAAATATAAGAATACTGCTTTTTTATATAATAATTGATAATACCTTTTTATTCAAATCCAATGTTTGCACTACCTAAATCTTAAATTACTTGAGAGAAAAAAATCTCAGGCATTTCGTAATCAATATTTTTATGTTATGTTTATCTAAAGAATCTAAGAATTTTTGTCCTCCAATTTGTTCTAATATGATTCTCTTCTTCTGCGGTTGTTTCGTCAGTAGAACATAAATTTATATTTCGCAATTAATTCTAGATAGTACTTGAATTTTAACTTGGCTCGCTTGGATTAAATTCATGAATAACTGACTCAGTAAACTATGATAATGGATTTGTTAAATTCCTTTTTTTCTCACTATCTAATTAGTCTTCCTCTATTGATCCACGGCTCTCGTAGAAGAGAGGTTCGTTTATACCTAAGAATTATAATTAATAGATTAAAATCTTTTTGATATATATAATGAGGTGGAGTTTAATCTATGAACAGATTATGATTTTTTATATTGATTTTTTGGATAATTTCAGATTTAGGTTTATAATAGTATAATTGAATTTAGTGTATTACTTCCCACTCTAGAATCCATGATAAATGATTTTCTTGTGCTATATATTTTCTTCTTTTTAATGAATCAAATATTTTGTGCAAAGTAAAAATATAATAATGATAGAATTCTGAATGAATAATTGCAAGATTTACTTTATACTGTATTTGTATTTTATGGGAGAAAATGAGTGTATTTAATTAAGAAAGAATAATTTAATTTAAGTCTTCTTGAATAATATATTATCTCGTTGAGGAACAAATCAAAAATAATGTAAAATAAAGTTTGAATACTCATAAATATGCAATTATTTACATTACAACTAAATAAATAATTAAACTGATTTTTTAGAATTGATTTGATTAATTATGCGAGAATGAATGAGTGAATGTATGTATGTATGAAAGAATATTTTGTTTATTTTTATTCATCAGTTATTATCCAATTAGATAGATCTTTCTAATAAAAGAATTCTTTATTTATATAATAGTATCTTTGATTATATTTGCATTTTAGTTAATGTGGTTAGTAATTTATAATAGGATTAATTTAAATTAGTTAAGTTGTTGCATAGTGTGTTGGTTTTAAATAAGCATAGTAATTATTTAAATTAATTATCGATTATTTTATCATTCCATGAACCATCTATCTTACAATATCTATTAGGTTTTTTTAAAAATAATTAAATACTTGTAACCTAATATTATTAATTTTTAATTTCTTACTTCTTTAGCTGTTGGTCTCTCCTATGGATTTTATCTAAGTAACTTATTTATGAGTTTATTTGCCGATTAACTGAAATTTCCAGTTATTTTAAAATCCCCACTCTAAATCTTTCTAAATAAATCGTTATCATCTTTGCCTATTGATAATTTTAAATATGTTAGAATTAATAATTGTGAAAGAAAATATATAATTCATACCTTTGAATGGGAATCTTCCACACAGTAAAGCATATAAGACTACTCCTAAACTCCAAACATCGGCAGGCTTACCAAAATATTCTTTCTTTTTAGTAATTTCCGGGGACATATAGCTAGGAGTGCCACAAAAGATATTTAATTTTTTATCAGCCGGAATTCTTATTGCAAATCCAAAATCAATTAATTTTATCTAATGACTATTGTTAACGTCTAGCATAACATTTTCTAATTTGATATCTCTATGAATTACTTCCCATTCGTGACAATATTATACGGCACTTACAAGCTACTTGAATATCGATTTAGCTATCTTTTCTTCTAATTATCTACCATCTAAAGCTTTCATAAATTATCTATAATTAAAAAAGAAAATTACTATATTATATTTTTGATGAAATATGATGTATACCTAAGAGATTAACTTGAAATGTATTCCATAACAAGGTTAACTGAAGATCTAGTATCAATTGTTTAGTAGAGTTTTATAATATTAGTGTGATCTAATTTATTTAGAATAGCAATTTCTCTCTTTACATTATTACGCTTTTAAGGATCTATTAATTTATATTTATCATACATTTTTATAGCTACATTTTTATCTATATTTGTGTCTTTTGCAAGCTTTACAACAGCATATGAGCCCTTCCCTATGCAACATTTAATTTCAAATCTTTCCATCAATTTATTTGTAGTTAAATTACTATTTGTACTCATTTCACTAAATCCACTTCCTGATTTGGATATTGCTGCTGTAGCAGGACGAGATAATTTATTATTTGTTCCTAATGGTACTCTTTTATCATCTGATTTTGAGTTATTCAATTAATCTTCTATTTTCTTTTAATCATTAGCAGAGGTGATTTTCATAGTTTGAGCTAAAGATTTAATATTTTCTTTACCACTTTTATCTCCCTTATCTAATACTTCAGAATTTCTTTTAAGACTATTAAGCATAAATAAATTAGAGCTTAATGAAGCTGTAGAAACTGTACCGGTAGCAGTAGAATTCATATTAATAATAGCACCTGTTGTGTGTCTTTTTGATTCAGGCCTTTACAGAATGGCATTTTAATTATTATTAGAATAGTTACCACTGAATTTTTATACATTTTTAGCAATTGTTGCTGCTGCTTTAAGGGCTTCTTGAGTTAATCTTTCTTTAGTGTCTGTCATGGCAATTTTCTCATTATTATCGTAGAAACGATTGTTGGTTTATTTAGCTGAACTTTGAGAGCGAGGAAGAGAATTACTCTTTTTATAAATATTTGGTGTCTGCTTGATAGGTTATTCTCCTAAAATACCTTCACCTTCTTAAAGTTCTTAGATTTAACTAAGTTCATGAGTCTCCACTCCATTAAGTTTTACACTATTATCCTCCTTTTCTTTTAAATATTATCTATGAGGATATGACGATGTTGAGAATCTCTGTCCAACTCCTGTTGTTGTAACACTTCCTTTTGGGTTTTTATCTTTTTTAACTGAAAATAAAGGACTTTCATCAATATCATGAATATTTTCTTTCAAAGCAAGCTTCTTCTTTAATAGAGTGTTAGCAATCTTTTGTAAAGTCATAGTGTCATCTTCATTTCCATTTTAATTACTCTCTTCAATCAGTTCACCAGGACCACCAAAAAGATTATTTGAAGGTAATTTCTTCACACTCTAAGGACGAGGAATTGAAGAAGAAGAACGGAATGAATTTCTTGTAGAAGATCCACGACCTCCCAGAGGATTTTTAGAATCTTTAGCTAATAGAGAAGATTGTCCAAATATTTAACTTTCTTTTTTCTAAGAATTATAGAGCTACTAACCATCTCTCTTCTATATTTTATTTAATATATTTTCACAATCTCTTATAATGTTATCGCAAAGGTTTTAATCCGTTTTATTGGATTCACTTCTAAGAAGTTTGTTATAGCCTGAAAACCCTGCTGCAGCAGTATGACTCATTTCATTTTCTTTCCTTTTAGGTTTTTCTGAATTTCTAATTTATTCTGTATCATATTGTGAATAATCTTCCCCATCGCTTTTGCTATTACTATGGTGATGCTTACTCTTTTATCTAAAATCTTGCATTTAACTCCTAGACTTAGAATGATCATTCTCTCCTTCATCAGATTCTATACCATAATTACCATATTTCCTATTAGATTCATCGTATTCGTCAAGTAATTCTCCCTTTTATTTCTTTGTAAATAACTCATGTCTTAACCAGGGTTTCATAGACGTTGTGACCTAAGATTCAATATTATTTCTAGATTATTATTCGTATATAATACCATTAGAATTCTTAGAAAGAGCTGCAGTAACCGGTCTAGTACGAGAGAATCTACGTGCGTGGTTAGTTTTATTATTGCTGACTATAGTTCCCATAGCATAGCTTGGAGTAGAAGGTCCAGTTACTGAGATTTAATTAGCATTTTATGGAGTAGAGTTTAGTTTGCTACTTCTAAATGAAGTAGTATTATTTGTGGTATTATTATCAAGAGTATTAGAGGAATTATCCTAATTCAATCCATTAGATTTTCCCATTCCAGATTGATAAGTGTTAAAATTATTAATTCTGTTTTCATCTATTCTCCTTCCATTAATATTATCCTCTTTAGTATTGCAAGTACTAGCTGTGTTTATATTCAAGAAATTATATTCTATATTACTTGTGAGATTGCTATATATTTCTTTGTTGCGCTTAGATTTGTCATCAGCTGCCTATGAAGGATTTGAAGAAGATCCCATGTTGCTTTAACTCTCAGACATTCCTTCGTAAATTTAATTGCTACGATTCTAATTCGTGCTGGATTAAACCCAGTTTTTGAGAATCTTTTCACTTACTGTATTTGGAAGAGGACCTCCTGTTACATTTGCTTTAACATTGGTAAGTTCTATTATTTTAGATTTATTAGAAAAGAATTATTGTAAAATGTGATAATAATTAATTATAGTAAATTCTATCTTATTTATATCTTTATAATAATAATTTATATGTTTCATAAATCTTCTGGAGTTTTATATTTATTTCTTAATTGAAATTTTTGTTGGTAGTTTCTTTTCATAAATTTCAATCCCTCTCTGCATTTGTAAAATGTTTAATTTTCAGTTTTTTAAGAGGCTATTTTCATCTCTAAATAATTAATCATATTTTATTTTATTATTTTTAACTATTTGATGATCCAACTTCATTCAATTTGTTTATAAATCATATGGAAAAGTAACCCTTTTTAAAAATATTACTGAATCTTTCAATTTTCTTGAATTAAGATGATAATATGATAATGATACTTAAGTTTAAATCAAATGGATAACCAATTTTAATTAATTACCATGGCCAGGCATATAATTCTAGGAAAGAAGAACATTTTTACTGCTGGTGCGGCTAAACTTAGGCTATTCTTAAAATTGTAAAGTATTTGTTGGTTTTGAAGTTAGAATAGAAGTTTATTATTAGTTGTTTGTATAAAGGTAGTTATGAATCATCTCATCAAGCTCATTATAATTATCTAAAAGAGAATTTTTCTATCCTTTTTATTTCTAAGCCATCGAAAAGTACTTCTCTGCAATACTTTCATTCTTTAATCCTAATAACATATTTAAACTTTTATCTTTTTAAGGAGCTGAAGAACCTTTCTTGCTAACTGCACTTTAAATCCTTTTTAGACTACTTTTTTTCACATACATCTTTTACTGGCGACCTTCAATATTTAAAATAAAACAAAATCAATCCAAGTTTAGCTAATTAGCTATTTGTAGATATAAATCTGAGTAATAATTCTACTTGATTTCCTATTCTATGCATTGATCTACTCCAAAGGATCTTGAAAAAAGTTATTTAATATCATGGAGCCCTTTATCTAAATATCTGTGATTGCCTGTTTAATCTTATCAGATTTTCTTTTCTTTCCTATCTATTCGACTAAGCTGAATCACTTTTCTTATATTTAATTTTCTAAAGATTAATTAATTAAATGAATGAATGCTTGATTGAATGATTAATTAGCAATCTTTGAAAGAATATAAGAAAAACAATCACATTAATGCAAATTAAATTACCAAGATTATTAGTTTAATAAGCTATTTTTGTATTGAAAATGATAATTAGAAATTTAAACGTAAACAACAATATTTCTGTCAGTTCTTCTATTTGATTAGTGAAATAATCAATCAATCAATCAAACAATGATAAAGTAATTTCAATAAATTTTAAATAGATATTTTTTGATGGATTTAATTCTATCACGAACAGAAGAAGAAAAAGAACTTATGAAATAAGAAAATATAATTTTGCTAAATAATATCAATAAATGCTACAGTTAATAAAAAATAATTCAATAACCCTAAATTAAAATTAAATTATTAATTAAATTTTTCTTTTTTATTAATTAAAGCTTTTTAATTAAAGAAGAATAGAGATAAATATAAATCTTTAAATTAAAAGAATTATTAAGATTAAAAATTTTAGTTCATCATTAGTTTGGATCAATCTTATCTATAAAAATAACTTATAATATAATGGAAGTAGTTTATAAAAAAGGGATAAAATTAGATATTTTAGTTTATAATAATTCTTTATTATCTTTTATTTAAATCAGAGTTTGAGCTCTTAGAATTATAATTATATTTTTGTTGATATCCATTTAAAGTTTGAAAATAATTATTTTTTTCACAAGAAATAATTGGTTGGTTGGCTTGTTAGTTATTAATAAGTTTTTTTGAAAATAAATAGAATAATTAAAGGAACAAATGAACAGATGAAATATACAAATTTGATATAAATATTTACTATAGTTAAGGGAAAGATACTTACTTTTTTATCTTTATTATACATGATTATAAATCAATAATCTTCATTAATTGTTTGGTATTGTGTTAGTTATTATATCGAAGTTAGTTTTTTACACTTAAATTGCAGGTTTAGCTCTTTTTGGAATTTGAGTGATATCTGGAACTATCCTTTCGTCTCTCTATTATGTTTTGAAAAAGTGGCTTGCTCTATCTTTTTTAGTTTTTAGTTAAGATTAAATATGGACGCAGCAAGATCCTTAAGGACACCCTGTATGAGTACAAGGCTCAGTAGGTATTTACTCTTTTTTACCATCTCTGTAGGTTGATATCCTACCAACTTAACTGGCTCTTAATTTATCTTCAATATTATTTTTTCCTTAATAAGTAGAAGATAAAATTCTTTATCTACTATTTTCATCATTATGGAACATTCTACTTGATTTGGAAGCTTCCGATTAATTGTCAAAATCAAATTCATTCAATGTTGAAGCTTTCTTTTCATTTTCTGGTTTATTTTTACCTTTTAATTTTTAATAATTATAATTTTATTTTATTTTAAACTTATTATGATTTACTTTTATTTCTATTTTTAGAACTCTTTCCTCTATCAGAGTCAACAGAATAATTATCTGGTACATCTTAATAGTGATTAGAGTCACACTATTTAGTATATTAGGATTGTTAAGGTGAATATTGCTATTAAGACATTTGAGATCTAGAAAAATTATTATCATTTAATGGAGGATAATCTTAATATAATTTTTATTATTATCCATTTTTATAAGAGTGACTTCTTATCTAAGGAGATTCATTAGGATAATCTTCCTCTTATAACTATTATTATCTCATTCTTTCATAAATTTCATTTTAACTGTATTTAAAGCGAGCACTTTCTACATTAGTATTGTTTTAATTAAACTCTTATTCATCAGGTATATCCTCTAATTATAAATTATTCTTTTTATGGAGACCCTATTATTTAACAGAGTTTTTGTTGACACCTTAATTCTTTGGTGATCCATGAATCTATTAACTTTATTTAATATTAACCCCAAATGATTCTCTAGAGATATTATGTTACAAATGGGGATGATTCAAAATTCCACTTCCATTAATTAAACTTCCTCCTTAAACTCCCTTTTAGCCTTCTTTAGTAATGAAAAAATCTTATTAATTTGATAAGGAATGTAGCTAATTGTTAGTTGATTCTCTTGGCATAAAAGAGAATGTTTTTTATATTTAATGCTTAGATATATGTCCTTAATTATATTTTGCTTAATTTAATCCACTTTAATTTAATTCTTATATATAATTTCCATTCATATGAGAGGGGGACGATGTTATATTGGTTCTATAGTGACCAGGAGATGAACTTTTATCCAAATAATTAACCCCTGTTACTTATTTTGGAATATAATAATTTCCCCTAGAAGAAGCATAATTTAAATCTATTTTTTATCTATTTTCTTCAGAATATCCTACTCTCTCTGTTTAACAATTTTCAGGATTTCTCCCATTATTTGATACTCCAAATTATTTTTAAATTAATGTGCCATCACTTTTTTCTTTTGCGGCCAATGATTATTGCTTATGGAGAGGTAGATGAATATTTTTTTATAATTAATTCAATAGTTAAGATTTCTTCAAATCTCCTTATTATTATTCATTAGATGATTAACTACTTATTTGACCTCCTCCATTGATTCCTATTTTTTAGAGCATCAAATTAGTACTTTATGATAATCCATTTGTAGATATTTAGTTTGTGAGTGGAAAAACTTATCCTAATTAAGCAGTACTACTAGCATGAGAGAGAGGTGGTTATTAAGAGTTAGTTGAAAATATTCCAGAAACTGTGCTATTATTCTTAGACAATTAATTTTAATTATTGCCATTATTTGCATACAAAACACTGCTTTGAACAACTAAAGGTTTTATTTTCTCCAAATTTGAAATTAAAACAACTAAAGTTTTGTGAAAGAGTGTCTTATAATCTTTGGAATCTTTTAATTTATAAATATTGTTTTCACTCACGAAAGCATCCCTAAATAGGTTAAGCTAGTACCGATCAACATGTACATAATTTAAGTAAGATTGCATCAGCCTTTCGATTTCTAGTTCTTAGAATTTTCTTTATTGCTTACTTTTCTTTCTCTTTTTATCTCTATTTTTAGATGAATTATTATTTCCCTCATTGCTACTAATGCTAGTATTACTGCTGCTACTACTACGATTACTACTTGAGTTGCTGCTACTTTAACTACTACTATTCTCTCTTTTCTTCTTTTGTTTATGATTATGAAGGTGTTTCTTTCTCTCTTTTTAATTCTCCATTCTTGATAATTTTTCCTTTTATTTTAAAAAGGTAAAGTTTAAATTATAAGTTGAGGTACCTTAATTTATTGATTATTACTATTTCATAATTCTAATAATTTAATATTTTTAAGTAGATTTATTTAAAAAAATACAATAGAATAATTATTTACAGTTAAATATTATATTTCTGACGTCATATGATTAATCTGATTTTTTAATAAATCTTCATTTGGATTGATATTATTAGCTGAACTATTAGTTTAGAAAGTCATCTCTTTATCATATTTTGGAGATTTCCCTATATGAACAGTACTATTACTGACTGAAAGCTATGAAGAATTTTATACTTTATTATAAGGACTAGCTATGATATGCTGAGGCATAGTAGGAATTTGATAATTCATAGTACCATTTTATGTTATCTAATTTGCTCCAATGCTTACCTAGGATGCATTTACCTAGTTAGCATTAGCATTGTTGTTCTTAGATAATTACTAAAATAATTTATTTTGCTATAATAAATTTTGTTACTATTATTGCTATGATGATTATTCATTTAAAGAAAATGGTTTTTAGTCTTCATGCAAATTGCTAATTAAATTGGGATGGGTGATTTATTAAATTCCTGAAGGAGTTGAATCTATACTTTACAACTTTTGCTATCTATTTATTTATATATTATGAACATTTTAACTTTTAAAATATTAGTGTTGTTTGTTATTGATGATCAGATTAATATTAAATATCTATTAAATGTTTAAAGATGTTACATATCTCTAATATTATTAATTGGCGACATTAAATGTGAAGTGGTACTGCTTTTTAGTAAAATTGATTGCTTAGCCGTGCTTATATTTTAAAATGTGTTTGAATCTCTGGTGTTTTATCTCTGTTTTTATGCATTTTAAAATTCATTTAGTTCAATAATAGAATCTAAATAAGTGCTAAGAATATTATTTTAAAAATTGATTAATTCTATTTACAGGCTAATAAGATGCTTGTTTTCCATTCTTAAGCTGCTAAATGAACTATTCTACTTTATTTAAATCTTCTTAGCATTCTTCTTACTTTTTATTTTAAAAAAATTATTATTTCCTATTTTCATGGATAATATGTATGATACTATTTTGAGTTAATTCATTTAACTAGTGAAATAACTAACTAAGAGTGTTTTATAATATAATATTTTTTTACTGTTTGAATTCTTGATGAGGAAGCTTGAGATAACATGTTGATACTGCCTAATTTATTTGATGAATGGTTATTCTATTAATATTATGTGTACATGTTCACTTCAATACAACCAGTCCTTTCTAACTAAACACAATATAATCTTCTTCTTTTTTTAGATTTTTGATAGATTGATCAATTAATTGATTAATTGAAAGTTAAAATATGTTTGATTGAAAGTTAATTTGTTTAATTCATTATTTTCAAAAATCTTTGTGCAAACATAATATATTTATTTTTACTGAGTTTCTTCTATTTTTATATTAAAAATGCCAAATCTTTAGTATTTTTTCATTAGATCTATATAAATTTAATTTTACTGAAGTCTATAAAGTCCTTGGTAATATAGATACACTTTTCTTCAACACTCATTAATAAAAAATAAACCAAATAATTGATGCATGTAAAGTTTAATTTTTCTTTATCTATTAACTTTAAATTAAACACAGTTGTATCTCTTATATCATTACTGATACTAATCTTATTATTATTATTAGCTTGCTATACTAATATAATTTATGAATTAATCTTACTTTAAATTATTTTATGTTTTATTATTATGAGCAATCAAAATATCCTTAAATATGAGTCCATCCTTCATAATCTATTACTAAAATCTTTCTTGCTTTATTCCTTAAGATTTAATGATTAGATTCTAGATAAATTATAGTAAAGTCTATTAAAAATTTATTATTATTTCTATTTAATAGTCCTATGCTTAAATTAAAATTGTCTACTCCAAACAACTATACTTAAGTATAACAGTAGGCGATTTATCAAAATGAGATAAATAAATAATTAATTAAATGAAATAAATTTTAGTTCCAATGATGTTAAGATTATTAAATTTATTAAAAGATAACTCTTTGTTGATAAATAATAAAATATTTTTATTATACATTAAAAAGGGTTAAATAAAAATATTATTTCATTATAACGATATGTTTTTAGGTTATAAATAAATTATTCAAAAGGGAAAAAATTGTATATGTTAATAAAAATTACCACCTTGAGAATAAATTACCTCCTATGAAAAGGATTATTAAAAATATATATACAAACATACATAAACACACATGCACACATTATGTCTAGGTACTAATAAAAAATTATTTAATAGATAAATAAAGAATCATCCATTTTTAGATAAATCTAAGTAAATCAAATGAACCTATTGGATATGACTTTATCTTTATAAATATAAAACCTTGCATGAAAAAGGATTATTAAAAATGAATAGGCAGATATGTGTTGCTTAATTCTATATGTAAGAATTAATTAAATATATTTCGAATCGTTATCTACATAAATAATCATGATTATATAACTTGATTAATTTATTTCTTAATAATATTTTTAAAAACCACATTTATTACGAGAAAGCAAAAAACCATTAATTAACTTTTCTTAATCAATCTTTCAGACTTTAAATGCACTTATTGAGGAAGAAAAACCCTATAGATTTAAGATTATTTTAATTTACAAAAGATAATAACAATTTCTCAACAGAAGTAGAATCTAATTAATGTTATTTCTTTTTCTTTTATTCTAATTTTAAATATTTGTAGCCTCAATATCTATTATTCCCGAATGCCCAAAATGGGTGAATAAAATGAGTAAATTATTTATATAAAACATATTAGAAATTCTATTAATATACTTTAACTATCCTAAAGATATAAGATATTTAGAGAGATTGAAATAGATCTAAGACATACCTAATACCAATTTAATATTATTAAGAGCTTAAAATCATTAATCCGGAGCTACTACTTTGATATACTATGATTTTGTAAACGATTTATACACCCATCATTAAACAGGTATTTTTTTTCTTTTTATAATTATTTTATGTTTTGTTCTAAATTTGATTACATCTTAAATAACAGCTAAACAATCATTGTTTTTACTAAACTTTCTAATGAAAGATATTAAATATTTTGTTAAAAAATAAAGCTGAAACAACTTTTGTAGATATCGCATACAATTCTGAAATGGATTAGTGGGTTGGGTTAACAACTTCTTATGTTATAATCATGGATTTATATCAGTTTAAAACTGTTAATTCTTATCTTTATAAAAATTATATCAAAATTTTCCTACTACCTGGTACATTTAAGGCTTTACTTACATAGTAATAATATCAATCTTAAGAAATTAATTTACTGAACGGAGAGCCACTGAATTAATACTACACTGGTACATTTTACATAAACCTTATCGTTATTTCAAAATAATCACTTTCAAAAACATTTAGTTAATTGGATGGATCTTACATAAGCAAATAATACTGCTTCATACAAAGTTACTATTAGAGATGGCAAGGATTTATATCTACTTTTGCAAACTTCCCAAATTGAAGTATGGGATTATGATAATATGGCTTATTTGTTTACTTTAAATAATTGTAAATCTAACTTTTTATTTATCTAAATTATATATTATAAATAATTTGTATAATTAGTGTATCCAGATTAAACTCCACTTTCTCCAGGTATTGCTGATTACGTGCATATACCAGGGACAAATTACGGATTTCAAGCAGGTGCACCAAATATTGTTAGATGCTGGGATCTAGGAGACCCATAAAATGCTAATAAATTTAGATAAATTTATGAACTGAAGGGTAAGTTAAAATTTACAAGTTTCTTAATTGTAAATAAAAATATTATATGAATATAATTAGTTGGAGTTTACGCTCTTACTTAAATGGGTTTATTAGAAATAAACAATAAAAAGTACATTTACTTGACTGAAGTCGATAAAACAGGGTAAAATATGAGCAATCTATATATTTTTGAAACAATAGTTGATGAAAGTTAGTAGGAATGCAGCTTAAATTTAATTATTAAGCACACATACACATTTGAAATAGTTCATTTAATACAAGGAACAAAAGAAATTATTGTAGCTACTTCTTAAAAAATGTATAAAATCCAAGACATATTTGATACTTCAACATTTAGAACTTTAACAAGTAATTCCCATTCAATTATTATTTAATCTTTATTAATTCCTCTATTTTATAAAGAGAACGAATTTATAATTTGGGCATCTGTAAAGGATTTAGAAAATATTAACTAGATTGTCACTGTAGCAGAAGACCACACTAGTTTAGAATTTTTAGACTACTCATTACAAACTGTCAAATAAATTCCTTTTCCTAAAGGAATTACTCTTTTTTTTGGCATCATTAAAATATAAAATCTACCAAACTGGATAGCAGCTGCTTCTTACAGAGATATGAAAATTATTGATACTACTGAAAACGGATTATACTTTTACAATTATATCACTCAAGAAGTAAAATTTTTATTTTTTCATCTATTTATTTAAATTAGATTATAGTTTGTTATCAAAAACTTTATTTATTTAAATCCTCTTTAATTATAACTCTTTTGCATTAAATCTTTGAATAGCTTTGCTTTAAGTTTCTTAAGATGAAAGAAGCTAATTATTTTTTCCATTTTATTTCTAATTTAAATTTTAATTTAAAAAAGACATAATATGTCGTTCTCAACATAGATTCATATTATTCTATATTTTTCGAAACAGCTTTTTATTTAAATGATAAAATCCATGTGTGTATGAGAATCTTAAAAGAAGAAATTAGTTTCCCAATAACTTAATAAGAAAAAGATTACCTTAATTTAAAATACAAATATTATTGCTATGAGTGTATTAGTTACTCTTTGCAAGATTAATCCTTATTAAGATACAAATTAGATTTATCCAATGTATTACCAGGTGGATTGGATTCTTAACCTGTATCTTCTGTGGTACATTTTGGAAGAAATGAGCTCTGGACTCTATAAAGTAATGGGATTATGTTTATATGGAATTTAGAAACATTTACATTTAAGGAATAAGTAGACTGTAAATTATTTTGATTAGATTTTAATATCTTTTTCAATTTTACTTTTCTTAAAAAAAAGTGAGTTGCATTGATTCGTATACTATGCAAATTTTTGAGAAATTAGATAAGTTAATTATTGATTGTTATAATACTTAATCAATAAGAAGTTATCAAATTTCTAATAATTTTTCTTAAGAGGTTTATGAATTTCATAATACTTGGATGTCTGATAGTACTTCAGATAAAAATAACGGTTGGGTATTGTTTTGCGGAGCAGATGATTAGAGAATTAGAATATTTGATGTCAAAGGCAAAGCTGGAGAAAATTTGTTACTGAAATTCACTATTTATTATGCTTTTGATCTGTAATTTCTATTATTTAATCCAATAAAAAAAATCCTTATAGCAAGTAGTGATGAGATAAACTTCTCAATAGATCTTAGTAATTGTTTAATAAGAGATCCAAACAGTCCAACGGATTCTAATATATGCACTCAGTGTCAAAATGATTTTATATTTTAATTAAAAGATTATTCAAACCCTTCAGTATCTCTTCCAACAATTGGTAATAAATTGTATGGATTAGGTACTTATGAATACCCTTATACTTCTTCTCGTTAGATTTTAGAATAATAGATTAAAATAAGTTTTCTAGTGAGATCTATTGACTTGCTGTAAGATATAAAATCATTCATTAAAATGGATACTTCTCAAATTAATCACAGAGTACAGAACTCTCATTTCTCTAATAGCTATTCAATTAAAGAAGAGAAATATATCTCTCCTCTTTTCTAAAATACCTAGGCTACTCTCAGTTATTAATATAATTAATAAGCCACCTTTTCAAACTTCAAGAATATGATTCTCTCTTAATTAATATTTTAATATGATTTTAGCTCCTTTACTCCTACAGAAACAACTCCTTATCAATGCGGGATTATTTTAACAGATTCAGGATAAATTACTTTAATAAATTATAAATTTTAATACATTGGAATACCTTCTACCGTATTAGATCCTCCATTCTGTGGATAAATTACATTGAATAATGCAAATTTGTTATTATAAGATTCAGTATTTACTCAAACTATATTCAAAGAATCACTACTCGTTTCGCTCAATGCACCAAATGTAACATTAAATTAAATTGACTACCTACACAATATATTTATCTAAAAAAAATGAATAATAATAGATCTAGTTACAAAATATAGAAATTAGTAAATGTAACATAACAACTGAGCATATATTGCATTTATAAGTTGGATCAACTTATTTAATAATAGACAATTTAATGTTTTAAAACAACACAGGAAGAATTTAAGATAAAACTCAAATTGGATAATTATTTGAATTTACTACATTAGATGTTAAAAACCTAACTATATAATTCAATGATCTAGAGAATATCAATTTCTTCAATTCTTAATTCAATTAAATATCTCAATAAAGCGATGAATCGACAGCCAAGTCATTTTCTTTTACTAATGTTATCTTTAAGTAAAATACAATCAGTACTTTTTCTAAGACTCTATTTGCACAGATGAAATTTCCTTCTCTTGACTATCCTGATTTTGCAATAATAGCAACAAATATATTATTTGACAACAACATTATCTCTCCAAATACTAGCGATTAGACTTAAAAATCAAGCCAAATATCATTTATATCTATATTCAGTTCATACAATCTAGCTAAATTTGATTTTACAGATATATTTCTTAAGGATACTTTAAATATTGGAATTTTAAATTGCTATCAAGGTGTTTCCTTTAGTGCGACTAATTTATAAATTTTTAATAGTGAAAAAGCTACTATCACTGATATAACTCCTCCTCCAATATTATATTTATTTGAGATAGTTACATTCTTACTTTAAAATTCTCTCTTTAAATCTCTTTATTTAAAAAACTAACCAATTATTAATATTCTCAATTCTCAAACTTCAGAAAGCACTCTCACTGTGTTAAATACACAATTTATAAGCAATTATATGCATTCTACTAGACCTTTTTATTCAGCAAATCCTATTCAAATTAACTCTTACTCTACTTCAACAATCTTACTATCTGATAATAGGTTTGAAGATGGATACCTTGATTCGACTCCTAATAACTTCTTACCTTCATCTAATGCGTTTTGGATAGAAAACATTTAAGGCACAGTGATTATATAAAATACAGAGTTTATAAATAACTATTCCACAGGATTATATAATATAATGAAGATTATCACTAATACAATCACAGTTCAGAATTGCAAATTTTCAAACAGCTCTTATCCTGATGCAAGTTAAACTTAATTTAATTAAGATCTTGAAGATAAAATTAATACATAAGGAGCTTTTATAAATATTGAATCAGAATTGATAACCATCTCTAATACTCTACTTGAGAAATCCTATGCGAAAAGGAACCCTTTCATGTATTTAGCTTCATTTAGTAATACACTTACTGTTCACATTGATTAATGCTAGTTCAAAGATTCATATTCAATTTAAGGTAGTGCAATTGAAGTTTTTGTTAGTTCTAATCTGATTTCACTTACAATATCTAACACTTTATTTTAAAATATTTTTTTAAGAGAGGATAGTATCTAGCTTATAAAATTAGGGTATGTTATCATTTTTAAATTTTTTCTCAATACATCATATAAATGTAATAATTTGTTTAAAAAAAGATTGAATACTAATAAGTAAGTGAGAGATATAATTTCTTTAGAGAAGGTGGATATTGAAAATGTTTATGGCGAACATAGATGCTCGCTGTTAAGCTAATATTCTGGAATAGTATAGCTAAACTCAATAACTATATCTACAAACAAGCAATTGCTTGAAGTCAATCCCTACTTTTAATAAATTTATTAGAATTAGATATTTTGCTCTCAAATAGACTCCTATAATAATGAAATTAATTTCAAAGATTATAATTTAAAAGATATAGACTAAGAGTTATAAATAATATTTGGCAAAGAAAATACAGGCTCAATCTAAAATTAATTGGTGTTAGATGATTCAACTTCATAAATAAGTATATAAAATTTAACTATAACCAACTGTAAATTACTACCTTAGTAGCGTATTATGTAGTTATTTTCTGCTTCTTTCAATGGGACATCCATACAAATAACAAATATAACAAGGTTAGATAGCTTAGTTGAAATGTTAAACTAAGATAATTCTTTTACATAAGGAAGTATTTATTTAGAGGATACTCATATGAATATAAACAATTCTACAATATCTAACATTTTTTGTATTCAATGCTATGGAGGAGCCATTTAAATAAGATAATCTTATGGAGAAATTAGTAACTCCAACTTCGAATTTAACTTTGTAAGTATTTTAAATTAATTATTTTATATGTTTATTTTACTTACTTAAATTTATAAAAAAGGCCTAAAAAGGAGGAGCAGTTTTTATTGAAAGACCACATAAATAATTACTAATTAGTGAATGCATATTCAAAAATAATACTGCCTAGGATTAAGGAGGAGATTTTTATTTTTATAATAATAGAGATATTGAATTTTATGTGAATATTTAGGATAGTATCTTTAATTTTTCCTCCTCTGTTGCTTTTGGAGGTTCAGGTTACCTAGAGTAAAATTTTCTCCCTTCATACTCAAATTAAATTTCCTTAAAAAATCTTACTTTTGAAAACACTTTTTCTTAAGTTGGAGGAGGCTTCTTTTACAAAAATATAATTCCGATTTAAGATAATGTAGTATTCAAATAAACAACTGCCTCTTTATATGGTAAAAGAGATTTTTCTTTTTCAAGAAAAGTGAAGTTAATACAACCATCTGATACTATTACTCCAATAAATGAGACTTATACTATTATAAAATAATTTAAGAGTGGAGATTCTATACCATAACTAACATTTTAATTTCTTGATTAATACGATGAAATTGTTAAGCTATCAGAGAGGGCTGATATTCAACTGAAAAAAACTGAAATGACTCTAGACCCTAAAACTCCTGAAATAAATTCTTTCTAGTTATTAGGTATTTAGAAAGGTTAGTATGATATTAGTACCTATACCATGGCCATACCTTAAAACAAATTCTTGGGTATTCCAGGAAAAACAGTATTTCTTCATATCCTATTTGAATAAGTGCAATAAATTGAGGGATTTAAGATAATCTAACAAAATTATTTTCATCATATTGAAGTCTAGTTTAGAGAATGCGAAATAGGAGAAGTCAAGAAAGTATCAACTATTTCTCTAAATTCTGGTAAATATAGCTTATTTTAAACTAAATTTAAAAAATTAAATAAATAAAAGTATAATCTAATCTCACAGAATGCATTCTCTGTGGAAACCAAACTTACTCTTTTGATTTTCTCTCTTGTAATCAGTGTCCTACAGGCGCTAAATGCCAAGGTGGAGCTCATTTAATGTTGGATTCAGGGTATTGGAGAGATAACATTCACTCAGATGCTATTTTAGAATGCTTTAATCTAAGGGAAAATTGCATAGGAGGAGAAGGATAAAAAAATGATCTATGTTATCAGGGTCATATAGGTCCTTTATGTGAAGAATGCGATGTAAAATTTATTTATAAATAACTATTAAAATATAAAAATACCTAATTTTATTAGATTTATGGGGAAGTATGGTAGGAGAGGTATAGTAGAACGGGCTCTTATTCATGCACTAATTGTAGTGATATTTAGGGGAATTTATATATTCTAGTTTTGAGCTATATAGTCTTGCTAATTTCTTTAGTATTAGCTATAAAAAATGAAATTTCAGATAGAGAAAATAAAGTAAATAAATAAATTATCTAGATTAACCATTTTTATGCTTTTAATTTATAAAGATTTAATAGGTTGTATTAAAATTCGCAAACTCTTTAAAAAATGAAAATTCCAAATAAAAAACCTAAGATACAAATCTATAAGAAAGAAAGAATTTAAGACTCTAAAAAATATCAAGTTAAGCTGCAGTTATTATTAAATTCTTAGCACATTACTTTTAAATAATAAGTTCGATATCTGGGTTTGATTTACAAATACCAAAAGGTTTGATAGAAGCTCCAATGGAAATATCTTCTCCTTTGAGGAGTTCTTTAGCAAATTTATAGTGTTATTTAAGTTCTTTTAGTCTACCAATTCCCTTAATTTACTTTAGATTTTTGTTAATAAGCATTCTTCCTTTAATGTACCTTATAGTTTTTCTAATAAATATGAAAATATGGCTTTCTTTTCAAAAAAAGCCTTTTGGAATTCATATATTGTATTCCTCTGGACTCTTTATCTTGTTTTATACTTAACCTGATATTTTTTCTTTCATAATTCAACTTGTTAGCTGTAGAGTTATTAATAAAAATCCTTATATTTTAGCTAATATTACTCTTAACTGTTATACTTCTGACTACTATTATTACAATTTTGTGCTAGTTCTCCCTATATTTGTTATATTTATAGTAGGTATTCCTGGAGTATTTTTATTTATACTATTTAAAAATAGAAATAACCTTTCTGATTCTAAAATTATTAAGAGATTTGGATTTTTATTACGTGAATATAAGAAAAATGCTTATTTTTGGGAATTCATACGCATGGCTGAGAGAATGAGTTTGATATTTGCCTTGAATTACTATTCTTAAGATTTCATAACTAAAGCTTGTTTAATATTAATTACAATTGCTCTTTATTGGAAATTGATGCTCGTTTAGAAACCTTACCCAAATCCAACTTACCAAAAAATAGACCACTACTTATGTATGACTTGTTTCGTGACAGTGCTATTTTGTCTATTCTTGTATTAATAAAAATATATGTACTTTACAATCATTTCTTTTATGATTATAGGTATTTTCAACTTAATATTTATAGCCTTTATCTTTAAAAAGATAATATTCAACTACTATAAAAAAATTAAATTAATGGTCTACACTTTCCTCTCTTCCTCCTTTATCCAAAAATTTGTTAAAATTAACTTTAAGTTTTTGGAAAGATAAAAGAAAATAGACGAAATTAGATTTTCTGTTTAATAGAAGCTGGATTAATCTATCTAGAATATTTGCAAAGGTAAAAATTCCTTTTTTCTAGTATGAATTAAAATTTATTATTTATTTTCTTATATAATAAAATAGAATATAATAAATAGGAGAGAATGAAGCTATACATTCTAATCAGTGGTAATATGAATTTCATACATTAAATCTAATTTTTATTATTCACTTTTATACAAAAATTGATGATTTCTATGAAATATCTTTTGAAATCAACAAAGAACTATTTCCTTTTACCTTGGATTTAAAAATATGTTTTCTAAATCATTTTCTTCAATTCTAATTTTAATTGAAATCGATATTTTTAGTATTAATATCTAAAAATTAATTAACTATAAAAAAGCTGAGTTTTACAAGAATTCATAGAAGAAGAGTCTTATTCCAAATAAGAGATAGATTAATCTAATTCCAAAAAGGAACTAAGATGGAACAAAAAGAATTTTATAAACTAATTAGCTTAATTTTATTGGTATATAGTTATTATTTTTAACCATTTTAAAGTTTAATTTTATATATTTTGTTAAATAGGCACAGATATAGACTAACAAAAAGATTAAGCTAAGAAAGGAAGTGGAAGGTCACTAAATCAGATATTAAATTTTATCAAAAATAAAAAGGTGATTATTAAATTAAATTCTTTAAAGATAGTATTGTTGAATTAATTATTTATTTATAGCAGCAAGAATCAAGTTTCTAATTTAGTGAGACTAAATTAAATTCTAATCTAAATTTCTTTAGTTAATAAAAATCTCCTTAATTATCTTCTGATACTCCTATTAATAGAAGTATTGTTCTCTCTAATAATAACTAAGATTTTATTTTGTAATCTCAAAATAATAACAAAGAAAACCTACTTACTATAACAAAGCGTACAACTGATCAAATAGGAAAGGGAAGCATATGTGAATAAGATGATAATACTAAGCTCACAGATGGAAGTATGGATGAAATATAATTTGAGGAAGAATTTTAAAATAATGTAGAAGAAACAGATCATTAGAAATAATTACAAGACAGAATCTAACACCATTATAATTTCTAAGATAGTATATTTAAATAGAGGCAGCTATCTTAGAGTAAGAAAATTATAACAGAAAAAAAAGAAGAAGAAGCGTAAGAGTAGTAAATTGAGTAAGGAGAAGAAAAGGATTAATGAGTTTATTATTCAATTAATTATATAATAAAGATATATTTAATTTATTTAAATTTTAATAACTACTTCTAATAATAAAAACTACACGAAGAAACCTATCAATTAAAACCTGTATCTTTTTTTTTATATATTCTAATTTCTACAAATTTCTTTGATATCTTTTCTCACGCCTCCTAACAAATTTTTTTAACAAAATCTCTCCGTAGCCTAAAATCTGCCCAATATATCTACTGCCCAATTTAATATGTTTTACAGTATTTGCTTGAAAATTGAAAATTAATTTTTCACTCACTTGAATCCTAGTAATTTTTTACCTATTATATTTATAAAATACTAATAACTTATAATTAATGATAGAAATTTTTATTTTATTCATCAAAATATTTCTTAAATAAATGAGAGTTGTTTGTGTAGATTCATTGAAAAATCAAAATTTTATTATTTTTTATATAATCAATAAATAAACTTTTTAGAAGAATAAGAAATTTATGTTTAAGATTACATTTTTTGTGTATTATAAAATATTAATTAGAAGTGTAAATGTCATTTATTGATTTAAATTAGGCAATAATTAAAAAAAGCCTCTAAAAACAGTAATATTATTAAAAAGTCAAACTCCTACTAAAAAAATAACAGAAAATATAGAACTTAAATCTCAATAAATATGTCTAATTTTTTAGTTAAATTCTTATTTTTTAAGTTTATTATTCTACTCAAATGTTAGCAGTAGTATTGTCCTGAAACTAAAATGATTTATAGTAAATTATTAGCTATTATTAAGAATAATGATAATCGTCTAATTTTCTTATTAATTAAAAAGAACTTTAAAAGAATTAACATTATCAAAAATTAGCGTATATTGTAGAAACTAATTTGATATTACAGCTGATTAATAATGCCGATTCTCTCAGTAGTGATATTGTTGTAGAAGATGTAATGACCAATAAAACCATTTATTATAAAACATGTAAAATAATTGTGAAAATATCTATCATTCTTTTTATTGGTTGATTAATCTTTAAAAATAGTTTAGAAGATACTTTTAGAAATATACCACTATAAAAGCTAGCAACTATGTATTGCAACAGCTAATAACGAAGTTATTATATTAGATATTTATAGTTTATCTCCTATTAAGATATTTTATGTTGACAATTTGCAGAATATTTCATTTATTTAACAAAAATAACTCATGATAGCTATTGATTCAAGCAAAAATTTAATAAAAATTGATCTTATCAAATAGATTGTGATTAGCTCTTCAAATTATTAAAGTAAGTAACAATTATTATCTTTATAGCTTAATTCTTACTCATTATTATTTGTTTAACATTTCAATAGATACAATAAATAATTAAAATTAAGTAAGAATGAGTTTAAACTATTCCTAAAAAGATAATTCAGAAGATTTTGTAATTTTTCTGTATGATTATAGCTTAGAAATATGGAATCTAAATGAAAATTTTTTGATCTTTAACTAATAAATTGGTAATTATCTTTACTTTTGTTAAAATTATAATTTCATATTAATTTTAATATTTTTTTGTTTAGATGAAAGATATGTTATGAATCCTAAAAATTATGAGATGATATTATTTAAAAATTATCCTTATTCTCTTATTCGAAATAGAAGTAATGAACTACAAATATTGAGCATTGATGTTACACTTTCAAAATAATCCATTAGCATTGATTCAACATTTTAATGTATTTCTAAAATTTATTTATATTTAATTTATCTATTTTTTATTATCTTAACTAAGTCAGTAATATAAATAATATTGATCAAATTAATCTTATTGATACTTCTCTTGGAGAGTTCCTTATTGCTTAGGAGTTTTCTTATAGTATTGATGAAGAACAATAGTATTAAAGAGTTATTATTTTCAAATTTACCTTACCATCAACAGATGTTGTAGCTGATTTACAAATTTTTAAAATAATTGATCTAAATCATATTAAATTAGTATCTATAATGAATATGAATGCACTATTTTCCATTAATCCCTAAAATAGTTCTACTTTAACTCTTAATATACTAGATATCCCAGTTAAAACTACATCCTTAAGTAAACTAATTTCAAAAATAATTTCTCATTTCATATATTTTCATTGATAAAAGATGCATATGATATGGTTAAATCCCCAGTTTAAGAAATTATTCCTTTAAATCAAAACGAAGAAATATTAATAATAGCAGTTGATTCTATATTATCTTAGATTGTAATATTTAATAGAAAATTAGAAATAAAGAGTACACTATTCATACCATAAGGTATTTCCTCATAATATAGATAATTTACTAAAGTGAGATTTGAAAATAATCTATTTGTTTTGATTAGCAATTATGATTAATACTTTTGTAATTAAGAAGTTACTCATGGGTTAATATTTTTTTAATTTAACACAAACAAAGTAATTTAATTAAGATAAATAAATTATTTTAACTAATTTTTTTAAGATTATATATAGGGAATTAATAGATCATCCCAATAGTATTAGAATAGAATTTGTTGAAAGCTTCAAATATAATTCATCCTATTATATTTGCTTTCTCTTTAATACTGTGTATAAACTTTGCTAAGAAGAAAACTCAACATTTAGTAATTCCTATAAATATCATTCGTATGAATGTAATGAGTATGACTTGAGCTTTAATTTAGTTAAGATTCATAAATTATCATTCTAGTCAACCTTCCCTAACGGAATTGCACAAATTCCCTACAGATGCTCATTTAATTCTATTTAACTTTTACTTATTTGCATTGATTTCTTTGGTTTTATTCACAAATGGTCTATCCCTAATTTTAAGCTTCTCCAATATAATTAAAGTAAGAATTTTAAATTTTCAGCAATATAAATTAAATATCTTTATTTATTTAAATCATTGGAATTTTATTGTTAAAAGAGATAAAAAATAATAAGTTTTTTATTATATTTAGAGTTTTTTTAATTATTTTATTAAAATTACTATTAGTTAGTTGTACTGATGGATATGTATTTATGGGAATTGAGAAATATGATTAAATAATAGTGGATTGTGGCTTTGAAATGATAACTTCAATGATTGATGTGAATACCCTAGAGATGGAATTATTATATTTTACTGGTACATGGATGCAAAGTGGGTTCGTAGATATGAACCAAGAATATGCATACTTCATTGACAACACTGAAAGCCATTTATATATAATTAATATAAACCCTAATAAGAATTAAAAAATAGTTAATAAATTTCATTTAGCTGATTAATTTATTGAAACAAACATATTGGCAATAAACAATGGTAAGGAGTTAATTATAACTTCTAATAATTTTATAATAGTAATTAATATAGAAAATTGTCTATCTAATTTATAAGGATGTAGTTTTTAATGTTAAAAAGATATATATATAGATATATCTTAATCAATTTCTACTCCTATAGCGATATAATCCTAAAATAAGACTCAAACAGGAATTAGAGATAATCCATTTTATGGTATTAATCATATAATCTCAGTTATTTTAGAAGCTAAACAAATTGTTTAACAATTGCTAATTGAGAATTGTATAACAATCACAGTTTATTTAAGTAATTCCTAGATGGATTTAATAGATATAACAATCCCTCCAAACTTATTTAAAATTGGATTATCTAACACAATATGTATTCAGATTAAACCAGTTAAACAAGAAAGTTTAATAAGATTCATTAATTATGAAAGAGTAGAATTTAAAAATGGAAATTCCATTAATCTAGACAATATTCTCTTTCTCTTTTAAGACATTGGATAATAAAATTTTTAACCAGGAATTTAGTTTGAAAATTTCAATAGAGTAAATATTAAAAACTTAGATATGTTACTTATCGATGCCACTGGATAAATTAAATAGGTAGTTAATACTTGTATGAAATGTTAGACAAAAAATGTAAAATATATATCTATTAAAGGTATTGAGATATCTAAATTCCCATTAGTTTGTGAAATCTTAAACATTTCTAATACTATTTCTGTAAATAAATTTGTCAAATTCCCTTTAGTTATTTTCTCATTAATTAAATTAGTTAACTCTCTCAGATATAAGTATCACTGACTCATAGATATCAACTCCATAATTGCTTAAGGTAGTTTCAGGAAATTTAAATTTAATAGTTGAACAGTTTTCTTTTATCAATAATAATTGGAGTAATGACTATATATAAAGTTTTTTATATTTCTTTGAATTTACAACCCTATTCGTTAATGATTTCCAAGTTATAGGAAATAATATAACAGACATTTAATTTTTCAAAAAGATTGAAGAATAATAACAATTTTCTATTGATACTTAAAGTAGGGGTAATGAAATAGCTTTTTCTTTGAATAACATGATAATTTAGTAAAATAGCATCTCTTTAATGTACAGTGATACTTTAATTACAACATTGTTGTTTCCTGAATTAGAAAAGCCTAATTATTATCTTTCTATTAGTGATGCTAATTTTAAAGATAATTTTATTTAATAAATTAACAAAATAAATAAATCTAACCTCTAAAATAAAAATGATAATTAAATAAAATTCTTTGAAACACTCAATATCAATTGGATTGAACTCTATAACACTACTATAGTTGGCTAAAATATTTTCTTTATAGAAACTTCAGAATGCACTTCTTTTTCTAGTTTATATCTGTATTACGAATCTAATTTAGAAATTAATCAATAAGAAATGTTAATAGAGTATTCCTAACCTTTATTAAAAATCAAAAATAGTTAATCTGTAAATATAACGAATGGTATTTTTCAAAATGGAAGATTGAAGAATGCTCCATTAATATTTATACATAACAGTTAATTTGATTTAAAATTATAAGATATTATTTTCAATAAACTCATTTTTAATAACACAACAATGGATATCTCAAATCATATTTATCAGACTACTCTATTAACTGTAAAGACAATAGGAATGGGTTCTATAAAAATATTAGATTCTTAATTTATCAATGGAATTTTAAATTCTTAAATAAATATCTATTAACCTTCTTCAACAGCTATAGTTATAGATGGAGTTTAATCTTCTGTATTAATAATGAATTCAACATTTTAAAATAACACTTAAACTAATTTGTTTAATAATATATATGTTTAATCCGATAGCTTAGAAATCGTAAATACTACATTTATCAATAGTAATATTAATCTGGATTAAAAATAAAAAGCTACTACAGGAATATTGGTCAAATGTTCGGTTAAAAAATTTAAGACGCATTTAGTCTAATTTCTGAACACATTACAGATAAATAATTATTTAATAGAAGTAATACCTTTATTCTCATACCTAGAACTAGAAATTAAATAAACAGACTTTACAAATTCTTTTCTTTTTGAAAGTAGCGGGATACTTTTAGTACGATAATAAGATAACTCTCTAATGATTAGAATAATTAAAGTTACTATCACTACATTATATTAATATGAGAAAGAGTAATTCTTATTTAAAATAAAGTAAACAAACTTTCCTTTATTTTTTAATTTTTGATGAAACTAAACAATAATCAAATCTTTCTTTATTATTAAACAAATTTCTTTGGTTTAACTATTTTTAAAATATTTAAAATAGTCAATAAAGTTAATCGTAGAATTATAATTAATAAATGGAGATAGATGATTTAAAAATAATAGATGTATTTGGAGAGGAATAGTGCTCATTAATAACTATTGATAGATCTGTAGCTAGTATTAAAAATATATACATCAATTAAACTTTTTCCCTACGAGAAGATTATTTTAATCAAAATTTATAATAGTTAAGTTAACCTATTATTTGTAGCTAATTCTCAATTAGTAATAGCAATATTAATTTAAGAAATTACTAATTGCTAAATATAGATTCAAATTAAGATTCAAACATAAAATAAACAGATACTTTCTATTTAATAATTAAAGGAATAAATTCTAAAATAGAAATTTAAAATTTAGAGATAATGCAGATGTTTCTTAATTTAAGATACCATTTAATATTCTGTGATTTGTGCTAATTTTTTTTAGAAAATTCCTTAATTAGTTATGTTACTAAATTTATCTAACCTGTAATTAATGATTCTTTTATGGATAATAATTCTATATTTTAGACAATTGGCTTAATAAATTTGATTTAGACTCAATATAATTTCATGAGTTCTTAATTTGCTTAAATCTAATGTCATTCATGTAATGGAGGCTCACTCTATTTAAAATAAAGTTATGGATCTATATCATCCTGCTCATTTATTCAGATTAATGTAAGTAAATTATTAAAGCAATTATAATCATTAATTTCAAATTATAAAGGCTTCTGATGGAGGAGCCATTTTAATAAAAGATCCAGTAGGTGAGACAATTATTACTAAAAGTATTTTTTTTCATGGAAGCTCGTTATAAAATGGAGGATGTATTTCTTTGTATAATAATAACAATAATCTAAACTCAAAATTTTCTATTTATTTTGATCAAATTGATATGAGGAGTTGCACATCAGCTATAAAAGGAGGCTCAATATCCCTGATATCATCAACAATTGAGAGTTAATAAAATAAGATAGTTTTAAGCAATATTAATATAGTTAATTCAAAATCATCTGTAGGAGGAGGTATTTATTTTTAAAACTTCATTCCCCACTTTACAAATATAACAAATTATTAAAATGTGGCTACTTTACATTCTAAAAACATGTACCCTTCATTTCCAACATCAGCAAAAATCAAATGTAAATTTAAAATGAATCATTTATTTACTATATAATATTTTACTTTTAATAAATAGTTCAAATTAATAACACTTAATTTAGTTACAAACAAATAAACGATAGCTTTACTGTAATTGATAATTTTAGAAGTGGTGATTATCTTCCAATAATTTAAATAGATTTTTATAACTAAGATTAAGAATTAATTTATTTATTAAATGATGAAGTGCAAGAAACTTATATATAATTAAATTAAATATTTTCCGAAATAAAAAATATCTAAATTAATGGAATAATAAAAGCTCAATATTTAGACACCAATAAAAAATTAATAATTCCTTCTAATTAGATTATTGGTCTGCCTGGCAAAAAGTGTGCACTTAATATTATAAGTGATTAAGTATTTAATATAGTTGATGACAAAATTGTCAACATTTAAATTATTCACCAAATTCAAATAAACTTTAGAGAATGTTAAAGTGGAGAAATAGTAAAATCATATAATGGTATTATTATTCTTATTTAAATGTAATATATTTCTAAAGATTTTCCTTGTAAAATAGAATTAATGATGTGCTATGAATGTACAAAAGGTACTTTTTCTTTTGATTAGAATTAATGTTACAGATGTCCAGCTCAAGCTGAATGTGAAGGAGGAGATAGATTTATATTAAAATAAGGCTATTGGAGAGAATTTCTTAATTCTTCTAAAATATATAAATGCAATTTTAGATAGGGATCTCTACAAAGCTGTGAAGGAGGTTTAGGATCAGGAAATCAAATTTGTAAAGTAGGTCATATAGGTCCTTTTTGCTTAGAATGTGACGTAACTTTTCTTTAAATCTCCCTATTAAAATAATATATAATCGTTATTTAAATCTAAAACAAAATACTAAATTAACAGCTTGATGGATCAATTTGGGGTTAGAAATATACTAAAAAAGGAACAGAATGCTTTTTGTGCCATAATAAAATATAATAAATTTTTTATTTACTCGGTGCTTTTTTTGTGGTCTAAATTTAGCTATTTTTATTCATCAGAAGTGAAGTTATGGATAAGCAGCTAAATGTAAATTAATTTTTAATTTTACTTGTTTACAATTATTATAATGAAAAAAATATCATAAGTGCTCTTCAGCAATTTCTGATAGTAATAAATCTTAAATATTTAATCACACACATCAGTCTTCAGTGATTATAAAATTCTTAACTAACTACTTTTAGATTGTCAGTTTCATAAAAGATTTTGAGTTTTCTTTAGCAGATTAAATTTTTAGTCTACCAATTCTATCTTATTTATATATCCCTCTAGATACTTCAATTAGCGATTCTTGGTGCTTTCTCTCTAAAATTAAAACACAGATCCCTCCAATATATATAAAATTCATATTTGCTTGCTTGATTCCCTTAATTCATTTGATAATATCAAGCACTTTCCTCATCATTTTTTTTCTTTTTTAAAGAAAAATAATTTTCAAATAAATATTCTTAGCTTCCTTTCTTTTTATTTTCTTTTTATTCTAAATGGATACCTTCTCTCTATGCTTGTAATTGTTTAGCTGCATTAAAATTGGAGATTAAAGAAGAGTTCTCAATAACCTAAATTATATTTGTGGAACATAGGAAATTTAATCATATACTCTGAATCTTGTTTTTCCTTTCTTCTTCTTTTATATAATCTTTATTCCTTGCCTATTCTTGTACTTAATATTTAGTAACAGGCATTAAATTAAATCCTCTAAAGTAGTCTTAAAATATGGATATCTAATTAGAGAATACAAAGCTAACATGTACTTTTGGGAATTCATGAGAATGGCTAAAAAATTTGGTATAATAATTGTGGTGAATGTCTATCCAGGAGATTAAATTATTAAAGTGTGTCTTATTGTAATTATAATAGGGATTTATTGGTACCTTTTGCTTAAGTTTTAACCTTACATTAACCCAACAAATATGGATATTGACAGATATTTATGTCTAACTCTGGTCTCTAGTTTTATTATAGGCTTATTTATTTCTGGTGCTGGCACATTATTTTTAAAGTACTTAGGAATAGCAACTCTCATAATTTCAAATCTATTCTTCATTATATTTCTATTTAAAAAAATTATCTTTATTTATTTTCGAAAATTAAAGAATATTATTCTAATGATAGAAAAAACTGGAATAATTAGAAGATTATTTAAAAGAAAATTTGATTTAATTAAAAAATATGAGATTTTTGAAGAAAGGAGAAAGGTTTTTTAATCCAAATTGAAATCTTCAATAACCAACTTAACTTCAAGTATAGAATTTGTAATTTTTAATTAAAAAAATAATTTTTATTTCTTAAATAGGATTAAATAAAGAAGAAAGATAGAACTACTATCTAATAATTTGGTGTAATTTTGTTTTTAATGATATTAATTAATTGAATAATTATTTCTTTCAAATAAAATTTAAAGAATCTTTTTAGAAAGGCTCATCACATAAAATAAATTCAAATGGAAAATTAAAACATTTATACATAAGTAAATAATATAAATAATATAATTTTTTTATTGAATTTTAAATTCAGCACTTATATTTTTATTAAAGGATAAAAACATTAAGGCACTTTCTAGAGCTCAAAGCAGATTTCTCCATTATAAATTGAAAAAAGCCATGTAATTATTCTAAGAAATATAATTTTTTCTAATAATATAACTATTAAATATTAGGGGAGATTAAGTTTGGAAAAATCTTCTTTTTATTTTTTCAACAAAGACCATGAATCTAACAATTAATTGAGTTAGGTTTCTTTGGGCGAAAATAGAAACAATATATCTGCTATTATTTAAAAGAAATAATTATTTAATATTGAAGAAAAAATTTTAGAGATTAAAAGTGACAATTCACTCAAAAAACAGTAAACAGCGGATAATTTTAGTTTAATGAGCTTCTCAAATATATCTCTGCCTTTAAAGAAGTATAAACTAAAGATAAAAACCATAAAATGCCTCAATTAAGAGTAAGAACTTAGAAAAGAAAGAAAAAATTTAGATAAAAAGTGAAAAATCTAATTAAACATCATAAATTTACATTTGAAAACATAAAAAATACAAAAAATTTATTAATTTTATTTGTACATTAATGATTATTATTGTGCTTATATGTTTTTTTAGATCTTACCTAATCTCTGAAAATCAAAAAATCTAATAATAAAGCAGAGATGATTGTAAAGATAATATAACTTTTTATAAATTATATATTTAAGATCTCTAATAAAATACAATTTTAAACTATTAATAATTAGAAGTAAATTGATTGATTTATTTATTCATTTAAAATATTTTATTTTTTACCTATTTTATTTAAATAACCATTTTTATAAACTATTTGAAGCTTACACAAAAAATTGAAGGAAAAATAGGTAATTTTAAAAAACTTGGTTTATTCCACTGTAACATTAATATGAAGAAATTGTAATATCAAAGTTCCAAATGTTACAACCTATAAAGCCTCGATAAGAATTACCCATTAAATTTTATGTTAGATTGTTCTGTATTACCAGTATGTTTAGGTTTATTAGATTTTATTAATATTGTAAAAAGTTAGTAAAATCAATTAAAAAGTAACAATAAAGTTGAATCAAAAAGTAAAAGAAGATAGAAGATTAAATCACATGATACTATTAAAAATGAAAATTTTATAAATAGTTCACTTTATTATACTTGTTATCCTTTCCAATCCTTATAGATGCTAAGAGAGAGAATTTATCCCTACCTGTCCTTAGATTTAAACTTATTATAGTATTATTTTTATTGAAATTAGTTTATAGATTATTTATAATAATTTTATAACTATTGTTTCTAATAATACAGGTGATTACTCTATATTAAATATTATTGATATTATAAGTATTCCTAAGACTAACCTTGGAGTATTCTTGCTTTAATATATAGAATATCTTGAAATCGATCTTCTATTAATAGATTTACCACTTGGTAGGTCAATTCTCCGAAGATCAAGTATTATTCATGTGTTTTTTTATGATTATTAATACTTCTACTTTAATAATTATAATAGTGGCAAAAACTATTAAACGTTTGTAATACTATGAATAGTAGGATTTAATTATAGCATCAACAAATACAGAAATTCTTCTTATAGATGTTTATGAATTATAGGAAATTAATTCTTTTTCATATGATAATTTTGCAGGATTTTTTGCTATACCAATGAGTTAAACTTTGCTTATTTATGGTATGGAAAAGAAATTTATCGAAGTTAGTTTATTAGATGGAAGTATTGTTGATTAGTTTATAACGAGTAATAGTGTATTTTTATTTAATAAAGAAAGAATTAAAACTTTAAAAATTTATAAAAAGACCCTGATAAGAATATAGTTGATTCATAATTAATTTCTATTGCATCAGAAGATAACTCATTGGTTCTTTTGATATCAAATTAGGAAGTAGAAGCCGTTCATTACAAAAAGAAATAATATATATTTAATATATTACAAGGTTATTTAAATTTCTTTAGTTTTTGAACGTTATTTGAAAAAAGTATAATTAAGGGGCATTAATTAAAATATAGGAAATACTGAAAAAATGAAGATCTAATAATTGAAAGTATTTTAGATTAGCACATTGAGTGACACTATTGCTATTACTGATTCAAGCCAATATATAAGATTGTATTAAATAGATCCAAATAATAATTTTTTAATATAATAATTATCCTAATTCATGAACAGTAACTAACTAATTTCTCATTAATATTTATTAATATTGAAAAACTTAATTAATTTTTTTTCTAAATTAATAAAGTTGAAAATGAGTTTTTAATAATGAATTAAATTATTAACTCGAACTAAGCAGATACCTAAATAATTATAAGCTGCTATTAAAACTTAAATGATACAATTACAAATTCTCTAATAGTTCTATAGTATTAATAATCTACCAAAACACTAGTTTAAATCAATAGAATAAATTAACATTATAAATTTATATTTACTATCTTTTCAAAAAGATGGTTAGTTTTCATTAAGGATGTAACAGAACTTAAAATTATAAAAGATGTTATCATAGATAAAAGTGATTAAGTTATTGCTTATAATAGTAACAATATTTTTTTAATTAGAAATGTGTTTATTTTATTTATTATTTAATAGAATTTATTCCAGCACAAGCATTCAATACGATTTAGACAGATAATCTTGATTAATTTATTTTATTAGATAAAGTTAGTAAAAAAATTTCCTTAATGGATTAGAATTTAAATACTATTAAAACTATCACTCCTCCCAAAGGAATATCTGATAAATATAGATTCTTTAAAAAAATAATTGGCTTATAAGATCAATTTGTATTTATAAGTTTTTTTAATGCATCCTCAGACCCTTATGGAACTCACGGAATTTATTTATATGATTTGCACAAAGAATCAGTAATTAAATAGATTTCTTCGTCTTAAATGTATTATAATTTTAAAAAAATAAATTAGCTTATATATAATGATCTAGATCATCCTTAGTAAATAAGAGTAGAAATAGTTGAGGCCTTTCATTTGAATTAATAAATTTATGTATGTTTTTTATTCAACACTAATTATATTCAAAATGAAGAAGGAGTCACTGCTGTATAATAAAGATACTTGTATCATAGATATGAATGTAATTAATATGATATAAATTTCGTCTTTGTATAAAAACATATACTTGATGATACACAGTTATATCCTAATGGATTAGATGTACCACCTTATAGATGTGGATATCATAGTAAGGGCTAATATTTTATCTGCATAGAATACTATGGATAAATCCATAAGTGGTCTGTTCCTGATTTTAAAATTATTCAAAAAGCTCAATGTATTATTTTATTAATTAATTTCTTTATTTTCAGAGTTAATAAATTTTCCATTTATAAAAATAAAATCCCCTCATTTCAAGCATAGAATTTGTTTTATTCAAAAATTGGGTTAAAGAAAAGATAATAGAGAAGCTTAAAGTTTTTTCATAATTATCAAATAAATAAATAAATAAATAAATAAAGAGAGGAATGTGTAATATTGTTTAACCTGAAAAATTTACAATATATCAAACGAATAGTGAACTAATATTAAATTATATTATCAAAGATCTTCCCTTAAAATAAGATAAGAGAAATTAAAATTATTTTTATAATATTAGGTAACTGTGTTGATCCCTTTATATTTTTAATGTATGAAGAGAGAGATATTGTGATAATAGATTGTGCAGTAAGCTTATTTACTATGTATCTTGATTTAAAAACTCTCGAAACGTTTAAAATTAGGGAAAATAAAACTTGGATGTTTAGTGGATACTTAAACAAATTAAACAATATAGTAATTTTAAGTGGAAGTGATGATATGAATTTATATTTTTATGATTTAACAAAGGATTTACCTAATAGCTTAATTTTTATATGGCATTCATACTCAGATGACATCGAGGCACCTACTTTTATAATAAACTCTGATTTTTCTAAAATTATATTCTTTTCTTATGGGTATTATGCAACTATACAAACACTTGATTGCTTCTCAAATATTGAATTATGTTTAAAACAATGTTAAATTAATTCTTATTTTGATCTTTCTGAATCAAAATCTTCTCTTTTAATTGATTATGGATAAGGTGCTTTTGATAATCCATTTCAATCTATGAGATGCTTAAAAAATATTTTCCTATAAAGTAGAGAAATTTAGTAAAATCTAGGGATATAGAAATCAGTTTTTATTAATGTTTTTATTGATGATTCCTCAAATGAACTAGAAATATCATATACCCATTCAAATAGAGAGTTTATTAATAAAGGTTTTGCCCTTACAAATTTGACACTCTAACCTTTAGTTCTTTCTAAAATAATTAGAGTTAAAAATTAGGAAGGATTTAGGATTTAAAATGGATATGCATTGAAAGTGAAAAATTTTATCCTAGAGTTTAATAATCCTATATTCTAAAATAAGAAATTAAATAAGAATTAATTAATGAAATATTGTGGTATTGAATTTACCTCTATATAAGAAATATAGATTGTTAATTCTTCTATTTCTATAGATTCCTCTCAATACATGAAAAATATTTTGTTAACAACTTGTGGACAAATACAAATCTAAGAATCTTCTTTTGTCTCTTTAGAAAGTATCACATATAATAATCTCACTATTTCCTCATCATTAATTAAATTGTCTAATGTGTTAAAAGTAATTTAATATTTATAAAAATACTCATTTGACTTATACTTTAATATAGATTAATTTATCAGGATTCAAAATTGCTAACAACACAATTCAGGAAAATGGGATAATTAATATTTTCAAAGGAATAACCTCTGTACAAATCAATGATATGGAATTTTTAGATAATTACTGTTTTAGTAAAAATAAGATAATTAATGAGGTAAATTTTATTTTCGAATGCTCAATGTGTAAAATCACAAATGTTTTAATCGCAAGAAACTAATTCAAAGATTTTATGTTACTAAGAAGGGTCGGCAAAACTTTATTATTTAAAAATACTTAAGAAGAGCCAGATTTTCTATTTAAAAATGTTACTATAATTTAAAATGAATTTACAATTAACTAAGCTAAAGCACTAATAATGAGTATATTATTTCCAGAATTAACGAGACCATAATATTCCTTTAAGATAGATTCTTTTTAATTCTTAGATAATTCAATTTAATAATAAGAAATTATTCTATTTGTTAATCCATAGATTAAAGAAAAACAGATATCTCTGTTTTCTACTCTTAATATTCAATTTATTTAACTTTACAACATATAAATCAATAATCTTTAATCATGTGGTTTTTTCATTAGTTAAAATGGAGAAAAATTTTTAATCAATTAGATTCAAATTGATAACAATTCCTAAATTGCTGAATAGGATTCATTAATGGATATATAATATGTGTAATTTCCTTTACTTCTGATACTAGATTTTATTTACTTACATCTTGAAAATGGGATTTTTTCAAAATGCAATATCTAGAATAACTCATATATAACTTTTAAGAATTAACAACTTTCAGACCCAGGAAATATTTTAATAAAAAATGTAACATTTAATCAAACAAACATCTTAACAACCCAGATATTTTCTTAATCTAATCCAATAGAAATTTAATACTGCTCTAAACTTTAAATTGATATTATTGATTGTAAATTTATCGGTGGTTACCTAACTACTATCTTTAATGATTTTATGAAATCAACTACAGGAATCAATATTTATGGAACTTAAAGTACCGTAAATATTTAAAACTCTTAATTTCTTAATAACATCTCTACAGGATTTTATAATAGTATATTCGTTTAGGCTTAAGAAGTTTCTTTAAATAATTCTCTTTTCAAAAACAATTCTTACCCAATTTTAGGAATTATAGGAGAAGACTATTCTCTCTCCTAATAAAATATTTATAGTCCATTTATTTATGCTATCACAACTTCATTTTATATGAATTTTTCTAATTTCTCTTATGCTATATCAAATACAGAAAGTTTCATAATCTTAGAATCTTTAGATTTAGAATTCAAAGTAATTATAGAAAATACTTAATTTGAAAAATCAATTTCCTTTAAAGGATAAGCCCTCTCAATAGATTTAAAGGAGAGTTAATCTTAAATAAAATTCACTAATGTATCATTTTCATAGATATATCTAAGCTAATAACAGAATCATGTCATCAGCTTTAGGTAATTAATAAAATAAAAATGTATTGTTAAAACAGTGCAGTGAATAAAAACTTGTTTAAATTAAAAAATAAAATTAATTTTATGAATTCTAAAAATTAGTTTAAAATATAAATGTAATCAGTTATCCCCTTCCACTTCCACTGCCAAAATATATAAAAAGATTATTTTTAAAATAATTTAGTTAAATTTATTTTTAAAAATAGGTATTTTTATTAGTAGAATAGATAATTTAATCAGATTGAAATGTTTAACATATAAATGTAAGATGTTTATGGAGAGAACGAGTGTTAGTTTTTTTAATATGAAAATGGAGTGGTATAAATCGATTCCTATAATATCAAGTAAAGCCAATAAGATAATTTATTTAAGGAATTTGGTCTAAATTAATCTTATTTATCTCCTTGCCAATCTTTTTCTGTTAAAAACAGTCTTGTTTAATTGATAGGATACAATTTCACTGATTATGATTCTTAAAAAGATTCTACAAGAGATTATGCTTAATTTAGTTATCTGATTATAGATACTTTGAATTCTGAAGTTAAATTGAGTGGTATTTATATAAATAGTCTTATATTATCTAGTTTCTAAAAACTAATTAATATTTAATATGGAAGTTTAAGCATATTTAGTTCATCTTTTAATAATATAATTAATAGAAGTGAATAAATAAATTCTAAATCCAAATTATATACAATTGATGAGTAATCTTATATTAACTATATAAACTCATAATTTAATATAATTGAAAGCAGTTTCTCTTACATAACATGCTTAAAATGTTAAGGTGGAATTTTTAACATGAAATAATCTTTTGGATAAATTTCTAGATGCAACTTTTTATTAAATAAAGTAAATTACTTTTGAAATATAAAAGATTGTTTAGAAAAATTTAATTTAATTAGAGTAGCTCAGGTGGTTCACTATTTATAAGCAATCCAATTTAGGAAATGATTATAGAAAAAAGTAGATTTTAATAAAATCAATCAATTGAAAAGAGTGGTGGAGCTATAAATATAAGCAATAATTATGATACTAATTTAAAAATCTTGATATAAAATAATGATTTTATTAAATGTTAAGCCTTTCAATAAGGAGGATCTATAGCTTTAATATATACTAATTTTGTATAAAAACATACACATTAAATAGAATTGAGAGATTTAAATTTCAATCAAAACTCTGCTAAAGTTGCAGGAGCTCTTTATTATGAAAATTATATACCAATAAAACAATAGATTTCTTATTCTAATAATAAAGCAGATTTTCATAGCCCAAATTTTTATTCAGGTTTTCCAACATCTATAAAAATTTTAGGTAAAATATCTTTTAATAATATGGAGCTTATTTTATCTTTTATTTTAGATAATAAATAGATAGAATAAATAAATCAATAGGAATCTCAAATTATAGATTTTAGAAGTGGAGATAAGTTGAAAGAAATTAAAATTTAATTTTATGATGAAAATAATGATATTGTAATACTGAGAGAAGAAGAAATGAAAGACACGTGGATAGAGATTGAAGATCCTGGTTTGAGCCTGAATGGAATTTAAAAGGCTTAATTTGTTGAAAATGAGAATTATGTTAAAATAACTTAAAATAGACTAACAGGAGTTCCTAATACTCAAATTACTCTTAATATTATGTCAAATTAGTTGTATTAAATTCAAGATAGATAAATTCTTCCTAATTTTAAGGCTCATAAAATTAAAATTTTTATCAGAAAATGTAATATTGGAGAGATTAGTGTTTCACTAACATAAAATAATGCAAATAGTGGATTAATTGAATGTTAAGAATGTAGTCCTGATACCTATTCTTTTGATTTTTAATATTGCCATGCATGTCCATAAGAGGCCAAATGCTTAGGTGGTGCTAGTGTTTAATTAAATCCTGGCTTTTGGAGAAGCAGTAAATATTCAAAAAATATTCTACGTTGTTTAGAAATAGACTAACCTTCTTGTATAGGAGGAATGGAGGATGGAAATCAACTTTGTAAAAAGGGCTATGTAGGTGGTATGTGTCAAGAATGCGATGTAAATTAATTTTATTAAATTATAATTGTTTTTTGCAAAATTTTTATTTAATTAGGAAGATGGTAAATTTTGGGGGAAGATTTATGTCAAAAGATCTTTGAAGTGTAATGACTGTTAAAACGTTGGTTATATAATATTACTAATTTCATTAAGTTTTTTAGTTGTGTAATGTTCAATTTATCTATCTATTCGAAATGAAATAAAATAGACAGAAAAAAAAGTAAGTTTAATATTTAATATTTTTTAATTTTATTACCATTTTTTTTTCTCAATTCCTCCTACCATTGTTCTATACTTACTTAACAATTGCTAAAAATATTTCAAAAAACTTGATAATTAATTAATTATCAATTAGGAACTTAAATTTTAAGCAAAGGAAATGGTATAAATTGAGGTTATAGAGAATATTTTTCAATAACCATATTATTTTTTTCGATTAGGTAAATTTAGTTGGTTTCTTGACTTCTTTGAGAGAAAAAAGTATTTCTTATTAGTAAAATTAAAAAAAGAAAGAAATAGATAGTAATTCTAGTTAATCAGCTATTATGATTAAATTTTTTACTCACTATATTAAAATCATATCATCAATTCAAGATTTAGACATCAAAATGACTCAGTTTTTCTTTGAAAAACCCTTAGCTTTAGAAATATTAAATCCTATATCTTCCTAAGCAAATTCTATTCAGTGCTTTTTACCTTATTTCAAGAACAGCATTCCTCCAATTTATTTTAGATTCCTAGTATCTTGTTTTGCCCCTATATTTTATATTCTAATATTTCTTTCAGTAGCAAGATTTGTCTATTTAGTGAAGAAGAAAGAGTTCAACTTTTACATAATAGTGACATCATTTTTCTTTGTATTCTTTTACTTTCAGATAGATTTATTTTATATGATGATACAGCTGTAAAGTTGCAGAGAAATTGAAGGGAAGAGTTATATCCTTTAAAATATAACATATGAATGTGACTCCTCTGAACATTAGTTCTATTTATATATTCTAATCATCCCTTCAATGATTTTTTATATTATCTTAACACCTCTGATTTTGTTTTACCTTCTTTACAAAAATAGAGGTAAATTGCTAGAACCTAAAATATTTCTCAAATATAGTTACCTCATAAGAGAGTATAAATAGAGATTTTACTTCTGGGAATTTGTAAGGATGTTTGAGCGTATAACTATTATAATTATTCTAGGAGTATATTCTGATGCAAAATTAACAAAAGCTATTTTGGTTATATTAGCCATACTAATATACTTTTTTTTATTAAATAAATATCAACCTTATTCTAATCCAACTAATTAGAAAACTGATTATCTGATGTGTTTGACTTTAATATTGACATTCTTATTCCACATATTTAAAATGGAATAAAGTTATCAATACTTAGAAATAATAAATAAATCATTGCTATTGGGTACTAATATATTCTTTATTTTCTATCTCTTTAGAAAAATCCTAAGATACTACTATAAAAAAATAAAATCTCTATATCATTAATTTATTTCAGCATCCTTTATTAAAAGGATTTTTAAAGTTTCTTATAATTTTTAATTATAGAAATTCAAAATGAATGAAAAAAGATTGAGGTTAAGAAATAATTTAAAAGGAAGTATTTAAACTTTAATAAAAAGTAATGATAAAATACTTTAATAAAATTTTTGCTCAATATTTTTATTTATCAACAGATTTTGAAAAAGATGAGAGACACAACTATTATCAAATCTTAAAATGTAATTCATTTTTAAAATTTTAATTATTTTTATAAAATATTAGTTACTCCCTCCCTCTATTAAAAACATATAAAAGATTTGAAAATTAAGTAGTTTTATGAACATTAAATGAGGGTATAGACCTATATTATTAACAACAATTTAATATTAAAATAGATTAATTTAATTTGAAGTAACTGAAATATTTAGAGAATACTACATAATAATAAATAAATGCTATATAAGATTTATCTGATGTGTATAAAATAACTTCTTAATAAAATACTATGACCTAATAGAGTAAATTTAACAATTAATTAATAACTCAACTTCAATTTTACGATTTTATGATATATTATAGGGAATACAATTAGTTAATTTAGAAGTAAATCAACCAAATTTGAAACAAGCATATTACAACTACAAAATAGCATAGGATTCACTAAAAAAGTAAGTTATTTTAAATATATTCAAATTGATTGATAAATATCTTATTAAAGCCTATGAAATTAAGCTAAATGGAAGAATAAGAGAATAATAACTCAAAGATTTTTGAAATCGATAACGGATCTCATCATACCAGTTTTTCTAAATTTACTGGTAGCATTTCTGTAATATCTCCCTTTATGAAAAGAAAGCCTTCTACAAATACAGCTCCCTATTTGAAAACAAGAAAATCTATTTTTAGATATAGAAAGTCATTTTTAAATGCTAATCCTCATTTCGAAGATGACAGCTGTAGTTTAGATAGGAGCAATTAAGATGAATTTGCCGAACATAGTTCTATAGAAAATAATTATGTCCTTACTTAATAAATGTAGTAAGGGATGTATGCTAAACGATCAAATAAAGAATCTAAGTTATAAGAATTAAACTTGAAAAAAAATAATAGCGATATTACAACCTCTAAGGATTAAAATGATTCAAATATCCTACTTTATAATTGAGTAATTAAAGTAGAAATTTAGATAAATAAACATTTTCATACATACATTTTTCACATTTATTTATTATCTTTTTGTATGTTAATTTGTTTACATACTTTTAAAATTTAAAATCTGATTATTAAATTTACTTATTATTCATTTGTTTATAAAGAAAGATAGTGGTTAAAAAATACCACAAAAAAATGAAAAAAAACAAATGAATTATGTCAATTATATTATTATTTTAAATAATTGTTCTTGAGCATTAATTGATGGAATGTAGGTAATTCATATTTAATTTTTTTACTGTAAAAAAATACCTGTTTTAAAAAGAATTTTCATAATTATAGGAACTTCTACTAATTTATCAAAATTTTATAATTAAAAGTTAGGAAGAAATATATTAATTATAAAAGGAGAAATGAATAATCCAAATCTTTTTTAGCCTTTTATAAAATAAATTCTGATAATATTTATTATTTTAGCACATTTAGTACTCAGCTAGCCAAGCAAGTGTCCTTCAATTAAAAAGATATATTGTAATATTAGATTTTTAATGTTTAAAAACTAATAATTTTGGTATGTACTAATTAGAGGCAACACAAGATTTTGTAATCAAGAGGATTGTACAAATACCAAATACTAATTATGTCCTTAAATTTAATGTTAATGATATTTAAGAAGTTAGTCAATTAATTTTGATAAATTTTGATACAGAAAATAATCTCCTTAGCAAAAACTGTAACAATTTTAAGATTAATACCATTTAATATCTAATATTTAACCCTTGCTACTGTTTCATACTTATTATTATTACTTAGTCAACATGGTTTTCTTAAGTATAGAATACTCAGAAATACAAGAAGTATGGTTTGCCTGCACTAAAGACAGAATACTTATATTAGATTTCTTTGAATTTAAGATTCTAAAAGAAATTTAGATAGAAAATATAAATGGACTGAAGATTGATTAGATAAAGAATACTTTATATGCAAGCAAAGAAGACTAAAGTTTTATCCAACTTGATCCAAATTTATAAATCATATAAAGTTACCAACAAAGTAAGTTTATCTTAATAAATAAAAATAATAATTAAACATTATGATAAATAGCAAATCAAATGGTGGATTTGGTGCAAAGATCTATTAGCGAAATCTAAATTATTTAATAGAAAAACATTTTGCAAGGTAATTCAGATAATTCTGTAGTTATTATCTTTAAAAACAACTGGCTTGATCTTTGGATAAGCGGTCAATAGGATCATCTATTTATCTTAATTAACTGTAACCAATAAATTCTTCTCATTTCTCATTAATTAATCCAATATATAGCTTACAAATTTAATTATCCTTAATGGTTCAATTTAATTAAATATTTCTATTTAACTAAATAAATCACTTTGAAACTATCTTTTTCTTTAATTCTTACTTCAAAAATATCATAACTAATTTATCATTCTTATTAATTTACAATTTTTTCATTAAAATAGAGGAAAAATCTTTTTTTTAAAGTTTTAATTATGCTCTTCATATCCCAGATACTCCTTATCTGTTAGCTACAAGTGGAAAATTAAGTTAATCAAATAATTTATATATATTTGATTTAAAAACTTCTATATAATTAAAGAAATAGTAATTATATGATGTCTTCAAAAGTAAGTATTCTAATTTTTTACATAAATATATTAAAAATATTTTTATTCAAAAGTTAGTTAAAATGGAAGTAATTATCTTGGTAATATGGGATTGTTTACTTTTGATGATATAACCTATATTTATATTCTTGAGTATGATGATCCTAATTTAAATAGATTCTCTATGATCAATATTATCTCCGTTACAGCTAACTAATAAAATAATATTTTCTCTCTCAAACTATAAATTATCAAATCTATTAGCTATTCTGCTAATTCTCTTATATTTATTTAAGAGAGATAAATTTTCCTTTTATCTGATAATTAATACTTATATACACTGTCTAATGCACTCACTCAAGAAATAATACAGCCTTATAATTGTAAAATTATTAACTTATTAATTATTTTCTAAAAATATAAATTATAATAGAAATTTTTAATGTTTTTTCTACTCCTATTAATCGAGTTGAAAATGGAACAAAAGTCCTAGGAAATTCAATGGATGGATAGTATGTATTTGCATATGATTTTAATTTAAATTTATAAAAGACAATAAAATTTAAATATGGAGTGAGTAAATATTTTAGAGGATTCAGAAAAGTGTATCCTGAAGAAGATTTATTTGCTTTTATATCTTATTATGATGGAACTATTCATCCTCAGCCTTCTCATTATTTATGCTTCTTTAGATACAGTAATGGAATTGTAATTTAATTGAATAAGCAAACCTTTAATTTTAACAATAACCTTACAATTTAACTAGTATTAATGCTCTGAATTGAATCACCCTAGCTAATTTAGAATTGAAATAGTAGAAGCCTTTACATTTACTGATAATACTATATATATATGTTTTCTATTTAATACAGATTATAAATATACTAACATTGGAATGGATTAAAATTATTAAAGATTTAAAAATCACAAATATGAATGTAACTAATATAGTCTCTCAGATGATTTGACTATTCAACTTCTTTCTATAAATTAATTAGATTATTCATAAAAATATCCTAATGGATTTAATTCTAGTCCATATAGATGTGCTTATTCTCCTTAATAAACTTCTCTTTTTTGTTTAGAGTATAATGGAGAATTTCATCAATGGAGTTTGCCTAATTTTTAAATTGTGAGAATATAATAACGTAAATATAATTTTAAACTTTTAATAACTCCACTCCCTTAATAAAATGAAAGTTTTAGAAAAATGAAAATCAATTTTTAATATTTAATTATTTGGGGGTTAAATATTATTTTAGAAATGTTAATATAATTTTATATTGAATAGTTAGCTGTACTGATGGATTTTAGTTGTTAAACTACCCTAAATTACAAAAAGTAATAATAGAATGCTATTCACCATTTTAGACTATAAGTGTAGATTTAATATCTTTAAATACTACTCAGCTTTTTGTTTATGAAGGTTGGTCTATTTCTGGATATGCAGATAAGACCAATAATTTAGCAGTCTTTGCTGGAGCTGATGATAATAGTATTTATATATATAATGTGACTGATTCATAGAAAGCTATTCTCATGTTAAAATATAAAGATCTTTAATTTCTGACGGATGAATCTTTTATTATTAATTAATAGGGAAATTAATTAATAGGATTTAGTTCATCTTTTTTCATTTCAATTGATTTTAGTTAATCCTAATCTTTATCTGAATAAAAATTTAATTCTTGCTAAAATAAGTATTACTTTAACTTAGATGATATGCAAAAGAATCCTTCAATTTAAGGATCTATTGAAGATCCTTTTAGAAATTTGAGATATTTATTGACTACTATTTACTAAAATTATATCATTTAAAGGTCATTTATTCTCGAAGATAATATAAAAATCTATTTTTATATTGACAATAATAGCTCTACTTAAAAAGAAGTTGATGTTATTTTTAATAATATGTATTTGGATACAACATTAATAAACACTATGGATATAGAAATATCACCAACACATCCAGAAACCAAAATATTAAGATTAATTACTGATTCAAATTTTAACTTTAATCAAGGTAATTCATTGAGCTTTTACAATTTAACTTTTGTTCTTTCTGAGTAATTTGGCTTATTTAGAGATTGTGGGATTTATATTAGTTCATTTAATTTAATTTAGCTTTTTTCTGTTACCTTCTCATATTAATATAGCTGCGCCTTTTTAAACGTGTAATATACTTAAATGGTTCAAATAGAAAGACTAACAGTTGATAATTAATCAATTTTAATGAATCCATTAATATTTAAGCATACTAATCAAGTAAGTATTTCTAATTTAATAAATCTTTATTTAATTTTTTACAAAAAATATTAGATTGTATTATAAGATACATAAATTTCCAATTGTTATTTGAAATTAAGTAATCTCTTATAGATCACTGAAGGAGATGCCTTAGTGATAGTGAATAACTTTTTGTTTTAGAATAACTAATGGGAAAGCGATAATTTTAACTAAGAAGATATTTAGTATTTTTTTCAAGTTACTGCTCTAACAGCAATAAATTGGAGGATTATCGACAATCTATTTGATAATGTTTTATTCATTAAAAAAATAGGATCATTAACTCCAAAAATATATGATGAGGATAAATAATAGTTACCTGCTTATTACTTTTAAGATATTATTATACAAAATAATACATTTAGTGTGCTTTAATCTTCATTTTTATTGATACATATAAATTTTCCAGAGTTTGTTATTCCTAAATATACTTTGCAAGTAAATAAACTCTAATTTATAAGTAACAACAGAAACAAAACTATTTCGTATACTTAAACAACTGAATTTGATTTGTTTCTATTTAAAACTTAAAATATTGCTTATGTAAAATTATTAAATATAGAAATCATTAATTCTCCATTTATAGGTATAACTCAATGCTTATCTGGACTGAATTGGGAGGCTCATAATATTTCTATTTAAAATAGATTAGGAAATGATAATAATCTAATATTTTAGAATAATTTAACGCCTGCCTTTTATGTACTCGAGTACAATAATTATCTTTTAAATTAGGTAGAATTTGTGAATCTCTATATTATAAATTTTTCCCTGATATATTTTGGTGATTCTTTAAGAAATCCAATAGATAATACTTTAATTCTAATTTAAAACTTGTCTTTCACATCAACAACATTAAAATCTACATCTTCAAATTATGAAGTTAACCCGATTTTAATTAATATACTTGGTACGGCACTCATTACCATTGAAAATTCTTAGTTTTTTAATGGAAATTTAATATAGTCACAATAAAATTACTTTATTTCAACAACCGGGATAGGAATAACTAGCAAGCAGAGTAGAGTGTTAATTAAGAATTGCTAGTTTCTAAATAATACCTCTTTTGGAAAATTTAATAATCTGTTAATCAAATCAAATACTCTAGATATTTAACAATCTTATTTTCAAAATAATACATTTGCTATTGTAGAAAATCCTTTAAATCTATTTTTTTCATAACTAAATAATAACTAAAGTCCTTTTATATTTTCAGAAGTACAAACTATTAAAATATCTGACACTACATTTGATTAAGCTGCATCTTAATTTATTCCAATATTAGATATTTAGTCATTAGATATGAATTTTACATTAAACATTACTAAATGTTAATTTAAAAATGCTTATTCTATATTTGGAAATACGATACACATTAATTTAGCTAATAGTGTGGGTCACATAACTTTTGATAACAATACTTTTGAAAATATATTTTTCTCAGTTCCAGAATTAAGTATTATAAAGTTTAGGTAATATGATTTATATCTATTGATATTATATTAATTTTATTATTGTAAATTAACAGCTTTGAAGGTTTATCTTAGAACATAAAGCATAGCTATACAATCTAGAATACTAAAATGATTAATATTTATGGATAAACTTTATGCTTTTTTACTAATTTTTTTGATGGTAAAGTAGAAATATAAAATACAGAAATATCTTAAGATTTATCTGATTTAAATATTGTAGACATGTTAAGCTTTTCAACTTTTTGTTCTTAGCTTTAATTTATAAATAGCTAAGTAATTATAAAAGATTACCATTTAAATAATATTTAAATATAACGATAATACAAATAAATAAATTAAGATTCAGAGCACTTTTTAATTCTAAAATCAACTTAATCTTCAATCGATATTGTAAATATGAATGTGAAATATTGTAAATTAAATAGAAAAACAAAGCTAATATTTATAGAATCAGGATAGTTTTTTATCACAAACTCATCATTTTAAAATATATATCACAACCCTACTAGAATAGATCTTTCAGTTATTGATGAAAAGTTAACTAATTTAGCCTTTATTTAGATTTTTAAATCTACCTATGCTATGACAAATAATACCTTCTCTTAATTCATTTGCTTTTAATGTTTAGGAGGAGTAATCTATTTAGACCATTCGTAAGGATTTATTGATACATCTAATTTTAATTCAAACAATGTAATTTATTATTTTTTTAAATAAAATAAATATGAATCTTCATAATTAATTATAAATACAGGCCTAAAATGGAGGAGCACTTTACTTTTATGATTCAATATTGACTAATAAGATATAAAATTCTTAATTTGTAGAAAATAGAGCTGGAGAAAGTGGGGGAAGCGTTTTTATCCTTTTCAACAGTTAATAGAGTTATGATTTTGAGATTCAAGGTAGTAATTTCAATAAATCTTATGCTGAAAATCAAGGAGGATCAATTTGTATATAATCAACTTTTTTACCCAATTTATAAAATATATTCATTTTAGAGAATTCTCAAATTATCTAATCGACTGCAAATATAGCTGGAGGAGTGTATTACTAGAATGTAATACCTAAGTTCAACAATGTTAATTTTAAAGATAATTTAGCTAATAGCTACTCTCAAAACACTTACTCATCATTTCCATCTTAAATAAGAATCAATTGTATTAATTTTTATTTTTAATAGAAATTTAATACAAATATATTTTTAACTATAGATACTCTCCTTTCAAAGAGTTATTCTACATAATACGTTGATCAGTCTAATACAATCATTAAAGATTTTAAAGGAGGAGATATGTTTCCATAAATAGAAATATAATTCTTAGATGAGAATAAAGAAATTGTTAAGCTTTAGGAAAAGGAAGTAAAAGAGCTCTTTATTGAGATAGATGGGCCTAATTAATCTAAGTATTAACTAACAGGTGTTTAGAAAGGCTAATATGATCAAAAAACTTTCACAATGATAGTTTATGGAAACTTTTTGTTTGGATAACCAAATAGCACCATTAAGATTAATATAGTATCTGATTAAATTTAAAAAATAACAGCTTAAAATTAAATTTAAAAAGTCTCTATAATTCATACAATTAGTGTATCTATAAGAGACTGCAATATTGGAGAAATAAAAAGAGAAGTACCTTCCCTAAACAGTGAGCAAATTAATTATTCTTTTTGAATATTTAATAGAATAATTCTTTTCTTAAAAAGGTTTAGATACATATGAATGTGTAAGATGTGATAAAGGAACATATTCTTTTGATTTTTAAAGTTGCAATGCTTGTCCACTGTAGGCTTAATGCAATGGAGGAGCTGAAGTAGTTATAAAAGAAGGTTATTGGAAAGAAAGTCCTTACTCGGAAGATATAATAGCTTGCTAAAGTTAATAAAACTGTATAGGTGGAGAAGGAGGAGGAAATTAACTTTGTTTTGTTGGAAGTATTGGAGCATTATGCAATGAGTGTGATGTAAATTATTATAAATTAATACTATGAATTCTTACTTTTTTAATAAAATTTAAAACTCTAAAACAGTATAATTGCTTCTACAGCTATGTCTGTTTAGAAGTATTTATTATTTAAAATTTACATTTAATTTATATAAATAATAGATGGAAGGCATATACTGGGGAAAGAAATATATAAAGAGAAATAATAGTTGCAGGAAATGTGAAGCAGAAATGATATAAGCTTTACCATATTTAATATTAGGCTTTATCTTTATTTAGTTATAAATATTTATATCTATTAGAATAAATAGAAATTTAAATACTAAAAGCTCATATGCCTTCTCAAATTAAGTTAAAACTAATCAAGAATCACTCTTATTTGCATCTAGATAGAACAACCAATCAGCTATAATTTTTAAATTCTTCAACCATTTCTTTTAAATTGTTTCATACATTTAAGATTTTTAGTTTCCTTATTTTAAAAGCTTATTTTCATTACCCCTTCTACAAGAAATCTCTCAACCTTTGAAATCTACAATCTCTTAAACTCTTTGCTATTTTTAGTTTACAAAAATTGATATACCTCCAATTTATATTCAATTTATAATTGCAGCAATCACTCCTATCTTCTATATGATTAGCTTCCTCTTAATCGCCAGATTTATTTATTATATTTTCAAAATACCTTTTAACTCTAGTATCTATATGACCTCCCTCCTTTTCATTTTCTTTTTCTTTTAGATGGATTTATTTTCTATATCGATCTAAATGATGAATTGTGTTTAGATATCTTCTAAGAAATATATTATCTATAACATAAGCTATGAATGTGATACTGAATAATCTCTTTTCTATGAAAGGAATCTCATAATTCCTATCTTCATTATTTATATTGGACTCATCCCAATTATTTTTTTCCTTCTCATCTTCTACAATCGCAATAAAATAAATACCTCCAAATCAATTAAAATAAAATACTCTTACCTTTTAAGAGAAGTAAAGCCTACTCATTATTACTGGGAATTTGTAAAAATGCTCAAGAGGTTTTTTGCAATTCTAATATTGAATATATACTATGGAAATAAGTTAACTAAAGGATGTATAGTAATTATGGTAGTACTTATATATTATAATATCCTAATCAAACTAAAGCCCTACATAAACACTACCTACTTTCATATCGATCGCTACATGTGCCATGTTATAATTGCTGATTTCTTAATATCCCTCTTTATGATTGATGTTCCGTATATATATCTTAAGATATTGCTAGTAGTCTCTTTTGCTGTCATTAATTTTTTCTTTCTTTTTTATATATTCAGAAAAGTTTTTCTTATTTAGTATAAGAAAATCATTACTAATTTAAGAATTCTTTCTCAAAATTCTATAATTAGAAAAATTTTCTGCCTTAAGAAAAACTATTTATTATAGTAAAACCAGCTTGAGTTGAATAGATAAAGAGTAAGAGATAAAATTATTAGTGGAACTATCAATCTCGTTTTGAGTAATAGTTTTTTTAAAAAAATATTTTAAATATATACTATTTTAATCTAAATAAAGCAAAGACCTATCAATAAAGATCAAAGTTTTATGAAAATTTATTTTGTAATTTGCATTTTATAAAATTTACTATTTATTGAATCTAATTACTTAAAAAATAATAAAAGACACATTTTACTTGAAGAAATATGGTCTTAATGAAGTTATATAAAAGCGATAACTAATTAAGCTTAACAGAGTATAAATAGATGAGCATCTCATTATAAATTCATCTCCTGATAAAACATGTAATAATTTTTAAATATTTATTTAAGACTCAATCAAAATGTAATTTTATAAATAGTTTATAATTTATCTAAGACAAACATTTCTTTAAACCAAACAGAACTTCCAATGGTAACTATTTTAATATTTTAATATTATTAAAATGTTTTAATTAAAATAGCTTAACAATTCATTTTCTCATCAAGAAAGCACAATTAATTTCATAAAAACAATGAAAAATAAATTCAGTTAAATTTCCACCTCTCAATCAGTTTTTAAAAGAATTAGATTTGATACTATTGTTAAAAAATATTTCTTAAATAATTTAGAAGAATAAAGTTAAGATGATTAAGAAATTGATAAAAGTAATTTTAGTGAATTAAATGATAGACAATAAATTCCTTAATTTGATCATATCCTTGATAAATTGAAAATCTCAAGCATAAATTCTTCTATTCTAAAAAAATATGAAGATTTTAAATAAAATAATAATCAAAATCATAGTTAAAATTGATTTAAATATTAAATGCATTATAAATCACTATTTAAATTAATATAAAAGTAATTCGCATCAATAAATTTCATTAATGTACTCTTTTTTATTTAAATGTATAATTAAATCAATTTTTAAAATTAAAACTAAATTTTCACTCATCACATAAATAAAAGAATTTATAAAAATAGAAAAAACTGAAAAATGATTTCATTACAATAAATAAATTTACAATTTATTAGGAGATTTATTGGATAAATTAATTTCTTTATCCTTCATTTATGTAATAATAAATTTATAGTATTAATTAAGCTAATAAATTTTTGTTAAAAGGTTATATTTACTCAGAGTAGTCTTTAAAGTAGAAGTCCATTCAAGAAAAACTTTAATTACAAACCTAAACTTACTTAATAAAAATTTTTAATTATTGAATAATTACCGCTAGTTTAATTTCTTTCTTTTAATCTTCAGTAAAATTTGGTTATTTTATAATGCAGAAAGAATTTTTGCATTCTCTTTTTAAAATAGAAAATATTCTTATTCCAAAATAATTACAAAATACCTCTTACTTTCATGCTTTACTTTGTCTTTAGATTTATTATCTATAATTTCTTCAATTTAATATAAATTTTTAATATTTATTTACTATAAATTTTAGTTAAATACTTCTAGTTCTATTTGAATGTTATATGGTAATAATTATTTTATTAGCTAAACTTCTTTGAAATGCTTATTAATTTATGCAAAATTATAAATTTATTTCATATTTAGATTTCATTACCATCTAAATATGAAATTATTTAGAATTTATTTGAATTAAAATACCAGACTATATATATTAACAGTATAATTTATTCTATTTAAGAATGGAATATGGGAATGTAATTAAAATTTAAGAAATAATATTTTCATTTTTTTTAAAATAAATAAAGATTTTTAATATCCTATTCCATTTCTTTACTAAGAATCTACCTACTATAGCTATCTTTATTTAATAGCAAGCAGTAGTGTTTGCTATTAAAAGCCTCCCAAATTTTCATAATAATTATTAATTTAATAAATTAATTAAACTAAAAAAGTATATTTTCTTTAAATTTATAGTGTTTGTATTTAAGACACACATAAATAGAATAAATCTACCTTTAATCCATACTTCACTACATTTACAATATCATGGATGCCAAGAAAAGAGTAGCATACTTTTATAATAATGAAATTGGTAACTACAACTATGGTAAGTTGCATCTGATGAATCCTAAAAGAATTTCAATGACTCACTCTCTAATTGTAGGTTATGGTGTCTATAAGGATCTAGATGTTTACACTACTAGAGAAGCAACTAAGGAAGAAATAATGCAATTCCACGACTAAGATTATGTTGAATATCTTTCTAACTATGTCTCAAGTACCAAAATAGATTTTCTCAAGAAGAATGGATGTTCAACTCCAGCTATTGATGATGAAGCTAAAAATGATGTAGAAAAGAAGAGGTAATATGGTATTGACGTCTAAGCCGACTGTCCAGGTTTCGATGGTGTCTATACTTTTAGTTAGCTCTCAACTGGTAAAATAAATGATAGTTTTATTATCTATATTCCCTTTAAATTTGAGAGAATTTCAATATTTTCACATTGGCTATTTTGTAAGCTAAATTTTTTTTAGCTTGAGTACAGTCTAAGTCTACATTAGATTCTACATTAAAAGCTTAATAATGATAAAAAACTTAGTTTTTTAAAAACATTATTAATTCTAAATTATTAAAAATAGATAAAATATTTATGCTAATTATTGAAATTTACAACTCTTTTTTAAACATTACCATTAAAAAGGCATACTATATCATTATTTTCTCTAATAAATTCTAGTATTTCTAAATATTATATTAAATTTGAATTAACTAAAAATAGGTGGTTCAATAGATGCTGCTCATTTAATTATAAATAATGCTGCTGATATAGCTATTAATTGGGGTGGTGGTCTACATCACGCTAAAAAAGGTGAAGCTTATGGTTTTTGTTATGTGAATGATATAGTTGTTTGCATTTTAGAGCTCTTGAAGGTGTTCCCTAGAGTTCTTTACATTGATATTGATGTTCATCACGGTGATGGTGTAGAAGAAGCATTCTTTACTACGAATCGTGTTATGACTGTAAGTTTTCATGAGTTTGGTGAAGATTTCTTCCCTGGCACTGGTGGTCTTAACAGTACTGGAGAAGGATTAGGTAAAAACTATGCAGTTAATGTACCACTAAGGCCAGGAATGGATGATGAAAGCTATAAATAGCTCTTTAAAAATGTAATGAATAAAGTTATGGAGGTATTTAGGCCAGATGCTATTGTTTTCTAAACAGGTGCCGATAGTTTAGCTAATGATAAAATAGGGCATTTTAATTTATCAATTAGAGGTCACGGAGAATGTCTAACTTACATGCTAGGATTTAATGTACCTGTAGTTGTTCTAGGAGGGGGTGGTTATACTATCCAAAACGTAAGTCGCTGTTGGGCTTATGAAACTGGCTTACTTGTTAAAAGAAACTTGAATGGACCTATTCCTGTAGATGATCCCTTCTTCCATTTATATGAAAAATAAAACTATCTTCACGTTCCAATACAATAAGTTGAAAACAAGAACAGCAAAGAAGATTTAAATAAAATCTAAGAGGAGATATTTAAATAACTTAAAGAGGTAGAAGCTGCACCTGGTGTTCCCTTTCATACAGTTCCTAAAACTTTCTAATATGATGATGATGAGTATTTTGAAGAAAATGAAGAGGATAAAAATCACGATTTCTCTGGAAATTAATATGATTTCAGTAGACTTAATGATTACATAAGTGGTTACTAAGGTATGGAGGTAGAATAAAACAATGAAGTTGGAGTTTTTAGAAAATAACCACTTTTAATTGATAAGAATGATAGATTTAATCATATTTGACTATTATTTTTTTTGTAAATTACATTTTCACTTTAATATATATGTATTCTCTTAATTTAATTTTATTCTTTAAATCAATAATATTATTTTAAATAATCATTTGGTCATCATCAAATTTCAAATTAATAGAATTTTAAATTAATTTCATTTCCAAATTCAAGAAAAGTGAAAAATTGTATTTTATATTTCTTAAATAATTAGGAATAAAGGAAAGATTGATAGATTGATTATAAAAGCTTTATTGCTTACAGAAATGATCAATTCCTAAGATTTTTAATGTAAAGTAGATAAGAGGCAAATAGGATTTCAGTTTATTGTTGTGTATCTTCCTTCACTAGGATAAGAGTTCATTTACCATAAAGGATATACATCTCTTTTACTATACATATAGACAATGCATAAGAATTGAAAATTAAAAAAGACTTTCGAAATAGAGGGAAAATAAATTATTAAATAACCTAAAAAATAATTCTTTCTGAAAAAGGAAGTTAGTGAGCAAAATCAATACAAAAAAAATCATGGAAGTTAAAAAAAAAGTTGCATATTTTTATAATAACGAAATTGGTAACTACAATTATGGTAAGTTACATTTGATGAACCCTAAGAGAATATCAATGACACACTCTCTCATAGTTGGATATGGAGTTTACAAAGATTTGGACGTTTATACTACAAGAGAAGCTACTAAAGAAGAAATTATGTAATTCCATGATTAAGATTATGTTGAGTATCTTTCTAACTATGTTTCTAGTACAAAAATCGATTTTTTGAAAAAGAATGGATGTAGTATTCCAATTATTGACGAAGATGCTAAAAATGATTGCGAAAAAAAGAAATAATATGGTATCGATGTACAAGCTGATTGCCCTGGCTTTGATGGATTGTACACTTTCAGTCAGCTCTCAACAGGTGGTTACACAGCAATTTTAATTATATATTCAGATGGATTTTTAGTATTCTTGATAAAATATTTTGGTTTGAACATTTCATACTGCCTGAGATAACTCCTCTCAACATTATGAATCTCAATTATAAAAATAAAGACATTATTTCATCTTTACATTTCGATTGATTTATCATTAATTATAATTATCTTGCTATTTTTAAGATTAGCAATTAAAATCGAAGATATAATATTTGATCGCCACTTAAAATTATAAACAAATGAAATAATCACTATTTTGTGTGATGTTACCACGCGTATATCTAGATATTACGACATTAACTCATATTCTAAGCTATCAATATCTTAGGATATTAAACTAACATTTCAAATTTTATAAAAAAGGTGGTTCAATTGATGCAGCTCATTTAATTATTAATAATGCTGCTGACATTGCTATTAATTGGGGTGGTGGTCTTCATCATGCTAAAAAAGGAGAAGCTTATGGTTTTTGCTATGTTAATGATATCGTTATTTGTATCCTTGAGCTTTTAAAAGTTTTCCCGCGTGTTCTCTATATTGATATTGATGTCCATCACGGTGATGGTGTCGAAGAAGCCTTCTTCACAACGAATCGTGTAATGACTGTAAGTTTTCATGAGTTTGGTGAAGATTTCTTTCCTGGTACAGGAGGTTTAAATAGTTCTGGAGAGGGTTTAGGTAAAAACTATGCAGTCAATGTACCTCTTAGACCTGGAATGGATGATGAGAGCTATGTTCAATTATTTAAAAATGTAATGAATAAAGTAATGGAGGTTTATAGGCCAGATGTAGTAGTATTCTAAACTGGTGCTGATAGCTTAGCAAATGATAAAATTGGCCATTTTAATTTATCTATTAAAGGCCATGGTTAATGTTTAACATATATGATGGGATTTAATGTACCATTAGTTGTTTTGGGAGGCGGTGGCTACACTATCTAAAATGTTAGTAGATGTTGGGCTTATGAAACAGGTTTACTTGTTAAAAAACATTTAAATGGACCTATTCCAGTTGATGATCCTTTCTTCCATTTATATGAAAAATAGAATGTCCTACATGTACCTATTTAATAGGTAGAAAATAAAAACAGTAAAGAAGATTTGAATAAAATCTAAGAAGAAATTTTTAAATAGTTAAAGGAAGTTGAAGCTGCTCCAGGAGTTCCCTTCCATACTGTTCCTCGTACATTTTTGTATGATGATGAAGACTACTTCGAGGAAAATGAAGATGATAGAAATCACGATTATGATGGAAATAATAACAATCAGAGTAAACTGAATGACTATATAAATGGATATCATTCTATGGATATTGAGTAAAATGAGGACAATGAGATAATTAGAAAATAACCTCTTTTGATTGAAAAGAGAAACAAATTCAATCATATATGATTTAAAATTTATATTTTGTTGAATTATTTAGTAAAATTTATAAATTATAGATTTTAGTGAAAAATAATAAGACTAATTAAATTTAATTTCTTATTAATAATTAGTTCATTCATTCGTAATTATATCATATATAGATAGATCTTTCATTCTTTTTTTAACAAAATATTATAGACTTTTTTGATAATCTTTCTAAATAGTTTTTGCATGATTTTATAGTGAAGTAACAAACATAGAAAAATAGAAAAATATTTTAAAAATAATTATTTAGTAATAAATAATCAATCTTAATCTTATTTATGATGTTATTGATGGTGTCCTCCATGCTTACTTTTATTATGATACTCAGATTCTTCATTTTCATTGTCCTTTTTATGATGTCCTTTATGTCCATGACCATGACCATGATTTTAGCTATCAACACTTCCTTCATCACCTTTCTTATTATGGTGATTGTGGCCTCTCTTTTCATATTAGGGTTCTTAATCGGAACCTGTTTTATCATTCTTTTTTTGATTTCTCTTCTATTCAAACTATTATCTTTCAGCATTTTTCTTTTCCATATCAACTGTTAATTTAGTTACTTTATCAGGGAGAACGGCATCTAAATGATTGAATTTATGTTCACGAACATGAGCATTCTCAATTTGAGTATGATGGACAAGTTTATTAAAAACAGGAATTGTAATTGATACACTCTAGTCATGCTCAAAAAGAATATCTTAAGATTATTTATTTCTGTTCTTATCATAATCGTTCTTAGATAATTCAAGAGCTTAAGCACCTTCTAAATAGGCATGTTCAAGAATATTCATATCAATAAAAGGCAACTTGATAATTTACATATGTTCCATAGTAGCTCCATACTTATCAATATCTAAATTTTCTGGGCAATAGGGGCTAAGATATTTTTTAAAAAGTCCTCTGAATTCAACAGGTAATAATACTTCATTTTCAGGATGAAGAATAGCTAGGAGTTATTTGTAGGGTTAGAAAGGCTAGGTCTTAACAAACTTAACTTCGAATTTAGGATTTCTTTCAATAAATTCAACAATATCTTGTGCCAAAGGAGCATAGAAATGAGGATAGTAATAATTCCAAGAAGCTTTTTCAATACCACGGAAATAGTAGAGTAAGGTGAATTCAAAACCTTCAAGGTACTTCATAATAATCAAATCATATTCATTTTGATTGGTTACTTTAAGTTTTTCCTTCAAGTAGATTTCTTTACCATTTAATTCATCGCTTAAAATCTTGGCAATTTCATCATCTTCTTCCTCTTCTTATGTTTAATGTTGCTTCTTTTTTTCACCTTCGTTTCCACTTGCTCCACTATCTTAATTATGCTTCTTCTATTATTTTTTGTGCTTTTATTGAGTATCTTTAGTAGGACTATCAGAATCAAACTTCTTTTCTTCTTATTCTTCTTCACTATCGCTTTCAGGAATGATATCCTTGACTATTTCTGTTTCTTCAGCTTATGAGTGGCTTTGTTATAACTTCAACTCATCTTCTTTAAAGTCAAGGTCAACTAAATCTTCTTTTTGGATATTTTCACAATCACTAATTTATTTCTAGCTCATAATTTTAACGTATTCAAAAACTGATTTTTCCTCCTTGGCAGGGGTATCGAAAATTCTATTTTTCTTGAATTAGGGTTCTATAGAGGCAATACTTTTAAAGAAGTCAATGATTTCATTATACTTAATATAACCTCTATCACTCAAGTAAGAAGTAGCTGTCTCAAGATAGCTGTCATACTTCTCAATAAGTAAATCTAAGATGTTTTAGCGTTTCTTATCATTCTTAATTTGCATGTAATTTTGACGAGGAAGGAAATCATTACCTGCGAATAAACTTAAAAAGACAAAATCATCCATAATATTCATAGGATTATATTTCAAATTCTAAACTTATTTGTTATCAAACATCTTCTTATACTTATCTAGGATAACTCTCTTCAAACCATTAATATCAACCATGTCATATTCTTTTGGTCTGGGCTCTTCATCTTATGAATTCTTAATTTCTTCTTCAAGCTTATCTAATTGCTAATCAAGATCACCCTAATTATAGAAAGATTAGTTATTTTAAAATTTAAAAAAATCTAAGAATTACCTTTTCTCCTTTAAATTTATTGTTCTCTCTAAGGATAAGGATACGTTTACCTATGGTAGCAAGTGAAAGAAGTAACAAATCTGCATCAGCACCAACAATACAGTGAGTGAGTTACAAATTAGTGTGCTTTCTGATGATTTCCAAAATCTTATGCTCACCTTCACCAGGAGCATTGCTGTCACTCAAAATGAATTGAAGTTTCTTATAAGCAACAGTGTGTTCCTTATGCCCAACTTCATCCTCAGTCATAGCTTAATTTGACAAAGATATACGAGTTTCTATGTATTTCTTTAGCTATTCATTCAATTCATACATGAATGGAGTACCAGGGGCAATGGAGTTATTAGGAACAGTTTCTTCCTTAACATCGAAACCATGTCTCTTAAGTCCTTCTTTCAAAGCAGTGTGATGTTGTTAGGCATGGAATCTTCTTTGTCTTTGTTAGTTCATCTTAGCTCTAGGGCAAGGTCCATCTTTTTATATATTAATTTTTAGTTTAAAATATTTACAATACTTAAAATGTCATTTAAAAAATGGAGTAAATATAGGTAAGAGTTATCCAATTGATTTAGAACATTAGAATTTGGAATATTCAATCTGAAAGTATTTAGGAATTAATAGAATCCCTCCCATTATAATAAGGTATGTGTAGTATTCTTCAAATTTATATTTAAGGTACCATAAAATACTTAATAAATAAGGAATCATTTAAGAAAAAGTAATTATTAATAAATAGGGGGATTTACAAAAGAAAAAAAAGAAGATATTTTTTCATTTATTTACCTAACATAAGATAAACCTATAGTTAAGGTTCAATAAGTTCAATGATGGAGTCGATGTGATCAATAACTTATTTAAAGATCTTTTCAAGAGTCTAAGGGTTGAGGAGGTAATTGCAATTGTGTTCATCTCTAGCATATTAGTAGCAAATACCATTAACATCTATGTATAAACAGTCAATGTGTTTTCTTTTTCCATTACGTTTTACTTTTCTTACTTACCAAGGGTACTTTCTGTGAATCCAACTAAAATATCCAGGAACTCCCATTTCTCGTTATATCTTTTTATCCTTTTATGTGTAATTATTTACTATATACTTTTTTATTGATTTTTTTGGTATCAATACTACGTCTGAAAACTTTTTTTAGTGATCTACTTTTTCGTAATTAATTTTATTTTAATATTATTAAATGATTCCTAATGATTGTTATAATTCCTACATTTCAAATGGAATTTTTCATTGAAAAAACTGGCTGTGAATTATTCCCTACTTCTCTTTGGTAGACAAGTCAATTAACAAATTGAAGATGTCCGAAATATAGAAAGTGTCTCTCAATTTTAGGATATTTTTAATTTAATATGTATTAGAATTCATACTTATTTTAGAAGTTTGCTTAATTCTCAACACACTTTCCTAAACATTTTGAAGTAAACTATTATATTATTGCAAGAGATATAATTTCAAAAGATCATTCTAGCATTTTTCCTTATAATATGTGCCAGTAGTTAATAATTGCATTTCTTAAATTTTATGTCTAAATTTTACATCAATCATTCTCTAAAAATAGTAGAAAATTACCTACTTCCTTCTTCAAAATCTAATATGAAAAAATAATAAATGATGAATTCTAAAGGAAATAAAAAAAGAATTCCTTATAAACCCAGGTATTAACTCCATCAATGATAAAAATTCATTGTTAACACTCAAGATTCATGAATATTTTTATCAGAAAAAGATATTTGATTTACATCTTAATTGTCTATTCGAAAGCTACTGAAATCATTAATAAGATTTATATAATCATCAATTATTTCGCTTCATGCGTAATAATTAATTTACATGATATAATTACTTTTTCAAATTACTTATGAGTTTCCTAAATATTTAATTCTTGTGATTAAAAATATATATAATACTAGTTTAATTTTTGTAAACTCCTTTAAAAAATTAAATTACTTTATTATTCCTATTTAAATTTATAATTAATATTAGATTTTTCATTAATATTTTTACATAATCTCCTTTTTTTGTGGTTTAGAAATATTTTTATTGCTATTAGCTTGATGGATAATAAGAAATAATTAAGTTTCTTAATCAATAAATAACTACCCATTTATGATTAAATTTAATTTATTTTCTGATAAAAATTATTAAATTATTTTCTTTTTTCAATTTTATGTTATATCTGTATTAATATTTGGATATTTTGTTAAATGAACCTATTATAAATTTATAACTTATTTTTTTGAGAATTGAAAAGAGTAATTGAATTTAATATCTAAAAAGATTATATTAAAATTCTATGGTGAATTTATACAATCAAAAAATTCTGCGGGATAATCAAAATATAAAAATTTAAATAAATTTAGAAATTTTAAAAGTTTGAGAAAATTATAAATAAAAAAATTTTACAGATAAAGTAAGGAAGAAATGATTAGTATGAGCTCTATTACTCCTCAATATGAGAAGCCGAGGAGAAGAAGATAATTTAAAGAAATGAAATTATTTGAATTCGATCAAACAATAGAAGAAACTCTTAAATTTCTTGAAGATATCAGAAATTAGAGCCCAAAGCAATTTGATTACATAATGGAGATGGGAAATGAGTTAGCAAAGTATGCCAAAAATGAAGATTTAGAGTCATTAGAAGAATTAGCAAATAGAAATATTGATATCCTTCCACTATTGCGCATGCATATTGAAGAAGCTTTTGAATAAGTTTTACAATTCCGCTTTGATGAAATACTTGAATATTTCCTTGAAAACGGATTCAATTTAAAAGATAAATATGAAGATTGCCTTCTAGATTTATGTATTACAAGTAGATTTTTTGCAAATGATCCTCCAACTTCAACTTTGAGACTACTAATTTCATATGGTGCTGATGTTGATGCTATTGAAAAAGATAGATATAGAACACCCATGCATTATGCTGCTAAATATGGAATTCTTGAATTCGTTAAAGTATTACTCGAGTTTAAAGCTGAAGTTGATCCTATTGATTTTAAGAAGAGAACTCCATTAAATTATGCTATGAAGAAAAAGAATTTTGGCAGCGAATTTAAATAAATTTGTGAAATTTTAGAAAAGAGAGGAGGTACAACAAAGTGGAACTAATATGTTACTGATAATAACGTTTATTGAATACTTTTCTAAGTTATAAAATTAAAACTCATAATAAAAAATATTGATTCCAAATCTTTAAAGAAGAAATCTTATCTAAATAATTAGCAATTTAAACTATTAAAATTAAATATAAATGTAAACAAATTATAAAATTATTCAATGGAAATGTATTTTAATTTTAACATTCCACTTTATATCTTATTCTAACACTGTTAAGTTCCAAATCAATCTTTAATTCATTTATTTGTTAATTATAACTGTTTCATATCTAACATTGTTTATATAGCCAATTAATTAATTTTAAAGAAAATAAGGTAGTTTTTAATAAAATATAATATGATGATATTTATTATAAAGAAATTTTATAAAGCAACTGAGTATTTAATCTGAAAAAAGGTTAGTAATAAAAAAACATTAAATTAATAAAGATGAACCAAGATGAAAATGATAAATTTAAGAAAGTAATTTCAGACGCATACGAAGAATTGATTACTTGCAGACCTGAAAAACCTTTAGAACACTTTATTTATTACATATTGTCTACACTTCCTGAAGAAGAAAGAAATAAGGATTAAGTTGTCAGATAATTTTTTGAGAAATATTGTGATTCTTACTTAAAAAATGTTTAAAAAATCATATGAAAAATGTATATATACTTTCTATTAATTGTTAAGCCAAAAGAGATTCAATACAATTGCTCAATAAATAATTCATTTAAAAAATTCGACTTTTACCTTCTTTATTTTTGCATATTATTTTACTCCAAATTTTTTTTATTTTGTAGTATTGTTTATAGCTTTAGTATCAGCTAAGAAATAGATTTCAAGCAAATGATAAAAAGTGCTACTATTAATTATTCTAAATACAAATAATGAAAGATAAAAGATTAGTAAAAATAAATTAATTTTTAATAATTATATGAGGAGAAATACATTGAATAGAAATATACATATTATCCCATCATTTTTCATGATTTAAGATACTCCTTTTTATTAAATTTTTATAAATTATCATTCCCATGAATTAAAAGCTGCTCATAATAAATTTGTTGATTTTAATTCAATATAAAGTTATCCTCTTTGTATTTAGATAGTTTCTCTTTATTAATATTTCACTAATTATTACTTTTAAGTGTATCTAAATCTTTTTGAATTTGAGCAATAGTAGTAGAGGCAGGATAGAATGATACAACTTCTCCCTTAGTATTTACAAGGAATTTTGTGAAATCTTCAGTAATTTTCTCTCCATTGAGTAATTTGTAATTGTAAAGAGTAGAATGTCTTTTCAAGTATTTGTAAAGAGGATGCATATACTAACCATTAACCTCTACCTTCTATAAAACTGGGAATTTTGCTATCCCTGCATAGTTTTCTTATATTCCTTTAAAGTTAGAGGGTTCATTATAAAATTAATTGCATGGGAAAGCTATAACTTCAAGCTAGTCCTTATTATTCATCTTCATTTAATTTAATTCTTCAATCTATTATTTAAACTTAGGATTTTGAGATCCAGTATTTACAATAATTGCATATTTATTTGTTGTGAAATCTCCTAATTATACTTCTTCTTTATCCAAGCTAATTACCTTTATGTCATGTAAACTTCTATAAGGAGATTCAATAAGATCTCCTTCAAATAAAAGCTTTCTCAAACCACTATTTCCCATTATTTATTAATTTCTTTTCTATATATGATTGAAAATGAAGAGAGATGAACTACTTCGCTATACCAAAAAATATTATATTTTTTAATTTAGATTTTTCTTATCCTTTCTTTTTATTATTCTTGATTTATATATCAAAATTAAAGATATTTTTCCATTCATACATAGAATATCTAATACTTATTAAAATATTTAGAAATAGAATACTTATTAATTAATATTATATTTTATGAAATAAAATGATTATTATTTATCTATTATTCCAGCTCATATTTAGTTATTAATAATTTAAAATATTCTTCTCTATAAAACTTGGTATCGAATTAACTAATATTAAAAAGTTGATTTGACAATAAAATCATAAAAATTAAGCTAAATAAGAAAATAGTTATTTAATAAGTCAAAATAAGGTATTATGATTAGGTAATGTAATTCAGATTAGCTATATTAGGAATTTAAATTATCATAGATAAGATTTTGAAAATTTCGTTAGAATTGTTTAAAAAATTAAATATTATTCACTATAAAAATGTATATTAATAATGGTTGTCTATAATAAATTACTAAACAAATAAAATAAAAATATTATGAAAATTAATGAAAAGAAAGTAAATTTATCAAATAATATATAAATTATTATTCAATTAAAAATGATAATTGTCTTATGTAAAATCACATCTAATCATTTTATGTTATTATTTTACATTTGTTTTAAACAAACTTTTAAATTTAATTTGATTATTTGAGTGATAAAAATGATTTGATTTTCTATTGATCAAGATAAATGAGGTGAAATAATTAACAAAAAAATTAAACTGATTGATTAACGAATACTAGATAAGATTAATTATTAATTAAATGTGGTGATTTTTTTTTTCATTAGAAAATAATAGATTCAATATTTGACTAATATTTGATCACACATACAGGCATATTTTGATAGTTAAAATGAAATTAATTTAAATATATTTTGTGAGGAATTACTGAGTAAAGTAGATCCTAAATTATTAAAAATATTCTTACTAAATCATATATATATTAATTATTCTTTATCGATAAAAAACAGTCTATATATTAAACAAGTATATCACTCTAAAATTTGCTCAATATCATAAACAATTCAACATCTAAATATCTAGAATTTTAAAATTTGAAGATAAATTCATTTTATTGATTAAGAAAAGTAAAATTATGAATATATGAAAGGAGGCCGAAGTTTTTCGTTAGATACTTTAAAGTTACAATCTATTTAGGCTTAATAGCAATTGAAATATCAAAATAGCAAGTCATAGCTTTAGTTTTAAGAGTCTATTTAGTAGAAATTACATAGAATTGGAGCTCTCTAAAATACAAATTATGCTAATTCAGGGAATGCCAATAACAATTTATCTGTAAGCTCTAGCAAGAGAGTAAATGGATTTCTATTTAAAATAATTTCTCTTAATTATACTCATCGATTGTTTTATAAAAAATTATCAGGATATGAATGTTGATCCTCAAGAAATAAAGGTTTTTGTTTAGCAGCACAATTAAAACTTTAATAAATTAATGAGTGAGAAATTAGATTTAGAAGAAGAGGTTAAATTCCTGCGTGTATAAAATGAACAACTTATTTAAACATAATAGTCTTTATCTGTAACAAAATCTAAATAAAATATGGATACCACACTTTAAGAATAGTCAAATTATGTAAAATTACTTATAAATTAAAAATTAATAATTGATTTAAACAAAAAGTAACTATATTTACTTTCCCATAAATAATGATACAATCAAAATCATTATCCACAATTCTATGATTCTTAGTTATCATAAAAATATTTGGTAGTAGTTTTATATCTAAATTATTTCATGAGAAGATAAATAGTTAGCAAATTTTACATAATTTATTTATTATTTCATAAAAAGAAAGAATATAGTTCTATAAAAGTTGATGTGATGAATTACTCAATCAGAAATAAAGAATTAGAAAATGAATTATTTTAATTGCAATAGCAAATGAGATTGTATAAAATGTAGCTCACTAACGATTCACCTAAAAAGTTTCTCTCTAATACTGATTATGATCCCCATTAATTCTCTCATAAAATTAGTGATTTAGGAAAAATTATAGCTGACTAGAAAACAGACATTTAATCTTTATAAATAGTATAAATTATTCTATTTAAATGAAATTTATTATTAAAATATGGTTAACGTTAAATAGAAAATGAAAGATAAAGAAAGATAAATTGAAAATTTAAAAGACAGCATGAAAGAATTGCAAACTAAGATAAATATAATGGAATAGGAGAGGCAAGTCTTAGAAAAAGGTTATTAGAATGAAGTGTAAAGAGTAAAAGATTCTTAAGCAATGGAATTAGATTCATTAAGAAAGTTAAATAAATAGCTTGATGAATCAATAGTAAAGGCTTAAAATGCATTAAGTTAAAGTGAATAATCTAAACATGAATTGTTAATTTCTAATAATAGATAGATTATTGAACTTTAAGAGGAATTGAAGAAACTTAATAGATCAAAAACATTAATTGAATAAGACCTGCAATCAAATCTTATGGATTTAAAAGGGGAAAAGGATACATAATTGCTTTTTTTTACAAATAAAACCAAAGAATTAGAGAATACAATTCAATAATGGGAAACAAAATTCTATAAATAAAAAGTAAATAAAATTATAAATTATAAGTCCTTTATAAAATTTCTATTAAATTCATTTAGATGGCTCATGAGTAAGAGATTGAATAACTAAAAGAATTGTAGGAACAAAGAATTGATTTGATGAAATAAGAAATGGAGAGTAAAGAGTAATAGTAATAAAAAAAATATGATAATTTTTAATAAACTCTAAGAGAAGCTGAAAAAGATAAAAATAATAAGATAGAATAAATTAAATTGCTTAAAGTTGAGTTGGAGGATATTAAAGCATAGCTTAAAATGAATAAAAATACATATGAGGTATAAATTGAAGATCTACGTTAAGAAATAAAAAGATTTGGATAGTCAAAAAATGAACTGATGGGTAAAATTGAAGAGAAAGAAAAATAAAATAAGAAGCTGTTAGCAGAGATAGAAGGATATAAAGCAGAAATAAAGAGTCTTGAATAAAGTGTTGAAACTATTTAAAACTAAGTAGTAGAAATATAGAAATAATAAACTGAAGAATCTACTGAAATAATTGAAGAGAAAATTGCAGAATTAGAAAAAGAATTCTAAAGGAGAACAAAATAGTACGATGATGAGAGAATATTGGAATTAAAAGCACAAAGAGATAAATATATTGGAGAAATTATTCAACTAGAAATTAAACACAAATAAGAAATAGAGAGGCTGAAAGATCGCATAGATGGGTATTAAATGAAAGATGCTTAGTCTTAGAAATCAATTGATTAAAGAATTTAAGATGTTAAAGATAACTATGAGGGTTAGATTAAACATATGATACAATAATAAGAAAGTGAATTTAATAAAACAAAAGAAGAGTATGATAAATAAATATAGGCACTCTAAAAGGATACATTTCAAAGAGAAGAAAAAATAAAGCAAGACTATGAAAGTGCTCTTTAAACTTAAAAAATAGATTTTGAGTTAAATGTTATAAAACCTTTAAGAAAGGAATATAATGATTTCTAAAAGAACTCAAAAGAGAAATCCTAATCTTTAGAATCCTAATTATAAATGATAAAATAAGAAATGGAGGGATAAGTTACATACTAAAAGGCTATGCTTGAAACAAATAAAAAAAATTTCGAAGCTAAATTAGCTTAGGAAAAAAAATTAATATCTTAATTAGAGAGTAAAATTGAATAATAAATTTAAGAGATTAAAGAATTTTAAGATTCTGTCTAATAATAGTCTGATTAAATTAAGTAATTAAACACTTTAATTAATATCATTAAATGTGAAAAGGCAGAGTAATGTAATTTTCTCGAAGAAGAAATAAGTAAAATACATGATTCATACACATCAAAAGAAGTAAATTTTTAGTTATTTGAGTTTTTTTATTGCTTTTTCTAATACTAATTTTAACCCACATTAACAATATTTTTAAATATTATCAATAAATTGAGTAAAAACCGAATGAATAAAAGGGAATAATATTTAAATGTTTTAAAAAATAATTAATAGAATGAAGCAATTAGAAAATATGAATAAGAGATATAAAAAATTAATATAGATAATATGAAGTTTATCTTAAAAATTAAATCAGAGTTCGATGAATTGTTATTGATTGAACATTAGAAATATGAAAAAGTTTTGATGGAATATGAAGAATTGCTTAGACTATATGATGCTAAAGGATGTAGAGAAATTGATGCAATTTTAATATAAAACTTAAAAGATGAATGTTTAAAAACATAGGAAGAACTCAAATATTTAATTTTAGAAGTAGTAAATAGGGAAAAAATGTATAATAAGATATTTACAAATTACTAAGAAACAGAATTTATGTAAATGCTATTAAAGAAAGCAGAGAGAATGGAGTAAGTTAAATAAATGATAAGTAACAATGAATTCATACAAAAAGAAAATGATTAAAGTTAATTTGACTTGCCTATCAATAACAGTGATATGTATTTACCTAATTTAAATATGTCAACTCGAAATAATAATGAGTTCTTACCTTAAGTCAACACTACCAAATCATTCAAAGGATTTAAAACTGAAGATACTGCTTCAACTAGTAATAATTCTGGACCATTAAAATTTACCTAAAAAATAGTTAGTAGAGGTTTTGACTTAAATACAAGCTAATCTAAGAACAAAACTCCTCTCTCCGAAAATACTTCAGCCATTTAAAGAGGATTAGAATCAAAGCGACCAAATACAACAACTAATATACCCCCAGCTAATTAAATTATAAATTAAAATTAAACAAAGTAAATATAACCACATTACATAATAACTTAATTAAATTAGACAAATAGTGTATTTAAAGGAGATTTATAATAAAGCCACCTGAATAGAAGTAATTACAATTCTAATAATATGAGTAGTATTAATTAGTAATAAATTTCTGGATAGGAATAATTTAACTCTCTTGATATTCCTATAAAATAAAGTTTTAAATACAAAGTTAGTTCTACTAAAAACTAATACCATAAATCAAATAGTAATATATTAAATGATAACTCATTCACTGAAGTTTCAAATCCTAAACGTAAATACAATAATAGAGATAGAAGATGTCTTTCATAGATGTCTGATTATTAAGAAGATAATCAATTAAAATAAGGTGAATACTTGCATACTTACTCTAATACACCAATAGAAGAGCCTCTTCTAGTTCTAAATGCTTAAAGTGTTAACATACAAAAATAACCTCAAACACCTTCACTTACTTAAGGAAACTAAAGAAGAAAATATTCTTAAAATAAAGAAATTATAAAAAATAAAGCAGGAATGTATAGAGGTGCACCAAATTTCTCTCAAATTAATTAACAATAAAGATTCTCGGCTGGAAATATAAGTATAAGTAGCTAAATTAATTTATAATAAGAATTGTTACCAGCTTTATAAAGTAATAAAGAAGATTATCTGGAAATGCATGAAAATATGTAACTCAGGATGATGAATGAAAAGAGTGATGAGTTATAAAATCATCATAATGATAGTTAAATGAATATAAATCTCAATTAGAGTATGCAATCCTAGCCAAATTCTTCTTCATTACCTCCAGAATCTCGTAAGCCTTCTTATGCATAGATTTATGCACAGATTTTTATGAATAAAGTCAGTAGAGTTGTGAAAACTTAAGAAGGAAATGCAAATCATCGTAAAAAATTTGTATGATTTTAAATTTTATGTAAATATATATGAAAACATAACATGTTGTTTATTTGTAATTCCTATAGTTTTTTTATATAATTTACACATTCAGTATCTATTACATCTCTTTTAAAAGTTTCTTATTTTCTCCTTCTACCAAATCTGAATCATATTTAAATTAATAATATAGACATAATCAGAAATTTTTAAGATTAAATTTCAGATCAGACCTCAAAAACTTTAATCTCCTTAAATTTCCTGTTGTTGTTTAATTCAGTATTATTAACTCCTAAATTATTAAATTAGTGAAATATCTTTAAATCTAAAAAAAAAAATTGTATTTTTAAAAAAAAGCATTTAGATAAACTAAAAACTAAGATAAATAAAATAATACAAAAATTAAAATGTTACCTAAGAAGTCAAGTTTAGTATATTGGGAAAAGCAAGGATTAGATTAGCTATGCGGTGTTCATTGCATTAACTCACTCCTTTAGGGTCCTTTCTTTAATGAAGTATTATCTTGAAAAATGATAAATTTTAATTGATATCAATAATAATTATTTTTTGGTAATTTTAGATTGAATTAGCTTCAATAGCTAGAGAATTAGATGATTAAGAAAAATAATTGATGGCAGCATAAGGGCTTGATTCTAAGGAATATTTAAATTATCTTGGCGTAAATTAATTGTTAACTAAAGTTCATATGTATTTATCTTTATTATATAAATGTTATTGTAGTAAGATTCACAAAATGTTGCTGATGATGGAAATTACTCTATATAGGTATTATAAGGGGCTCTTAAGAAAATGGGAGATTTACTTATTGAAAGTGTAGATTCTCAAATTAATAAGGGTTAGGATCTAAGGTAATATCTATTATAAATAAATTAGATAGTAAATTTCAAATAATTATTTTAAATAGTACTGAAGTAGGATTTATTTGTAATTCAGATCATCATTGGTTTGCAATTAGATAAATTGAAGGAGTTTGGTATAATCTTAACTCAACAAACAAGAGAAGTCCTGAAATTATTAGTGATTTTTACTTAAGGTAGATAAAAACTATTATTATATTTACAAAAAAGTAAACTAACTATTAATTAAAATAAAATCTTAGTGCATTTTTAATGTCAGTTAAGGAATCTGGTTATCATATTTTTGTAGTAAGAGGAGAATATCCAAACTCTTCAAAGGAAGTAAGTATAAAATTGAAAAAATTTTGTTTATTAATGTCTATTACTTTTATAACTAGCTCTTCCCTTAAGTTCAAAATTTCTAAAAGTGGTTCACAAAAGAAGAAGTTTTCTGTAATTATATTTTATTTTTATATACTAATACTAAAAATATTTTTTTAATTTAAGAATATCATCAATAGAATATTAAAGATAAGAATTACAAATTGAATATTGGAGGTAGCGATTAATAGGATATGGAAAGAGCAATTAAAGAATCTATGGAAATGTATAATAAGCAAAATAAAGATGAGGGTGATGATATGGAAGATGAAGATGAAGAAGAAAGAAGAAAAAAAGAAGAAGAAGAGAAGAATAAATTCAAAGCATTCTAAGGTTAAGGTATTAGCATGCAATCTGAAAACGATCCTTAATAAAATAACTAGCTTCAAGAATATTTTACTTAATTTGCTAATAGTGAAGATCCTGAATTAGCATTTGTTATAAAGATGTCATTGGCTTCAGTAAAACAATTAGAATCTTAAAAATATATCAAATTTTTAATTATTTTAAATAAATTAAAGAAATTCGAAAACAGACCTAGCTCAGGAATCGTTCTTTAATTCAGATTCCCTGATGGTTCTAAAAAAGATTGGACATTTAATGAATAATAAACAATTAGAGTAATTAATGGAATAAAAATAGTTTTATTTACTAATTTATTTATTTTATTAATTAAATAGGATTTATATGATTTTAGTAAATCTGCTCAGAAGGAAAACAATGAATATAAATTCAAATTAAGCTAAAATTTCCCAAAAGTAGAATTTACCAATTTAGATTTAACTTTATAATAAGCTGGCTTAATGAATATGACTGCTTTAATAGTAACAAAAATTTGAGAACAACAATTTTTTCAATTAAATAACTATTAAATAAATTTAAATTGTATTTTATATATTACATTAATTTCACTAATTTTACAAACTCTATATCATAAGAATAGAAACAATATATTTTAAGCTTTATACTAATTATAAAATTTAATTCAATAATTAGCTTTATTGTCTATTTATTTTGTTTATCTTAAATTTTGAAACTTTTAAAAAATAAATTATTTTTTTTTAAAATTATGAAGATAATTGTTAATTTAAAACGAAGCAGCTCTTTATCATATTTACAGATAGGATAATAATATTTAATTTTTATGAGAAAAAATAAGTATAAGATAATTAATTGAAAATAAAATTAAAAATAACTGAATTATTCAACTATAATTCATTATTTTTATTTATTCTAAATTAAATATATTTAATGTAATAAAAAGTTAATAATTAGAAAATATCTTATGTAGATGATCGAAAATAAATACAATATAATTAAATAGCCTCTAGATAAAGCTAAAATAAATCATTCTTTAAAGTAATCATTAGATTCTATTAAATGTTTACTAGGTTCAAATTCGCTATTTAATCCTGCATTTAAAATTGCATCTGAAGTTATACAAGTAACATTCTTGAGTTTAGATACTGTTTTATAAATATAAATGTCATTTTGCCCTAAAATAACAATCATATTAGTATCCTTTTTCATTTGTTTATTAGGTAGAGTTTTTCTAATTTAGCCTCCACCAGCTTCTATCAGTTATCCTAATTCTTCATCATTTGGATCACTCAAACTCTTTGATATATAAAAGGTATTACCTTCAAAGATAAGATTATCCTATCCTATAGATTTTCTCTTTTAAATAAAGAAGTTTAATCCTTGATTAAATCTCTCCTTAAAGTTATTGTCTTCAGGTACATAGTTACTAAAGTTATGTAATAGTTTATTTTATTTGATTGAATCATAGAGCCACTATTCATTAACAATAATTTTTTTTTTCATCAAAGCTAAGAGTAACTTAATAGTTCTTTTTGTTTCGCTTACAACTAGTATGTCAAAATCCTCATTATTTTCAATAAAAGTAGACTTTATAGATTTAATACCTTTCTTTTATTCTGGCTTAAGCTTAAATCCACTAACTGCTATTTTTAGAGATTCTCTTATTATATTTCCTTCAGGGTCTTCAGCCACCATTCCTTTTTCTTAACTCAATCTTGTTTATCTAGGGAGTGGTTGAGAATTCTAGTCTTTATCATCAGATTTATTGGAATTTCTTGAATTTTCATCTTACATTTTTCCTGATCTTTGTTTTAGGAGTTATACCCAGTTTGATTAAACCTTTTATTTTTTCTTAGGCTCCTCTCCTATATCTTCAGATTCACCATTACTAGCAGTATTCTCCTCTTTCATATCATTTGATTTCCTATTTTTTTATTGCTGAGAATTACGTTTTTTGACTGATGAATTAGCTTAATCATCGCTGCTATTAATATCACTACTCTAGAAGAGAGTTTTTTAAGGAACTGTACTGCTAATTTATTATTTATTACTAGGCTTTTCTTCTTACTCTTCTATTGTAGCAGGTAGAGTTGAACAAACTTGAGGAGAAGTTGCTTTCTTTATATCTGACATCGTCAGAGTGCGAATAGGAAAATTCTTTTTGAGTATCATACCAAAATTCCTTTGCTAAGTATTTGAGATTTAGCTTGAGTCTATTCTTCCTACTCTGTTTTATTAATTTTCAGGTCCAGAATTACTATCTTCGTGCCTAATACTGTTTTCATTACCACTTCTACTATTTTCTCTTCCATAAAGCTATCTTGAGTGATTTATCTTTCCATTTTATTATTCTTCGTCATCTTCTCCAAATAAATCATCAAATTTATCGATTTTATCTAGATTAATATTTTTTGCTTTTTTGGATTACTCACCACTTTATATTTCTGATTAGGATGGAAGAATATTTATCACATAGCCTTACTCTTAATTTTAATCAGTCTATTTGGTTTATTTTTAATTAGAATTTCTATCATCTGGTTCTTTTATGCTTACTTTAGGGGGTTGTACTTTATTTTACTATAAAAGTTACTCCTTTAGCTTCTTTAGCTCACTTTCTTATTATTAAATCTTTTTCATTAAATCTTAATTTTAGTCATCATCTTTAGCACATCCTTAAGAATGCTAACTTTAAGGTGAGTCAATTATAGTATTTTAAAGAAGATTATGATTATCTTTCTTATTATCCTATTAGTTAATATTCCCAGAGGAAGGAGAAGGATTTTTACTTTTAGAATCAGACACATCTATTAAAGTAGCTGCTAATTCTATAGATTAATTGGAATTTCCTCTTGATTAGTTTGAATGCTAGGAGAGTTTTCTGATTTGTTAATTTTATACAGAGAGTAAACTGAGATTAACTTCTTCATCTAAGAAAGTAGGACTTAGAGAGATAGGACTTTTAAGTTTTTTCATTTATTTCTAACTATTAAGCGATTAATTTAAAGATTTAACACTCTATGCTTCATCATCAACTAGAGTCGGACTTAAGGGTGAAGCTCTCTTATTTTATTTAATGCCTTGAGATTAAGTTTAACTTTATGGAGAATCTAACAATGTAGCAGCAAGCTAATTATTTTAATTATGTTGAGAACTAGTATTTTTATTTTTATCTTAATAATTATTTTCTATCCACTCTTAATCATTAAATGAGTCTTCATCAATAAGAGTCTCTTAAAGCATATCATTTTATGGGTTCTTTGAATTAGGTTATGGACTCAAAATTCTTTTAATATCATTGTCTCTTCTTCTAACTATTTCTTATTTGCTACACTTTTATTATTTTTCCTCTTCAGACAAATCAGGGGTCTTATCATTCTCATCAATCATTTTCTTATTGTTATTAGTTTCATTTTAATTTATATTCTTTTTATTACTTTAATTTTCATCAATCATTTTTCTATTATTCTATTGGTGTTAGCTTTGTTAACTTGCCGAAAATGATTACTTATTCTTTAAAATCTCCATTCTTTTTTATTTGTCAGTAATAGAATTTTATGAAGCAGAAAAAGGTAAGGAAGTAGTTTGAGTTGTTTAAAATATATTTTACTCTTCTCTATCATCTTTATCTGAAAGTTCAAGGGTTTTCTCACATTCCATTTTCATGTCTTTATTTTTTTTATTTTAAGTACTAAATAATTATTTTTTCTCATCTTCCTCTGAACTTCTATCACTTAACTCTAGAGTTTTATCATATTATTATTGATTGGTTTTATTTTTAGATTAATTGTTATTTTAATTTGATGTTGAAAATAAATCTTTATTATCTTCATCAGAATTTCTATCACTTAATTCAAGAGTTTTATCATATTAGTTATCATATTTTGTTTCTCTTTTTGAGGATTTTGATGTATTGAAGACATTATCTTAATCGTTATCACTCTTGTCGCTTAATTCTAAGGTTTTTTCACAATCCATTTATCTGTTATTATTCTTTTATTAACTGCCAAACAAATTTTAATTATCCTCATCACTATTTCTATCACTTAGCTCTAAAGTCTTTTCATATTCATTGTTATTTTAGTTACTTTTATTGCTTTTTATATTCTTTTAAGCAAACATTCCTCTTTCTTCCTCTTCCCTGCCTTCATCACTAGAGATCTCAAGTGTTTTATCATACTCGCTTGTTTGTTCATTCTTGTTTTTACTACTTTTACCAAAAAGGTCATCGACTTCCTAATCTCCTTCATCACTTTTTATTTCTAGAGTTTTATCATATTCTTCAGTTTATCCCTTCTTTTTATCTTAAAATAAATTTTATTCTTCCTCATTTTCATCTCTATCACTCAACTCTAATGTTTTGTCATAAGAAATATCTTTCATTTAAATTTACTTCTAATATATATTTTTAAAGCATGAAATTAAATTGTATTTAACAAATACAAAAAATAGTTTAAAATACCTCATTCACCATTTATTTATCTTATTTATTTGTTTAACTACTTACATTTTAAAAAATTTCATTATTTTCAGCTTCGTCTAGATCGGTTTCATCAAGTTCCATTGTTAAATTAATATTTTCTTCATATAATTTATAAAAAATAACTTATAAATACAACATTTTGAAATCTATTTTTAATTACTCTTCTAACTTTGAGATTAAACGATTTCGGCTCTTTCCTTTTCTCTTCTTTCTTCTCCTCTTTTATAGTCATCATCAAATGCAACTATGAAACACTTATATTTTCCTATATAGAATTCATGATCAGGAATAATGCTATATCTACAATTCTATTCTAGACGAACCTTTTTATTAGGGTTGAGGGAAGCTTTTTTGAATATGCCTTATTTACTATTTAAATCTTTTATGAAAGAATCTCCCTCTGGACTGATATAAACCTCTGCATGGAGAGGGGAAATACCCTCAGCATTTATAACTATATTTGATTTTGATTCATCACTGCCTAAAGTATTTTCACCTTCATAGAGGTAATATTTAGATGGAACTAGCTTCTTCTATGGATTCTAAAAAACAGCTAATATAGCCCACTTAACTTTATTCTGATGGTTTCCAATATTCATGAATTGATAATTAGTTTAAAAGTATAATTTATAATAGATATTATTGATAGATTTTAATTTGTAATTTGCTAATTCCTTCTCTTCTCTTTCTTAGATATCTTCTTTCAAACTATTCTTATTATAATTGAATTCTTTATCATACAATTTTTATAATTGCCGCGGTTTGCATCAAAAATTAAAAAGGTAATTCAAATTGATCAGATTCAATTTGGTCTAACTATCTAAAATAAATACATATAATTAATTGAAATATATAATAAAGCTGTTATTGAAATTTTTAAGTATAAATCATAAAACTTGTTTTGGGAATACTAGAATATCTTATTTTCATTTCTGATCATATAATTTTAAATAAAATAAATATTAAGTTGGAATATTTGGATAATGTTTCATCAAAGCTAATAAGAAAAGTTTACACTTTAGTAATAATTACTAGCTAATTTAAAAAAACAAAAAAAAATAGATTATATTAATCAATAAATAATATTTAAAAAAATGGTTTCCTAATATTATTTTCTTACCCTCTTTTGAAGGTAACATCATATTCTTTTGCATCAAAAAGGTTAAATGTTATTTTAAAAGTAAATGAATTATATAATCCCTATTAATAATATTCTTTACATTTATTTATCATAATTTAATTTTGTTTTATTCGAGATTTTATTTTTTCTAATATTTACTGTAATAATTTTTATTTTTCATCTATTCTTATTTAAATATATTTCTAAATTATATTTATATAATAAATAATGGAATTTGTAGAATCCTAATAAATTTTTGATAAGACTTTAACATTTTCCTACTATATATAAGTAAATAAATATTTAAAATATATAATATATTATAAGATAATTGAATAATAATCAATTATTATAAGAGAGAATTCTTTTAAATTAAAGCTATCTCTTTCTATTATCCCAAACCGAATTAAATTAAGAGAATTCGCTTTATTTTATGTTGTTTATGTGCTAGTAAGGTTTTTAAATTGTGGAAATATTTTATTATGATGAATTAAATATCTATGAATTTAATTGAGAAAATTATTAACTTTAAGGTGCTTTTGAATTAGAATCATTTCTTCCCTCTTTATTAATATTGCTAATACCAAAAAGTATATTACTTAAATATTCTGTATTTGATTTTCTATGATATCCTCTCTACACAAAAGCATCCATACTTTTCTAAGCTTCATTCTTTATTCTATTTTCTAAAGCTTGATTTCTAGTGACATTATTATTATTATTATTATTTACTTTTTCAAATATGGAATATCCTTTTGAGTTGTCATCTTTTTGTTACTTTAACTCTTTAAATAATCTAAGCTAAGCACTCTACTAAAATTTGTTTCTTAATTTGTTTATTTCTAACTATTTTTGGCTAAGTTATTCTAGATTCTTTTTATGCTATTTTTACATTTTTGCAAGTACTCCCATAGTCTTTTGCTAAACCAATTTCTAAGTATTTCCTATATTATTATTGTATAAATTCTTAGTTTAATCTTTTACAACATTAGGATTATAGTTTGCTATTGAATTTCTATTTTGATCTTCTTATTAAAAGGAACTATTATTTTTATTAGAATTAGGAGTTATAGATTCCTCCTCAATGCTTTAATTAGTTCTTGCTCTAGCTTAACTTTAAATTTGCTATTCATCTTTTAAATTTATAAGTTGATTGAGCTGTACTCCGATTTTTCTCCTCTTTAATCCTCCAAAATTATAGGTGTTGAATTTTGAACCAGTAGGATCGTTCTATTAAATTAAAAATTGATTTAAAACTTTACTACACCAATGATGTAAAAAAAATAATTTACAAGATCATTAAAAATTTGTTTTTATATATCTGCTAATTTTTCTAAATGATTATTTAATTCTGCAGAATCATTTAGATTGACTTCTTATTAATTGATGAGCCCTTGCTGTTTTAATTTTTAAAACTATTACAATTTTTATTTTTTCATTAATTTGTTTGTGAATTCTTTCCTTTTGACTGCAAAGAGATTATCTTGCTTCTTTTTGCTATTAGTTTATTAGGAGAATTTATGAATGAGATTCATATCATCCATAGTATCTTTCATTAACTAATGTGCTTTAAGTGAATGCTGTTCTAAATAATTCATCTCTACTACTTTATAGATATTTGCATAAGATTTCATTGTTTCAATAAATTGTTTTTCTTTCAAGTATATTTCATATTCTTACTTTTACTTTTTTTATTCATTTATAAAATGGTCTTCCTTTTTTCTATCTTCGTTCGAATGATAGGATGTCCTTCTTTAAGCTTCTCCATTATCTGGAATATTTTATTTTTAGAAGGAGGATTTATTATAGTTAACATTTGAAGAAGGGTTAGCATTTAACTACAGAGTAGAGGTAGATCCATTCCGTTCTCTAATCATTTACATAAATGCACTCTAATCAATTGAATCTCTACTCATTTGTTGAGATTTAGATTAGGTAATTTTTCCAAGTTAAATTGATGGTTTAAACTTCAAACTTAATCTAAATTAAATTAATAAAACATAAAAATAAAGAAAAAATAAAAAAAATTGAAAAAAAATTTTTAGATTTACCTTCCTTCATTCTTTTATTATGGCGAATTATTAATAGAATTCTATTTTTAAAGTAATTTTCCAGTGGATTCACTCTTTTAAAATATTGCAGAATTTTTCTTAGGAGATAAATCCTCTTAAGATTTATTATATTATTTCTTTTAAGGTGTTTCTATTCCTAAAATTTTTAACCTTTATTGAATTTAGTTATTATTTGATGATATTTTCTTCTAAAATTACTCATCAGCTTTACTAAAAACTACACTTATAGGTAAGTTTTTTAATTTATAATAATCTTGCAGAGCCCTTTCATCCTCTTCATTAAGTCTCATTTTATCTGATTATGCTTTATGTAATATAGGGGTAGAGGATATATGTCTCAATTTATTTATCTATTGAGAGAATGAAGTCGGATTATTTTAAGAAAGAAGAGCAGTTTTCTATCCATTATTTAATGGAGTGAATTAGTTAAAATTACTTCTCAAACCCTTACTTGTGCATGATTTAACTGTATCCTAATCAATAGTTGACTATCCCTGCTTTTACTGTGTGTATTCAAAATTAAGCATTTTATTATGATTGATTCTTGAAATATTAGACTTACTATCTCTCTTATCAGAAATTTACTTTAATTTTTACTATAATTTTTCATAGTAAGAATCAGGATCAAAAGGCTTTGAAATATCTTATTTTTGAATTAATTATTATTAGGAGTTTAATTACTCTCCATTATATAAATCACTTGTTACATTTGTTACAGTATTACCTTAGTTGGCTAGAATCTTTTCTGTAAATTAATTAATTGAAGTATCAGAACCCTCTTCCGAAGATGTAGAAGAAGATCTATTTATTGGAATTGTAGACATCATAGATTATTATCTTGAACTTTTCTGATTTTAGATAGAGTTTGATTAGCTTCTATTTTATGAGTTTGGAATTTGTTCATCAATTTAATCTTCTTTTACAGAACTATATCCTACAAATTATTAAAATGCACTATTAAAGTTAATTTTAGCAGAATATTAATTAGAAGTAGCTTTCAATTTTAAATTATTTGGTGATGCTCCATTAGAAGACAATCTGCTTCGTTGAGTAGATTAACCACTTTTTGAATTGAGTCTCACATAGTTCATAGTATTAGAACGCATCAATTTTCTTTCTTTGATAAATTTAATATACATTTCATTAAATCTATCTAGTCTCCACTCTTTCTTTTATATGAGAGATTCTAGAAGATTATAATACTAATCTTCTTTATTTTCAACAAGATTTTAATAAACATTTTCTAAGTCATATTTACAAACCCTAAATACAGAGCAATCTAAACTGCCAGCTTAGACTGAAAATTGTCTCATTGACAAACCCAATATACTCTCCTCACCAATAATTTCATTTATATGACATAAACAAATGTGTAGATTTTCTTTTATTTTAACTTATTTGCTTTATTCTACATCTTACACTTCACTTATTTTAGTAGAACATTCTTTTGTGATTTTAAATTCCCCTAAATAACAAATAATGAAAATTAAATTGATTTTAATAATAGAGAAATTCTGAATACTATAAAATGGTTTTGATTTGAACAGTAGATTAAAGTAATAATAAATTATTATTACTATTGCCTATGGATTCAATATTTTTATTAGTATGAAAATGCATTTTATCTAAAAAGTTACCTTATTAAATAAAAAATAAATCATTAGATGGGTCTCCTTCTTTGAATAAGAAACTATTCTTAGGTATGTGTTATTCATGTAGACAATAACTCAACATATTTAAATCTTTTTTCTCCCATGACGAAAATTAAGGAATATTCTTCAAGAATTCTATTTTAGCCTTCACATCTAGTTATTCCAAGGGTGTTATTATATGCATGTAATCATATCTAGAAATTACAGCAAACTCACATTTCTCCTCTGCATAAACCGTAGCAGTTCTCAGACTATGCTTACCAGGTTTCATTGACATTTCTCCAAATGAATCTCCCTTACAAAGTTCTCTGATGATTGTATATTTAGTTTTGATTTCTTCTTAAAATTCCTCAATTTGCTATTCAATAGTAGGAATATCTGATTTATCTATGCTTCCTTATAATGAAGCTCTTTTTTAATCTTAAATATTTTTACTTAATCTTTTCATATGCGGAGAAAAATTTGGAGGAAAATCCATCATTTTAAAAAGTTAATGAGATGTTTTTACAACCTTTTTCATACAATTAGCATTACCATTATATTACTATTGCTATTTTAAAAATATATCTTGAATCTATCCTATTTATCTACTTGGTACAACAGGACTTGTTTTCGAACCAGGAGATACAATAGATGATCTTTTAGGAGATTTTGGGGAATTCACAAAGCTAGATCTTTATGGAGATTTAGGAGAATTTATAAAACTAGATCTTTAGTTAATTTCATTTTCGCTATTTTATTATTTAAGAACTGCTACTTTGACCTTACCAGATAGGATTATATAAAATTTATCTCCTTTCTCTCCAATTTAGAATATTTTTTACCCTTTATCAAAAGTTTCATACTTCATTGCTTTAAAAACTTATTTTAAGGTTGTAAGACCATATCTACATGATACTATTTTGAAAAAATCTATTTTATCTTTGTAACATTCAAGAAGAAAATCTATATCTAGATCGTCACGCTATTTACAGTCTTTTGAAAGGATACCACGAATTTTTTTTACAATTTCAACTTTTTCAGTGGGCTATGCAATTTATTAAGTTAACTATTTAAGGAGACCCTTACTAAGTAAATTTAAAATCTTTGCTCTTCCACTTGTCATCTTTTTTTGAGGAATAGCCTCCTCTTCTTCTTTAGGTTTTATTTCTTCAATTTCTTTTTTTATTATTTAAGTTGTTTGAGACCTACTAAGTGATTGCTACTAGGGATAAATCATCTTCTAAGAGGGTATTTTATATTCTGTTAAATCAACATTTTCTTCTATTTATTTAGTCTCCATTCTTCTAAATGAGATTGTTTTTAATTTTGATCGTTAAAAATGCTTCTGATCTATATTATTATCACTTATTTTTTCATTTTCGCCAGGCAACATTATCTCTGATTAATTAATTAGTTTAGTTTAATCATCATTATCTTATTTCTTTGCTGATGCTTCTAATACCATGAGAGATTAGTTTCTCTGTATTACAAGGTTCTTTTAGACTTATAATTTAAAGATCTACTTTCTTAAATCTAAATTATCCTCAATCATCTTGTAAATGCTTTGTTTTAGCAAGTAGAAGATAAGATTTATTTAACTGCACTATTGAACCTAAGATATTAATTATTATGCTTATGATTAATTCCTTATCTATCAATCAATCAATAAATTATTATAAGCTATATTAAAGGCTAATTATCTTTAATAAATGATTGACGCTAATCACATCAATGTTAATCACAATTTTTATTTTGTTTTAATATCCAGTACTTACATTCTATCATCTCTACCATAAATTTTAGTAATAAATAATTGCATCCTCAAATTAGCTTACTTATAAACCTTTTTCATAATTAAAATTAAATCCTAGTATATTAATCATCTAAATAACATATAAATTAAAAATTAGCCATAAAGTATATAATAATCTAACTTATTAAGAGATAATAGATTTATATTAAACATATTTATTAAAATTAAAAAAGAAATTAGAGATGAGTCAATTAAATCAAGGCCTTTTAATATGATTTTTATAAAAATGAAATAAATCTACAAACTAAATTTTGATTTCAAACCATTTGGTTTGATAAAATAGGAAAAGGATACAAAAAATATAAAGAATTAGTTCAGGAATAGCTAATTATTTAGATAAGATAATTAGGTCTCAATAAATAATTTTTATATAAATAGAAATTAAAATAATATAGATAAATAGGAATGATAGTAAATTAGTAATATTTTAAATTATTTTATTTATTTCAAGCAAGATCTTTAACTTTAAGGTCTGTAAGCGCAGTTGCAGCACTAATTTTATCTCTCATTATAAAGAACCTTTAGCTTTTTACAGATTAGCTGTCCTTTTAAAAGAGGTTCTCGCATAAATTATAATATGCTCCAATTGAATAGAGTACCATTTAAAAGTTTTATACAAATAAATCTGTTGTCTGTGAAGCAATAACATAAGTTACCTTAGAAATAATTAGTGATATTTTTAATAAAATTATCTATCAAAAAAAAATAAACTTACCACTATACCAAATAATATAGCCAGACCACTAACCTTCATAGCAATAAGAATATATATTCCTAACCCAAATCCCAGTACAAAAGTGAAGAAACTTAATAGACCACTAACAACATCAGCACCCCAGATTACAAAAAGAAAGTAAAAGGGATCGTTAATAATCTATTTAAGCATATCTCTAGAACTCTCACAGAAATTAGATCCAGAATGGGCAATCTATGATTATTTAAAAATGAAATAAACTTAATAAAATTGCCTAATTATTTAAAAATTACTCTAATAGTAGTTAGAGAAGAGATTAATTTCTCAAGGGGCTTTCTACAACGCTTGATCAAGTTAGAAATACAAACTAAAGCAATTCTACTGAATTATTTTTCAATATTTTTAATAAGCTCTATAACATAATAGAGTAAGAAAACAAGTAGAGATTAGAATGCTAGAGATCCAAGATGGTTGAACCCTAGTTTTAAACATTCAATAACTGTGACTTAATTAGCTCTGCCAAAATACCATTGACAGCACATATACTATATTATAATTAATTTGAAAATTTAGTATTATTAAATATAAATTAAAAATTCTTATTTCATAGAATTTAATTTAAAAAAATTTTAATAAGTAAATTTACTGAAATGCAAAACTTATAGAGCTACATTGTTGTATTGCATAACCAAAAGAAATTCCAAGTAAAAACATAAGCTAAGGATTTATAGGTAGGGTCAATGTCTACACCAGTAGGAGTTGCAACATATTTTGAGCATAGGAAAAGTATAGCAAATAAATAAAAAATAAATTCGAGAAGGAAAATAAATAAAAAGGTAAAAGTTAAGCAATATTATCCTGCCATTTCAGTTGTAAATTAGTAAGCCATCTATTTAAATTAATAAATTTTTAATTAGTAGATTGCAATAAAACAAATTTACCTTAGCTACTTAATCTAGAGCAGGAAGTTTCTTATACATTTTATAGGCAAAGAAGAGATAGAATAAAAATATAATAGCAAATACTACTGCAATTAAAATTCTTTAATAATTAAAAATTTATTTACTTATTTTTAAATTTTACTTGAAATAATTATTTAATATTTTTATAGATTGATATTTTAACCAATTTAAATAAGAAACTAAGTAATTACTATTTTGCAACAATACTAAAAATAGCAACAACTAAAAGGAGTAGAAGACAAAGAGAGAGAAGTGTCATTAATATACAATAAGTAAATCTCATTAAAATGATTTACAGAATAATCCTTTTTTTAAATTATATTATCTATTAATATTAAATAAATCTTATAATAAATATTATACCCAACAACAAATGTGATACCAAAAGCAGCTGCTGAAGCTGGTAAGCCATCAAAAAATTCTGCAACATTAAAAGTTATACTAACAGAACCTGTTGATAAAATATAGGATTAAGATATTGACAAAACCCAAAGACATTTAAATCTCAAGGGAATTGGGTTATTATCAGAGATGTATATCGAAAATCGAGAAACCCCATCCTTAAATTAGAATAATTAAATTTCTTTTATTTATTTCTCAGCGAATTCTGAAGAATCAAATTATTTTTTTAATAAATTGTGGGGAAACAAATTTTTCAAAAATTAGGATTCTTTTTCATTCTCGTATTTTTAATCCTTCAATAACCACAAAATCTTTTGAATTATTGTGGGAGAAAATCTAAAATAGAGTTTATTAATTGTATATGATACTTTACCTTTGGCTTTATTGAGTTAATCTATAATATCAAAGGGATTACAAGTTGCGAAACCTACTATACCTAGAGAAAGAAAGCACAAAAAGTTTAAAACAAATAATACTAAAGCCCAAACATCTGTCATGGATCTACTTTAAATAGGACCTGATAATAAAATTGTATTTAGCTAGTCATCTTTAAGAGTGGTTTAAGGATATTATCCACCTGCTTATTCTGGTTTTGCATAATTCATTTAATATTGACCCTAACCTTGCATAGGAGTTTATACTTACCAACCGTTCCCTTATAAATTTTATTGGAGCATTTAAGGATTTTATGGAGCTTGGTAATATTATTCAGTAGTAAGTTAGCCTCCTTATGGAACATTATTTTGATAACCATACTAATTAGGTACTTAGGAGATATCATTTCTAATCATTTATTATTGGAGGGATTCGTTAGATATTAATGAAGGGTTAGTTTGCGTATTTAACTTAGGAGTTTTTAAGTGTGATTAAGTCTATTAATAAGGAGTGTGAATAGACATATCCGTAGAAGTAATTTATGAGGTTTGGTCAATAGGAAATTGGCTCATTTAGATGTGTTGTGGGAGAGGATATTACTATTAAAATGGTTATTAAGCATTTTGTCTGCTTTAAAGAGATAGTTAAGCTCTTTAATTTTGGATTCTCTGTATGTTTTATTTGTTGTACTGCATTTTTTGGTGATACTTAACTTTCTTTTATTATTTATTAACTTAATTTTTTATTTATAACTTTGATTTGGATTTGTTTGGTTTTTTACTGTTGCTATGGTAAATTCAAACAATTTGTATTTATAGTTTCGTTGTTTGTTAATAATTCTTTTAATAATGATTTGATTAAAACTACCTCAATTCTCTGTACTAATTGAAATCCGAGTGAAAATAATTGATTAAATCGATGTAATTTATTGGGTTGAGGCTATATTTATTCTAATTTTATTATTGGATGGATTTTCTTTGAATTTTTAATAAATCTTTCTAAGGATAAATATTTAATGAGGGTTTTAATAAATTTTTTATAGAAAATTGTATTTATTTATATTTAATGGTAGTCTGTTAAAAATCATTTAAGTTTGCTAAGTATATTAAAATATTTGCCTATCCTTCATAATACTCTTAGAATCAATACCTTCAGAAAATTCTTTAAAAATTTAATTTTGCATAACTTACAAATAAAGAATGTCTACTTTCTCTTAATCTATCTATCTATTATCTATCATTCGAAATTGAAATTTTTTTATTTGTACTAATAGTTAAAAAGGTTTTTGAAAACAAATTATTAATGTAACCTAACTAAATATCATAAGGAAAAAAAGATTAAATGAATTTTATATAATCTATTTTTATTTTTTAGAGATTTTACTAAATTCCTTACTTAAGTGAAAAATATTACTATTTTTTCCAATTTCGAATAATGTAAAAAGTTTAATAATTGGGTTTAATACAAATCAAGAACTAAAATTAGCCAAGTGACGTAATATCATTCATCATAAATTGCAATAAATTTTATCTTAACAAAATTCATTTACAATATTTTCATTATTTTTCTCTCTTTGTTTCTTATGTAGAGTATATTCAAATTTTTTTTATATATTTCGAATTCTTAAAGATCTCTTATTTCTTAATATTTGGCATCGAATTTCTTTGAATTTTCAATATTACTATAATAAAGTAATGCTGATTGAAATTTATCATTTTCAAGTATAAAATCTTGTTCCAACATTTTAAGAAGGAACCTATTTTTTTAAAGTTTCTATTTTTGAAAATTCATTAAATGCACAATAATTCTTAATAGCTAAAAATAGTATGCACTAATTTACTTTAATATTTTTATGAATTTAGAATAAACTTATATAATATTATTTATATTAAATCAAATCCTCTTAAATATAATATATTCGCATGTATTAATTAATTAACTTGATCAATAATACATGTATTTTCTAAAAGTAAAATGAAAGATATTTATAAAATAAAAAAATTTCTTCAATTAAAAACAGAATTGATGATGAAATTCAAATTAATAATTATTTATAATTTTATTTCATTCATTAAGATAGAATGAAAGCCATATATATAGTAGATAAATATATTAGAAAACACTTTTAATATTTTAAAGATTAAAAGTTAGAATTGATTGATTGGTTAAAATTTTTTTATTAATTGTAAATGTTTATAGCAAACTTAATACTTTCAAAATCTATTTCTTGTTTCATACATTTATAATAAGTATTATTTATTGAATCATCTAATTTAATGAGAAGATATATTTTATTATAATTATGATTATGTAAGTATCACTTAGTTTAGATACTTATCCATAAGATAGGAGAGTGTAAAATATAAATCTTTACTGCAATTACAAATTTTAGGAAATTAATTAGTCAATTATTAAATTTAATATTCTATTATTTTAAAATAATATTTTAAGATTAATTTATTATGTAAGTTTAGAATATTTATAAGATAACTCAAGCAAAATATTATAAATAATCTAAAAATAATATCTTTCTTTTTATAACAGATCTAAAATGAATTTAAAAGTTAACTTTTTCTATTTAAAGCTAATTTTTTTAAGCATTACTTTTTAATTTTCATAAAATTATCTAAATTAAACATTTTATTTTATCTTTTTTAAATTATTTTTAGATTTCAAATCCAATATCCAAAATCTTAGAAATTTTAAATAGAAAAATCTAATAAATAATATGCATAAAAATATTCGCTGTTTTTAATCTATTATTAAGAATAGCTAAATTAAAAATTAAACCTTTATTAAATAAAAAATTCCCTTATTAATAGCCAATCCTCTTCTTTGTAGTAACAAAAACTAATATTTTTCAAGTAAAAAATATTCCCAAGCTTTAGCTTCCTCAATATAAAAATTCATAAATAGTTTCAAATAATTTTAAATATATCAGAGCATTCTTAAAGTAGTAGACTCTTAATTATTATTAAATTATGTAATTATTCAGTTATTCGAGGTAAATTAAATTAATTTATTGGAGGATAATACTGAAAAGGGAGATGTTTTTTTTATTTTTACATTATCGAATAGAGGTTTTGAACAAATCTGAAATAGAATAAAATTTATTCTTCAATAATATATTTAAAAAATAAAAGTAAATAATAAGAATTATTCACAATCAGTATAGAAAGTTGTAATTTTATACTATTTTATTTTAATTATATCTTTATCATTAATAGTTAATCCTCAATACTTAACCTCTGATAACATAAATCTTATTAATAATAGATTAGAGTACCCTAATAGAAGAAATAGGTCTAAGGATTATATTTTTCAATTAATATCAGAAATTACTAGAGAAAAAAAATTGTAAAGACAATTATAAAATTGTTAAAACATGATAAATTCCATTTAGCTAAAGAAAATTAACCTATTAATTTCTAATACTTCTATCATCTATGTATCATATTTTTCTCTTTATTTATTCTATCTTTCTACCTTTCAGTCTTTATTTATTATTCTTTTCTTCAAAAAGAAATTAGAAGGTTTATTTGAATGAATTTAGAAAATCACAATTTCTTAACTGTTTTCAAATTCAGAAGAAGTTCTTTAGTTCCTCTAGAAAAATTAAATAAAAGTTTCTCGAATAGGATTTAATTTGATAAATAAAGGGTGCACTTTTTCTATTTAGTAAATATTAATTTTACTTTGTATAATTTAAGCTATTTTAAATTTCAGTTATTGGAATAAATTTTAAATCAAATATAATTAATAATTCTACTTTATAAGCAATCAATCAGACATTATGGCTACACTTGGTTATTGGGGATTTAGAGGTTTGGCTCAACCAATTCGTTTTTTATTAGCTTATTTAGGAGTTGAATATACCGATAAGCATTATGATAACGGAGAAGAGTGGTTTGGATAAGATAAGAATGGATTAGGAATGGACTTCCCTAACATTCCTTACTTCATTGATAATGAAATCAAGTTGAGTGAATCATCTGCTATTCCTTTCTACATCATTAAGAAGTACAACAAGATTGAATTGCTAGGATAAAACCCTGATGGATCATTTAGCGAAAAGGAAATTAGAATTCAATAAGTTATAGGTGTATTAAAAGATATCACAAAAGAGTTAATGGGTATTTGTTTCAACCCTGAATTTGCTACTATTAAAGATAAAGTCTTTAATGAAAAACTTTAAGTAAGCCTAACAGTAAATTATTTTGTTTTTAAACTTTTATAAATTATTTTAGTTTGAAATCATCTTAAAAGTTGGCATAATATAAAATATAAATAATGGCATAATTTTTGTTTTAAAAATTATTTTTTTTAAATAGAAAGTAGTTAGCTATTTAGGCAATAAAGAATTCCTAGTTGGTTCTCTATCTTATGCTGATTTCCTCTTCTACGAGCTTCTTTGCTACTTCAAGCTCATTTTCCCTCAAAGCATTAGCCCTGCCCTCGCTACTTATATGGGTAGATTTGAAAGTCTTCCTGGAATTAAACAATATCTTGCTAAGCCTACTGTAAATCTTAATGTCTTCTTACCACCTCATAAAGCTACTTGGTATGGACCCAAGTGAGATACTGAATAATAATTTTTTATTATAACTTTATTTATCTTCATTTATAAATAACTCTATGAATCATATTAATATATAAATCTATATTTGTATGAAAATTTATTATTATTTTAAAGAAAACAACTCTTAAGATGAAAATTCTACTATTATTTTTTATATGAAGAAGAAAGAAAGTGAAGAAAAAATTATAATGTTTACCAACCATTTCTCATATTAATTTGTAGAAAGATATAAAAGATATTGTGGTATTTGAAATACAGATTTTTAGTAGATTAGTGGTTGAATTTTATTTTAAATTGAATTGATAAGGTAAAACAGATCAGAAAAGATGCTTGTTTGGGGTTTGGTGGCTGTTTAATAGATAGAATAAAAGAATTAGATTAAAAATTCGAATTTTCTTAATGATTACGTGTATTGAATAATAAGTTTAATTAAAATTGCATAAATTTTAATATAAGCAACCCTTTCAAAATTATATATTTTTCATTACAACCAAACCCTTAAAAAGTAATAAAATTGTTCATTAGCTTTCATCTATTTTATTCTCAAAGAGTATCTATTATGTTAACGAAAATAAAATTTTCTTTTCCTTCATTAGACTCTAAAATTTAGTGTTGTAGTCAAACATGGCATTTTTTAATATTATTATTGTATTTTTAATTTTATGATCTAAGACCAGTTCAAAAACATTGTTGGATAATCTAAGTATAGTTTACCTAAAATCTTCATTACTCAACAATCTGTTGTGAGTTAAGTTGTGAGAATATTTCTTTTTATCCTTACAAAACTTCTAGAAACCTTACAAAATCATTCATAAACAATTTCTTCTGTGGATTTTCCAATTTTTTTCTAGAAATTTTGTTTGTTTGGTGCAAATTTCTTTATTTCTTGATACATCTAGATATGATTTGAGGGTATATATACTCGCCTACCAGAAGTTGTAAGAAATATAACAAATAAATTAACTAAAATACAAAAATCAAATCAAAAAAACTAAAAAAACACACACATCATATAAAAAATGACTACTCTTGGCTATTGGGGAATTAGAGGTTTGGCTCAACCTATCCGTTTCTTGCTCGCTTACTTGGGCGTCGAATATACAAACAAGCTCTATACAACTCCTGAAGAATGGTTCGGTAAGGATAAGACTGAACTCAATTTAGATTTCCCTAACATTCCTTACTTAATTGATGGAGACCTTAAGATCACTGAATCTTCTGCCATCCCTGTTCACTTGATCAAGAAGCACAAGAGAAATGACTTATTAGGCCAATCTGCTGATGGTACCTACAGTGAAAAGGAAGTCAGAGTTGCTTAACTTCTTGGTGTCCTCAAGGATATTACCAAGGACTTAGTTCCTCTTTGCTTCAACCCTGAATTCAACACCCTTAAGGATAAGCTTTACACTGAAAAGTTGGAAACTGCTATTAAGAGAGTCGTTACCTACCTCGGTGACAAGGAATTCTTGGTTGGTACCCTCACTTTTGCCGATTTCATCTTATACGAAGTCCTCTCTTATACCAGACATATTTATCCTTAATCTTTGACCCCCACTCTCACTGCTTTCATCGAAAGATTCGAAAATCTCCCTGGTATTAAGGAATACGTTGCTAAGCCCAATGTTGACCTTAAGGTTTTCTTACCCCCTGGTAAGGCTACCTGGGTTGGTCCTCAATGATCAATGTGATTTTATAAAAATTATTAATTAAATTATGTATATCTATTTTATATCCGTATTAAAACTAAGATATACTTATTCTATCAAAAATCAAAATATCTTTTTGTCAAAAATTTAATATAAAAATTGATATAATTATTAAATTACAGAATTAAGAATGAGTGGTTCTTTTTTGTTAAAATTTGACCTTCTATTTATCTATAATATAAAGCTTTAGTCTTTATTAACAAACAATCTCCCATAGATTCAAGATATAAATAAAATATTTAATATCTCATTTAAATATTTTAGATGCTTTCTATATTTTATTATTATTTTGAAAATAGATTTAATAATTATTTTCAATAATAATAATTATTTTAAAAAAATATCTATTTTATTTTACTTAAATTTGATAAAAATTAAAATTCCCTTCTATTATTTTAGATGTTTATCTTTAATAAAGGAATGTATTTGATAAAAACTGAGGAATCTAATTTAATTGGTACTTTTTATTTTAGTAAGCAAGAAATATCTATCTTTATTTGATAATCTAACCAATTTTGGAATTGTTTACTAGTATTATAATAGACTGAAATAGTCCTGTTTATAAATTCATTTAATTTTTCTTTTGCTTTTTTTAGTAAAAAGATAAAATTATTTTTTAAAAACTACTAAACAATTCATTATAAAAAAATATATTTTATTTTTCACCTTTATCCATTACATTGAATTTCAAATTTTTTCTAAGAAAAAGGTTAAATTGAATTCTATTTTATTGATATTTTTCTGATATGACAATTTATTTTATATAGGAGATTGAAATAAACTTACTAATAATCTTAATTGTAAATATCTGTAAGAATTAAATAAATAAATTAAATGTTAGTAAAAAATAATTAGAAAATATTAAAAAAATGCCAATATTAAAGTATTTACTATTAATAAGTAATTTTTTAAATAATATATCTAATTTTAGTAAATAAATTATTTTTTATTAACATAGGTTTACTCATTTGTTGTGGCTATTTTTAAGAATAAACTTGTGATTAGTTTTTGGATTAAAACTTGGGTTATTTATTTCTTCCAGAGAATAGTAAATGTATTCTGAAAGATAGCAGTCTAAATTAATACTCATCTCTTAATATTTATGGAGAATTAATAATGGAAAGCGATAATAATCTAAATTTTTAATTTCAAAGTATAAACTTTGGGCCTGATGGGGTTTTATACCTCAAATAACCTAAAATTCTATTTACCTAAGTAATAATAGGTTTTATTTCATAAAATGAGTGCATTACTAATACAAATCAAGGTTTGATTAAAACTGATTAAGTTGAAAGTATTTTTTCTTATGAGCTTAATAAAAGTGCTTAATCAGGAAATTTTGAGATCACTCTACATAGTAACTAGTTAAATTTATCTTAAGGTGATGAAGTTTTATTAATTAGTTTTGATGAAGAAGAAAACTAATAAATACTATTAGTCGATGAAGTGAAACAAAACACTATTGTATTTTAATAACCTTTAAAAAATAACTATGAGGTTTTTAAAAACCGTTTTCTACCTCGGCCTAGAATGATTATATTAACTAAAAGCTCTAAATATATTCTCGAATCGTAATACATTTTTCATTTAAAGAGAATTTTTTTTAATTTTTCGCAAATATATTTTTTTAAAATTATTTCATCTGATTCAAAGTTATGAGAAATGCTAGCATCAACCATTACTACACCCACTTCAATTTTAATTATTAAATTACCCTCTCCTAATGATAATTTGGAGAATATTAATAAATTTTTTATTTAAAGATTATGTCTATCAGTAGGTATTATGGAAATCTAAGGAGCTTCATTTTTAAATACAAAGTAATTGAAATTAAAAGGAAAACTTATATAAAATAGCATATTTATTAATAAAATTTACAATTAAAATTAATAATTTGTGGAAGAATAGAAATTAGTATTAGAGGTTAATTCAATAAATAAGAATGGATTCATAAATTTAAAAAATGTATTAATAACTAATCAATCGAAATTGACTTTTAATAACAACACTATCATTAATTTAGAATTAATAGAAATGAAGAATATTAGTTAATTCTAATTTTTTAATAATTAAATCATTAACTCTCATATTACATTTATCAATCTTGAAGATGAAAATCTAAACTTTGATTAAAACATTTTCAAGAGCACTAAATTAATAATTGAAAATTCCAAAGTGAAATCTATAATTCTTTATAGGACTACTTTAATTAATACAGATTTTAAAATACTCCTTGATTTAGATTAATTGATGATTTTAGAATCTATCATTATAAATTCTAGTATATATATATATTCAATTAATGAAAAAATTGAGATATCTTAATCTTATTTCTATTCTAATGATCATAAGCTAAATATTATCAATATCCAGAAGCAACTGAATTAAAATTAATAATTGCACATCAAAATCAATCATGTAAAAGTTAAAGGATATCTCAATCATTTTATAACTATGGATATTAACAATTAATATGAAAATGAACCAAAATTAAATACCTTGGTCTTTTTAAAAAATACCACTTTTTATAAAATTAGGAATCAAAATTATAAGATAGATTAACTAATTAAAATTCCAAAATAAATTTTTTTTTATACAACAAGATATGATAAATAATACATTCAATATTAAATAGAACCCTACAATAATTAGGATTACAATATTCTCTTTTAAGAAATGTTTGCTTTTCCAGATAATGAATAATTAATTCTTTATTCACCTTCTCATTATTAAATTAATAGCATATAAATAATAGAAAGCCAATATTAAATGTAAAATTAAATTATTGTAAGTTAAAATAATAAATTGAAAATATTTTCTTTAGAGAATGAGAAAATATAAATTATGAGCAATACAATACACTAGATTTCTTTTAGAAATAGTTAAGATATTTCAGTTACCTCTTCTTAATTCTACTTTACAATAATTTAAAAAAAAATTGATCCTTTGACTAATAATTTTGGATAATATACATTAGTCTTTGAATTAAAATAATAAATATTGTCTTTAAAAATATCATTTGATAAGAATAAAAATTATTTTACCATAAATTAAAATTCAATTTAATTAATTTTCAATTTGTATAAAATCTAAATATCAGTGAATAAGGCTTTGAATTAAATAGAAATAGAATGGAATGAAATTTAATAAGAATTCTTAAAATTCTAATTCTAATTAGAATATTGTAGAGATAAATTTATTAAAAGTGATATATGCTAAATTGATTGCGATATCTTTACTTCAGGAACTTTTTGTGATGTAGAGTGTTAAGAAGGATATTATCTTAGCTTAGAATTTTATATTCCTAAATGTGTTAGGTGTACTTATGGATGTAAAATCTGTATTTAAGATTTTAAATGTATTTAGTGCTATCCTAAATATTTTCTTGATGATGGATTATGTATAGATTCTTGCTAAAAGAATTAATATTACTACCTAAATAAATGCTAAAATTGTGTTAATAATGACATAAATTGCGATTAATTTTATGCATCAATTTCAAATGAATAACAACTATTGAACTGTATTTATTGCTAAAAAACTCAAAACTATTAAATTTAATAACAATAAACTTGTCATAAAAATTGCAATATGTGCTATGGTTATACTATTTATGAATGCATTAGTTGCTCTGAAAATTATAAAGATTACTTCGGTATATGTATTGATTGAAAACAAAATTATATATTTTTATATTATGTATTTTATTGAAGATATTCATTTTAAAATCTTTTAATAATTCAAATGGGAAATATTTAACTTTCAATTTATTAAGTATTTAAATTCTACTTTAAATTAAAAAGAGAGATAAGGAGCATTATTTGTATGTTTGTTTAATAAAAACAAAAGAATATATTTATTGATTTATCAAGTAAAGACGATATCAATACTATTTCAAGATAATATATTTTTATCTTCTTGCAGAACTAATTACACTATAATTATTTATTTTTAGCATTTTCTAAATTCAAATTGTTCAAAATTAGAATCTATTATATATTTATATCGATAATTGGAAATAGAACAAAAATATATAATTAAAATCTGTTCTAATAACCCTCATTTTTGGTAAGGTTTTATAAGTCAACTGTTATTATGTTAAAAATCTTACAACTTGATGTGTCCAATAGTTCAAACATATACTAATTCTAATTAAAATGTCAATTTTCTATTATTTTAGATAAATTTATTTTAAAATGTATTCAATTAAACCCAATAGTTTTTAAGCAAAACATAAAGAATTGTAAAAAATTAAATTTAAAAAGGAGATATAAAAAATTATCTAACTAACTAATATGTTAATTATAATTAAAAAAATAATAAAAGATTAAATAAATTGGTAATCAAAGATGAAACTATTGTATCTTCTTTCAAGTAATTATTTTACATTAGATATGTTTTTATTTATTTTTATTTATAGTTTAAGTCTTGTTAATTAGCAGCTAATAGTAATATTGTGAAGATTACTTAAATCCTTAGAATTGGATTATAAACTAAGGTATAAAATGTATAGTTACTAAGAATTATGAGTATATTACAAATACTTTATTAATCAATGGCATCATGGTTATTAAAGGAAATAAGAGTCATTCTATTTAATATGGAGAGATGAAATTTGGTCCTTCTGGAAAGTTGGTCATTGAACAACCCTACAATGCATAAGTTATTATAGAATTTAAATAGATATCTTAAAATAACATTTGTGACCCTAGTAACATATCTTCTATAGGAAATATTGAGGTATAATATTTAAATGCTCCTAATTAGTTTGAATTGAAAGAGAGTATTTAGGCTAAGGAAAAAAAAATAAAATTAGAGGATTAAGTTATTAGTACTTTTTTGGAAAAAATAGCTTTACTAAATTTTTATCCATAGTTTGAATTTATGGAATCCTTAAATGTCAATTCTATAAAAGGAGACACTATTTTTCTTGAGGATCGTATAAAATATAACTATACTGTTTACAATGACCCTTTAGTACCTAATCCTAGAATTATACTTCTACCTTTCCAAAATCAAATTATATTTAGCAAGTAATTAAATTTTTATCATTCCCTTATTAAATATTCAAAATCTTAGGATTACAATTTTGAATATAGAAATCTTTAATAGTTCTTTTTATCTTTTATACCTTACATTCTATTTTTTCTGTTTTTATTTTTGAAAATCAAATAGAGTTTAGAAATTTTCTCTCATTTTCAATTTACAAAATAAATTAAATTTGTATTAGATTCTTAATCAATACTTCTAAATTTAAAACTCCAAAATATTTTTTGGTTAACAAAAATTAGGTATCAAAAGTTACCCCACTTTCTTCCAAACATTTATTAAAGTTTATTGAAAATTTTATTTTTGTAGAAAAAAGACTGTTAAATTTTAAATATTAAAAATTAAATGTTTTGATTTGGAGTTTAAGGATTTAAGAAATTAATTTTCTTGTAGTTTTAATAATTAAGAAGTATTTAAGATTTAATCTTCAAGATTGTAAATAGAATTAAAATTTTCTCTTAATTTTTTAAACTATAATTTTACTTATTTCATTAAATAAGAAAGAAAAACTATCTTTAAATTATAGTAAAAATTTAGATTACTGTAAAAGTAAATGAGAATTAATAAAATTATATTAATTATTTTTTTAATTAAAATGTTAAATTAGCTCTTGCTTGATTTCTAACATTAACTCTTTATATGGAGTTACCTTTAAAAATTTTAAATACATTAAACTGATAGGAGAATAAATATAAGGTTGCTCATTTATAATTGATAATTATCATGAAATTGAATAAAATTCTTAAACAATTGTACTGGTAAGTAATTTCACTAATAATCTGATTTAAGGAAATGATAATAACTTAATTATTGAAATTAATGATTAATTTTCTATAGTTGAAACTACAATAATAAACTCAAAAAATGTATACTTGAAAAATATTAATCTATTAACAAAAAGTACAATATTAAATTCTACAATAATCACAAATAATACAGACATATAATTTTTATTAGTAGGTTAGAATATTATAAAAAGTTCATATATAAAGATAGAAAATTAATCAATAAAATTACTCTCTTTTTAAGATAGTATTTTGATTAACTCTAATATTTATGCTCAAGAAACGATTGGATAGTTAGAAATTATTAATTCTCGAGTTTTAAACTCTCTTTTTTATTTATCAAGCATTTCATACTAAATAAAAATAAACTAAACATATGCATATAATGACCTTTAACTTAGCTTAGTAAAAATTCTATATTAATAATCATAAATACCCTTATTTGAAATATTTATAGAAAACTCTCATTTTTAAGTTGATAGATGCAATCTAATCGATACCTAGTTACTAAATACAAATTTGAATAATGATTAGGTTAAACATAATTATACAATTATTCACCTATCTAATAATACATTCAGATAAATTTAATATCAAAGTTTTAATGTTTCTTCTTTATTTAGAGTAGGATAAAAGTATTTTTCATTTAAAAGTGAAAAAGGTATCTATTATTTTTAATCTAATGTTGAAGATTATAATTAGTAGAGTCCATACTTTCTATAACCAGATCTGATCTCTCTTCCAAATAATCAGCAAATGAGCATTTATGATCCAAGTTACTATTCTATTACTGATCTTAAGTTTACAGAAGATGTTGAGAACTATTACACATTAGTAAAATAAAATAATTTATAAATTGCTAAATTCAGTAAATAAAACAGCATAATATAGATTATGGCTTTTTCAAATTAATAAATATCATTTTAAAATGAAAATCAACTCTTAATAGATCTTAAAGAATTCAATTTAACAATCTCTAATTATTAAATTGATAAAAAATTGCAAAACTTTGGTAGATACACCATCAGCATCAAATTTTATAAAAGTTAAATGAAATAAGCTTTTGTGAACTATCCTGGAGATGGTGATTCAATTTATTATTAGGATTCTTTATAAGATGAATTTTAGGAGTTGTAAAATGGAAATGGAATCAAAGTTAGAAAGTAGCTTGCTAGAAATTAGATTGAAATTTAATGGTCAAGTTTAAACCAATATAAAATTTAGATTAGATTTTAAATCAAATTTTGTATAAATGATCAAATTCTTTATAAAAATGAATGTGTATACGAATGTCCTAAATATTTATCTGGATTCTTCTGTGATGATAAGTGCTAGGAAGGGTTTATTAACATTGGGAAAAAATGTAAGCAGTGTCCAAGTAATTGCTAAATTTGTTAGGATGAATTTACCTGCAACATATGTTAGGATTTCTATTTCTTAGACGATGGCCTTTGCAGAGATAGTTGTGGTAAATCATAGTATTTCATCTAATAAAAATGTTATAATTGTATTGAAGACTGTAATATCTGTGATAGAAAATATAATTTTAATAATGAGCTAATGTGTTCTTAATGTGAGCATACATAATTATGCAAGTTTATTAATTTAGAATGTGATAAATCTTGCTTAAAGTGTATGGGTCAAACAAATTTTGACTGTTTAAAATGCAATAATAAATATTAAGATTAATTTGGTGTTTGTATTTAGTGATACAGATATAAACATTTTACATATATTATAATATAAACAATATATATAATTAAATTAGAAATATCATGAATAACACTTATCTTCATTTTTTAAATTACTCAAATTATTAATTACTATAAATCCTTATTAATTAGCACACTCTCTCCCCCTCCCCCCCCATCACCCCCCCACTTTTTTGTTTGATGAATAATATTGATTTTTTATTAAAAAGAATAAATTCAAGCAAATTAAATTATGATATCATTGATAAAAGTATATCTAGAATTTGAATTTTTTAATATATGAAATTAAAAAGGGGTTTAGAAAGAGACTCAAGAGAAAAGTTTATTCTTCAATAATACAAAAGTAAATAATAAGAATAATTACTACCTAATTTGCATCTAAATTAATATTTTAAACTATTTTATTTATATATTTATCATTAATAGTTAATCCTCTATACTTAACCTATGATAACATAAGTCTTTTAAATAATAAATTATAATACCTTGATAAAAGAAATAGGTCTAAGGATTATATTTTTCAAGATATAAAATTTAGAAGACTAAATAAATATTTTTTAAAAGATTTTAAATTCGATTTAGCTTAAAGAAATTAATCTATTAATTTCTAATATTTCTATCAACTATGTATCGTATTTTTCTCTTAATTTATTTTATCTTTCTACCTTTCAGATTTTATTTATTATTCTTTTCTTCAAAAAGAAATTAGAGGTTTAATTTGTATGAATTTAGAAAATCATAATTTCCTTACTATTTTAAAATTCAGAAGAAGTTATTTAGTTACTCTATAAAAAATTCAATAAAATTTACTAGAATTGGATTTAATTTGATAAATAAAAAGTACTCTTAATCTATTTAGTAAATATTAATCTTACTTTATTTAATTGTTAAAAGATATTTTAATTTTCAATTATACAATTAAATTTTAAATCTATTATAATTAATAATTCTATTTTAAAAGCATACTACTAGATATTATGACAACATTTCATTATAGAGGAAAGTCCTCAATTAAAAGCTTTAAAATAGGTCTAAAAGTAAATTATTTTGTTTTTCAACTTTAAAGAGTTATTTTAGTTTGAATAAATTTTAAAAAAGCAATCATTATATACAATAATAATAATTTCATAATTTTTGTTTTAACAAAGTAGCTAGCTATTTAGGTTTAAAAAATTCTTATTTAGCTATCTATTTTAAGCTAATTTCCACTTCTAAGAGCTTAATTGTTACTTCAAGCATATTTTCCCTCAAAGTAGTAATCCTTCCATATGGGTATATTAGAAAATTTACTGGTATCGAACACTCAATCTTTCTAAACCCACTCTATATCTTAATGTATTCTTACCACCTCGTAATGCTACTTAGCATGGATGAAATACTTATAAAGAATTTTTTTTAATCTTATTTGTCTTAATTTATTAATAAGTCTATACATCTATTTAATATATAAATCTATATTTGTATGAAAATTTTGTTATTATTTTAAAAAAAAACTACTCTTTAAGGGGGGGAGGTCAAAAAATAATAACATTACTTTCATCCATCAAATCTATCTATAGAATAATAAGTTTAATTAAATTACATAATTTTTATTATTAACAACCCTTTCAAATTTATATATTTTTAATTACAACCAAATCCTTAAAAACTAATAAAATTTTTCATTAACTTTCTTCTATTTTATTCTCAAAGAGTATGTAATATTGCTTCTAAAATTTAATGTTGAAGTCAAACAATGTATTTTATAATATTTTTATTTTATTTTTAATTTTATGATCTAAGAACTGCTCAAAATGTTGTCAGAAAAATTTAAGAGCAACAATTCATTTACCTAAAATTTTCATATCTCAACAATATGTTGAAAGTTAAGTTGTGAGAATTTTTCTTTTTATCCTTACAAAATTTCTAGAAACCTTACAAAATCATTCATAAACATATTTCTTTAGAATTTCCAATTTTTTAATAGAAATTAGTTTGTCTGGTACAAATTTCTTTATTTCTTTTAATATCTAGATATAATTTGAAGGGATATATACTTGCCTACTAGAAGCAGTAAGAAATATAACAGATAAAGTAATTAACTAAAATACTTAAATCAAATAAAAAAAAACTAAAAAAAAAAATAAGCTCATCATATAAAAAATGACTACTCTTGGCTATTGGGAAGTTAGAGGTTTGGCTCAACCTATCCGTTTCTTGCTCGCTTACTTGGGTGTTGAATATACAAACAAGCTCTATGCAACTCCTGAAGAATGGTTCGGTAAGGATAAGATTGAGCTTAATTTAGATTTCCCTAACGTTCCTTACTTAATAGATGGAGACCTAAATATCACTGAATCTTCTTCCATCCTTATTCACTTGATCAAGAAGCATAATAGAAATGACTTAATAGGCCAATCTGCTGATGGTACCTATAGTGAAAAGGAAGTCAGAGTTGCTTAACTTCTTGGTGTCCTCAAGGATATTTCCAAGGATTTAGGTCCTCTTTGCTTCAACCCTGAATTCAACACCGTTAAGGACAAGATTTACACTGAAAAGTTTGAAATCGCCATCAAGAGGATCGTTACATACCTCGGTGACAAGGAATTCTTAGTTGGTACCCTCTCTTTTGCTGATTTCTTCTTCTATGAAATCCTCTCTTACACTAGACATATTTATCCATAATCTTTGACCCACACTCTCTCTGCTTTTATAGAAAGATTCGAAAATCTCCCTGGTATTAAGGAATACATTGCAAACCCCAATGTTAACCTTAAGGTTTTCTTACCCCCTGGTAAGGCTATCTGGTATGGTCCTCAATGATCAATAATTTTATAATAATTATTAATTGAATTATGTATATCTATTTTATATCCATATAAAAACTAAGATGCACTTACTTAATCTAAAATTAATTAAATTACTAAATTACAGAAAGAAGAATGATTTAGTTCATTTTTGTTAAAATTTGATCTTCTATTTATCTATAATATAAAGTTATAGCCTTTGTTAACAAACAATCTCTCATAAATTCAAGCTAAAAATAATATATCTAATATCAAATTTAAATATTTTTCATAGCTTCTATATTATTTTGAATAGATTTAATAATTATTCTCAATCATAAAAATTGCATTAAAAAAAATCTATTTTATAAAAATAATATTCCCTTTTATTATTTTAGTTAAGAAAATACTTTTTACCTTTAATAAGATATATACCGTAAACTCTCTATTTTAAGCTGCACTCTAATTTAAGCCATAAAAAAAATTTTAGTTTTCGTATCAAAGCTAAGATATACTTACTCGATCAATAAATATTTTATTTAGATAGTATTTTACATTATATAATTATTTTGGATATGAAATAATTAATATCAAGATTTATTTGGTGTTTGTATTTAGTGATACAGATAAATATAAATATATATATATAAACATTAAAGTTAAATAAAAATATAAACAATATATAATTAAATTAGTAATATCATGAATAACACCTCTCTTCATTTTTTAAATTTCTCAAATTATTAAATATCTCATTTAATTTTTAAATTTAATTAGCAAATATAAATTTCCAATTTAAATTATTAATTTCAAAATTTGGTTTATTACTTTAATATTAGGATAGCGATTTATATTTTCGTATGTACAGAATGTTTAAATTAGGTTAATTTATTTAGTAATTTTATTTTTCTTAAATAAATAATCTTATTTATCTAAGTAGTAATAAATTAATTTAAGAGAAATATGGTACTTAAGAAGGTATTTTATTAAAAGTATTATAATCAATAAGAGAAATTTAATTTATCAAGTTAATTTTAGTAAAAAAAATGTTCTTTAAGCTCAAGTTCAACTATTTAATAACTTTCTATTTTTAATTCTGAATGTTAATTTAATAGATTAGATACAATTGCTTGAAATAACTGTTTGTTTATAAAAGAATTCTTAAAAATTTTTAAAAATTAAAAATAATTAATTGTTTATTGTTTATTGTTTTCAATTCTATTCTGATAAAAAATAACCTCAAAAGAAAGAGGTATTAAGTAAATATTATATTAATTTTACATACCTTCTTCTTTGATTATTCTTTTAGTGCTGCCATTTATCTTACAAAATAAATAAAATACCACTTTTATAAACTGAAAACTAGAAAAATACTTTCTTTTTGTAAGAACCTTATTTAAAAACTTTGATAAATTGAAAAATTCATACGTAAAAGATTTTTAAAACCAATACTTTAATAAATTAAACATAACAATTAATCAAATATCATTCGATACTGAAACTTAATAGAAAATATTGTATTTTTAAAATTAGCTAGGCTTAGATACGAAATATTCAGTATAAAGAGAAAAGGTAATCATAATTAGGAATCCTTTTGATATCATGAGTAGGGAAGAAAATGATTAGAAGTAAGAAGAAACTTTCTAAAATTTAGATGATATTTTTTAAAGAGAAGTCAAGTAGAAATAGAGAAAAACTGATTAAAATAACATTGAATTCACAATTATTCCTGAAACAGAAGCCTATGATAATTAAAAAGGAAAAGAAGAATTTAATAATACCTATTAATAGGGATATCTTTACGTGTTGAGATTATTATGGTTTCATTTATGGAGTATTGCTAAGAAATTGAAGATAGTGGAGAAATAAGGGAGAAAAATAGAGATAGATGATATTCCTTATTTGGAAGAATAAGTGAAAGTAGAATATAGTGTTAAAAAGATGAAAGAAAGACTAAGCAAACTAGATCTCAACAGGATTACTTCTAATTAGTTTATTAAAGTTATCATTTAAACATTTTGGAGAAATATCATAATTATAGATATGTATGCCTTATTTGAAGGTCTGTCAAAAATGTTTAGCCCTTTTTGTACTGCTAAGATCATTAATCTTGTTAAGGAAGGAGATAATAATTAGGCATTTGTTTGGGTAATATTTCTTATAATTGGTCATTTCTTTGCAATTACTTTTGGATAGCAAAGCTGGACAAAAACATAAAGGACAAGTGTTCAAGTGAGATTGGGATTAATCAACTTATTATATGATAAAGTTAGCAGTCTATCTACTTATTCTATAAAGAAGGCTAACATAGGAAAGATTATTAATATGGTATCATCAGATTTCAGTGCTATAGAATGGAATATTGCATATTTATTTTAGTGCATTCTAACTCCTATATTATTTACTATTTCTTCTGCTATGTTAATTAATAGTCTTGGGTTTGCAGGTGTTGTAGGTATTATTTTACTTATAAGCATGATACCTCTATAGTAAAAAATTGCTAAAGCAGCAGCTGTATATTCTAAGATGTAGACTTAAAATAGAGATAAAAAAGTTAAAATATTCGCAGAAATGATTGAAGGTAATTTCTTACTCTCCTCATTTTAATATTTAATTTTTAATTTTAAATACAGGCATAAGTTTATAGTATAAATATTTTTAAAAATAAAGGCATTAGAATTATAAAAATGTATGGATGGGAGAAGACTTTTATTGATATGATTAATAAGCTACGTAAGAAAGAGGTAAGGAATACTTTGTATGCCTATGTCATTTAGTACATGGAATTAACTATATCTTTAAATGGAACCGTTTTTATAGCCTTGTTTTGCTTAATTATCTGCGAATTCACATCATCAATTGAAGTAAACACTGCTCTAATTTTCTATACAATAGAGCTTATTAATCTAATGTCATCAATTATTATGAAATATATTGGTTAGTTTATGAATTTTATTTAAGATTTTAATATCCTCTTTTCACGTTTAATGAGTGTATTAAATATTGAAAATGTATAAATGAAATCAATTGATACTGTTTAAGATTAAAATTTAGATAGTAAAATTAAGCCAGGTACAGTTTTGTATATGGACAACTTTTCTGCTTATTGGTAAACTGAAAATTTGGATAATAAATCACCTGTTTTAAGAGATATTAACTTTGTTGTGAATAAAGGAGAAACAGTTTCTATTATTGGGTAAATAGGGAGTGGAAAAACTTCCCTTTTATATGCTATCATGAAAGAAATACCAAGATATAAAGGATCTTTCTTTTCAACAGATAAAATCTCTTATGTTGAATAAGAACCTTATATATTTTAAGGAACTGTGAGAGATAATATATTATTTGGAAAACCATTTGAATAAGAATTCTATTTATAAGTTATTAGAGCATGCTGCCTTATAGATGATTTAAAGATATTTAACAACGGAGATCAAACTCTAATAGGTAATAATAAATTATCATTCGAATATGATTAATATTGACAAATAATTTTTTCATTTATTCTCTAATAATAGGAGAAAAAGGAGCAAATCTAAGTGGAGGATAAAGAGCTAGACTTTGCTTAGCTAGAGCAGTTTATGCGGACAATGATTTATATTTATTAGATGACCCACTATCTGCAGTTGATTCAAAGGTAGCAAAATAAATTTTCAATAATGTAATTAATGGGATGCTCAAAAATAAATCTGTAATTTTAGTTACTCATTAGTTAAATTACGCCTTAAGATGCTAAAAAATAGCTGTATTTGATAATGGTACTATTGTTTTATAAGGCAATCCTCAATAAATAAATTTTTCTGACACTTTATTAGCTAAATATATTAATGAATAGCAACTAGAAGTAGATTAATAGGAAAATAATGTTAAGATATTATCATAGTCTAGTAGTTTTAGTAGTTTAGAAGAATCAAATAATTGTACAGAAAAAGAACTAGACTAGAATAATATTGAATCTAATTTATCTAATACTTGTTAAAATCATCAAAATTATAATTCTTAAAAAGATTCCAAATAATTTGAACTATAATTAATAAAATCATGCTCAATAAGTTAATCAAAGCTTCTAAGCGCTTGCGAGTAAAAAGAAGAAGAATATCCAATAACCCTAAATTCTTATAAGAAATATCTTAAGGTTAGTCCAAACCCTTATTATTTAATAGTAGTCTTATTAGCATTTGGTCTATAAGAACTCATGTTTACCATTTTCTATAAGTTTATAGCTATTTATGAAACAGGAATATCAACTGAATCTTTTTACACCTTAGCATTTTTAATTTATATAGCTTTCTTCTTATTAAAGTTTGTATAAAATGCTCTTTGTTCTAACTTTATCCTAAAAATAAATTAAAACATTACAGAAAAAATGATTTCAGGTCTTTCAAAAGCAAAACCAATATTATATGATGATATTCCTTCTGGAACTATAATTAATAAATTTACTACTGATATAAATATCTTAGATAAACAGCTACCTGCAGAAGTTTATGGTTCATTAGAAGGAATTTTACACTTTTCAGTTATTATCTTAACTGTAATATTCACAAATCAAGTAAATTTACTTTTCTTATTTCAACTATTACTTCAACTGATTTCTCATGGTTTATTTAGGGTATATATAAAGAGATATCATTTTTTTTGTGTTAAATTTTGTTATATTTTTTTAAGTAACCCCTTCTCCTATTTAAATTTATTAATTATATTATTTTAACAATATAATTAGCTTGTCCTTATTCCAGTAATAATTGAAATTTGTATCTTTTATAAAATTTTAAAACATATGAAATCGCTTTTACTGAGAACAAAGTAGCTAGACCTTGAAAACAAAGCTCCTATATTTTAATTTTTCTCTAGCTCTCTTAGTGGTGTATTGGTAATTAATATGTATAAGCAAAGGGAATAATTTAATAAGAGGATGGCTACATTAATGAATAACAGCATTAGGACATACGATGTTTTCTTTTTTGTTTCTAGATTATTTAGTGTTTTGATGTAATATACTTGTCTAGCTACATCTGGAATAGGGATAACAATAGTTCTATCATTTAATAATACTGGCCATGGATAGTTTGGTTAAACAGTAACATTTTTAATCATTTTATTAAATTTCTTCCATCTCACTTTACGCGCTATAATTAATATGGATGCATTTATGATAAGTAGTGAACGTGCATTTTCTATAATAGATATGTAATCTGAAAAAACTGATATTGAAAATGATTTAGAAAGTCCTAATTGTGTAGATTAATAGAAATCTAAATACTAAAAAAGCTATACTTAAGTAAGCCTAAAAGATACTAAATAAGATGAAAGCTTAATCTCAAATTAAATTGAGGAAAATGGAAGTATAACTAGTAACAGTTAGCTGCCAAATATTTCTGACTAATGGCCTAGTAAAGGAGAACTTATCTTTGAAAAAGTTTACATGAAATACAAAGAGGAATTTGATCATGTTTTAAAAGGAGTTTCTTTCCATGCAAATCCAAGAGAAAGGATTGCAATAGTTGGAAGAACGGGAGCTGGAAAGTCTTCTATAATACAATCATTATTCAGAATGAGTGAAATTGATATAAAATCGAATGAAGGTTTTTCTAGAATCCTCTATGATGAAAAAGATATAAAAACTATTTCCCTTCATAAATTAAGAAGAAGTATTGGAATCATTCCATAAAATCCTTTTGTTTTCAGTGGATCAATCTATCATAACATCGATCCTTTGGAAGAATATGATGAAAAAGAAATATTAAGAGTACTTAAAGAAACTGGTTTAGAAGTAGTAATTGATAAACTACCTAAAGGAATTCATACCGATATGAGTGATTCTTCTTCTGTATTTTCTATGGGATAAAAACAACTTGTGTGTCTAGCAAGAGTTATGCTTAGAAATCATAAGCTAATAGTATTAGATGAAGCAACAGCAAATGTAGATATGGATACAGACTAAAAAATACAATATTTATTGAAATCTATGTTTTAAGACTCTACTATAATCACCATAGCACATAGATTGAACACAATCGCTGACTATGATAAAGTTATCGTCCTTGATTAAGGTTAAGTGATTGAAGTAGATTAACCTTACAATCTTTTAGCATTGAATTAAGATGATACCACTATAACTAATACTTCTACTCTCTTCTCATAAATGGTTTTGCATACAGGACCTAAGAATGCTGAAAAAATATTTTAAATGTGTAAAGAGACTTATTTAGCTTCTAAAAAGTCGAAATGAAACTTTAATTTTATTTTTAAGATTTTAATTTTAATCTGCTATTTATAAATGTTTTTTGAAATTATTCTTTTTTAGTTTTATCGTGTAAAGCTTATATTTTATAGAATTCTACTTTCATTAATAATTTCATCTTAATATGAAAAGTATTAACTTCCTTTCCTTTAAAAGCTAAGTTAAAAAGAAAGTTTAAATTTCATTAAAATATTTGAAAGGTTAATTATATATTTAACCTTCTTGTAGTTATATATACAAAATTTAAGGATTAAACTTGTTAATTTTATTCGATAGTATTCTTTTTAATTAGTATAGGATGAATTTTATCAGAATTAAATAGTATAAATATTGCGTAAAGAATATTATTTATTTATTAAAATCGATCTTTTATTTTTATTAATTTAGTTATTGCTTTGAAAAAAAGGATTAATTTTTGGCCAGAATTAATAATTTGATTGAGTAAATTAATTCCAGATCTTTTGTCGAACAAAAAATTTTGGTGAATTAGGTTAAAAAAGGAAGTATAGTCGAAACAAAAATGTCTAAATACTCTCTTCCTAGAAATCATAAAATCATTTTTATGGATACAAAATTCACTGAAAAATGTTAATAACAATATAATACTAAGCTAAAAATGAATTTATAGTAAAGACGTTTAAATTCTATTATAAATTAATTAGCAGATTATTCTATTTAAAGAAAAATCTACTCAATTAGAATTTTTAATTCTGAAGAAATATGAAATGTTACATACAGCTAAGGAATAAACAATTAAAAATTTAAATAAAAATTAAAAATTTAAATATAATTTTAAAAATTGGAGGAATAATATACTCTATTATGGGAACAAATAATAAAGATAATCGTTTTTATATCAGTTAAACTTATTAACAAATAAATGATTCTATGTAATATTTGAATTAGAGTTTAATGTTGCATCAATTGTATCTTTTATATATCCTTCCAATATTTTTATAATTAGGTTTTTGTTAGAAGTTTAGGGTTTAAAAGTACAAATCCTCTCACATAATTAGTGTCCCCGAGTAAGATTAATAATAATAATAATTTCGAAGATAATGTAAGGCAATTAATTACTATTTGGCATCTAAAAGATGGATATAAATTTCTTTCTTTATAATGTTTGATAAAAGTATATCTCTGTTCATACATAATTTTATTGGATTTAAAATCTATCTAAAAATTTCTTTATCTTTCCATAAACAAATTTTATCAAAAAAGAATAAAAAAATAAGACAAAAAAAATAAACAAGGTAGAACAATTAAATCATAGAATTAAATTATCAATTGGTTTTATCTGTCTAAAGAAATGAGAATACAAAATAAGTAGGATAGTTCAGACAAATATTCTACAGATCTAGAGAAATCCTACGATAACAATAAGGATAAAAAGGTTTTGAGTAGCGACATATCACCTCAGTAAAATGCTGTTCTTTTAGACCATGATGATTAATTATAGGGAGATATATCTAATAAATAAAATACTTATTCGCAAGGGTATTCTTTCCCTATGAGAGTTTTGTGGTTTCATTTTTTAAGTATATTGAAGAAATTAAAAAGTGTAGAATACTCAGGTAGAAAGATTGAAGTTGAGGATCTTCCTGAATTAGAAGAGCATATAAAAGTAGAGACTACCAATAGACTTCTTAAACCCGAAATAGAAAAGATGGATCCAGAGAAAGTGACCTAATACTAATTTTTAATTGTACTTGCTAAGACTTTTAAAAAGGATGTCATAGGTATATTAGGATATGTTTTTTTTGAAGGTTTATCTAAGATATTTAGTCCTTATTGCACTGCCTAATTGATAACTCATGTGAAAGATGGAGAAATATCCTCAGCTTTTATTTGGGTTATAATATTAGTATTTGCTAACTTCTTTGGAACTACTTTTGGTTAGAATAGCTGGACAAAAGCTTAAAGACTTTGTGTTTAACTAAGATTGGGATTGGTTAATATTTTATATGATAAGGTTTCTAATCTCTCAGCTTATTCAGTGAAGAAAGCTAACGTTGGTAAGATAATAAATATGATTTCTTCAGATTTTAGCTCTTTTGAGAATAATGGTGTTTATATATTCCACTGTATGTTATCTCCATTCTTATTAGTTTTGGCAAGCTTTATCCTTATCTCAAGACTCGGGTTTGTAGGCATCATTGCTATCATTCTATTAGTACTATTATTCCCCTTGTAAAAGAGAATTGCCTAACGTGCATCAAATTACACTAAATTGCAAACTAAAGAAAGAGATTAAAAAGTGAAGTTATTTTCAGAAATGATTTAAGGAATTAGAATCATAAAAATGTATGGATGGGAGAGAGCCTTCAATTCCTTAATCAATAGATTCCGTCATCAAGAAACCAGACTTACATTGATAAACTAATTGATCGTTTACTTAGAATAAACTCTATCATTAAATGGACCTCTCTTTGTTGCTTTGTTTTGTTTTATGCTTGTAGATATCTTCTCGGATAGTAAATTAGATACTGCTATAGTTTTTTCTACAATTGAATTGATTAACTTAGTCTCTATGAATATTATGAGAAACATTGGATTTGGTTTGAATTTTGTCTTCGATTTTAAAGTACTTGTTTAGCGCTACATGAGTGTTATGTCCATCGAGAATGTTCAAATGAAATCTATTGATGAAGCTAACTCTAATAACAAATAACCCTCCCTAAGTACTTTGATCTATATGAAAGATTTTTCTGCTTTTTGGTAAACTGAAGACTTTAATAACCCTGTTTTACAAAACATTAACTTCTAAGTTAGAAAAGGGGAAACCATTTCATTAATTGGTTAAATAGGAAGTGGTAAGACATCAATATTATTTGCAATAATGAAAGAAATTCCACGTTTTAAAGGTTAGTTCTACTCTACCCCTAATTTATCTTATGTAGAATAAGAACCATATATACTTTAAGGAACAGTTCGTGATAATATTTTATTTGGCAAGCCTTATGATTAAGATTTTTATAGAGAAGTTGTTAAAGCTTGTTGCCTCTTAGATGATTTCAGATAATTAAATCAAGGAGATTTAACTTTAATAGGTAATTTTCCTTTTGAATTCCAATTAATTAATTCTTTTAACATCTATTATAATTATATTTCTCAAAGAAAGATTTTTATTTAGATTTATAATAGTTTATAAATTAACAATTATAATTTAAAACTAAATAGGCGAAAGAGGTACAAATTTGAGTGGAGGATAGAAAGCAAGAGTATGTCTAGCAAGAGCAGTATATGCAGATACAGATTTATATTTACTTGATGATCCTCTATCTGCTGTTGATTCTAAAGTTGCAAAAAAACTATTTAAGAACGTTATCAATGGATTGCTTAAAGATAAAGCAGTAGTCTTAGTTACTCATTAATTAAATTATGCATTAAGGTGCTCTCGCATTGCAGTTTTTGATAATGGATAAATTGTTTTGCAAGGAAATCCTAAAGATATTGATTTCACCGAAACAGCACTTGCTAAACATATTGAATAATCTCATTCAAATAATGAAGAATCTGAAGACAAAACTCTAGGTAATAATGATGATGATAATTCAGATGATGGAGATGAATTTGAAGACGAAGAAGAAGAAGAAACATAAGATGGTTAAAATTAATTCACTATTGAAGCACCAACTAAGAAGAATAAAAAATCTGGAATAGGGAAAATAAAAGCAGGAAATTCTTAATAGGAAAGCACAATATTAAATAATAATTCCAAGAAAGAAGAAGAATTTAAGGTGACTATTTAAACCTACATAAATTTCATTAAAACTAATCCTTTACCAATTACCTTCTTTGTTCTCGTGGCAATTTTTATAACTTAAGAATTCCTTTTCACATCTTTCTACAGAGTTTTATCAGTGTATGAATTTGAAACTAAGAGTTATTTCTACTTTATGGCATTCTTTTCTTTCATATTACTCTTAACTTTCAAGTATCTCTAAAGCTCAGCTACTTCTTATTTCATCCTAGGTACTACAGAAAGACTAACATAAAAGATGACTACATCTCTTTGTTAAACTTAACCTACACTTTTTGATGAAATACCTTCTGCATCTATCATTAATAAGTACTCTAATGATGTGAATATATTGGACAAATCCTTACCAGAAGCTGCTTGCTCCACTTTAGATGGTGTCTTCCACTTTATTAATCTTATTTTCTGTGTAATCTACTTCAATAATGTAAAATTTTATGATTAACATTATAAATTTAAAAAAATAAAGAATAAATCATCTTAACTTATTTTATACTCAATTTAAACTGAATTTAAATTGTTTTTTTTTCTTAAAATAAAGTTCTTTATCATTCCTGGTGTGATAGAAGTAATACTATTCTACAAATGGTTTATGTATATTAAATCTGTGCTAATGAGAGCTAAGCAACTGGATTTAGAAAACAAAACTCCTGTATTCTCCTTCTTTTAAAGCTCTCTTAGTGGTGTTTTGATTATAAATGTGTATGGGTAAAAAGAAGCATTCTAAAGAAAGATGGCAACTTTAATGAATAATAGCATAAGAACATATGATGTATTTTGGTTCATCTCACGTCTATTCAGTGTCTACATGCAGTATACAGCTCTCTTAACCTCAGCTTTGGGTATTACTGTTGTCTTACTCTGGTCAGATCAAAATTATGGATAATTTAGTTAAACCCTTGCTTTCTTATTATTACTTACCAATTTCTTGCATTTAACTTTACGTTCTTTCATTAATATGGATACTTTTATGACGAGCAGTGAACGTGCTAACTCAATAATTGATTTCCCTAAGGAAAATATTGATCCTAGGGATATAGAATTTGAAATTTAAAGTAAATTCAGTGATTTAGCTTAGTCACCTCCATAGATTAATTATAATAAAGTTTAAAATTCTACAGATTAGGATATGGTAACTATTAATATTGATGAAATTAGCAAAAATAAATCCTAAAATACTCAATGGCCCGAGAAAGGAGAGATCTAGTTTGATAAAGTATATATGAAATACAAATAAGAGCTAGATCATGTTTTGAAAGGAGTGACCTTTGAAGTAAATTCATTAGAAAGAGTTGCCATCGTAGGTCGTACAGGTGCAGGCAAATCATCAATTATTTAATCACTTTTCCGTATGAGCGAAATTGATACATATTCTAATGAAGGTGCTTCAATGATTTTGTTTAATGGTAGAGACACAAAAAATGTCAAGTTACATTAACTCAGAAGAAATATTAGCATCATTCCTCAAACACCTTTTGTCTTTAGTGGTTCTATTCGTAGAAATATAGATCCTCTAGAAGAATTCTCAGATAATGAAATTTAAAGTGTTTTATAGGAAACTGGTTTATTAGAATTAATTCAAAAATTACCTGAGAATATTTATACAGATATGAGTGATGCTTCCTCAGTATTTTCTATGGGCTAAAAGTAACTTGTTTGTTTGGCTAGAGTTATGCTCAGAAAGAATAAATTAATGATTTTAGATGAAGCTACAGCAAATGTAGATATGGAAACCGATTAAAAAATTCAATAGCTACTAAAGGAGAAGTTCTCTGATACTACTATTATAACTATTGCACATAGATTAAACACAATTGCAGATTATGATAAAGTTATTGTTCTAGATCAAGGAAAAGTTGTTGAAATAGGATCTTGCTTTGAACTCTTAGCAGAAAATCAATAAGATTAAACTATTACAAAAAATGGAAGCTTATTTGCTTAAATGGTACTCCACACAGGGTAAAAAAATGCAGACTAAATTTTCTAAATTAGTAGAGAAGCTTTCTTTAAGAATAAAAAATAAAATTGAAAGAGAAAAAGCAAAAAAATTTTATTTATTTTATTAGACTTATCAGAATTTATTTATGTTTTTATTTTTGAAAACAATCTTAATTTATATCCTACTTTTATTTTATTCATTAAGATAAAATATCATTTAAATATTGAGACTAAAACACTCCAAAAATTGGTTTATTTTAAGATATTTAGTTTAAATTTTTTTTTTCCAAATTTTTTTCAAAGTTTAAATACAAATAGTGATTAATCTTTTTAGAAAATATATCTAAATTATAATTCAATTTAAAATATTAAAAAGTTTGATTTTAAATTCTTTCTATTGAAGTAAATTTTTTGGTATATTAATAATTAATAAGAATATTTTAAATTTAAATAAAAATATAATTCTTATCATTAGTATAATTAGTTAATTATCTTTTTATTTTATTGTGTCTGTAGAAATAAAACCCTGATAATAGCAATAATATACTAACTATATTATATGTTATAGAGATAGATATAATACACTATAAGAATATTTTTCTATTTTAGAATTATTGAAAGAGATGAAACTAAAAAATTAAAGAAGGATAAAATTACTTTTAATAGGATTCAATTTAAAATAACATTTTCTCTCCTTCATAAATTTTATTTGGGATTTTACATTCCTAAATAATATTTAGAGACTTCAATAAACTAAAATCTTAAATTTCACTAGGTTTTATTGATTAAATTAAAGTGACTTTTTTTCCTTATTTTGAAAAATCCCTTTTTTCTTCTATTGATAGATTAAGAAAATACTAGATAAAATTTATCAGAATTTGATCTAAATTTACTTTTAATTGGTTTAATAAATAGAAAATCGAAAATTAAAAGAACTTTTAAGAATTTTAATTTATTTTGTAAACCCCATAATACCAAAATAATAAATAAATTTATTTGATTTTTTAATTAAGAATTATCATACTTTACATCTCAAATTTTATATCTTACTAATTGTTATTTAAAAATTGTAAAGAAGATAATTCGAAGAAATGTAAATATTATCTGATATGCTTCTTCCTTCTTCATAAATATTTAATTTAAATAGTATATTAGGTTCAAAGAAATATAAAAGTTAATTAAAAATAAACATTATATAATACTTTTGAAGAAAAAAAACAACAAAAACATAATTATAAGATTTTAGAAATGGCAACTCTTGGTTATTGGAATATTTAAGGTTTAGCTGAGCCCATCCGTCTTTTATTAGCTTATTTAAAGATTGAATATAGCAATAAATTTTATGAAACTGATTAATAGGAATGGTTCACTCAAGATAAGACCTCACTTGGGATTAACTTTGCTAATCTCCCTTATTATATAGATGGTGATATTAAAATAGTTTAATCTAGTGCTATCCCTATCTATATTATCAAAAAGAACAACAGACATGAGCTTCTTGGTTAAAATTAAGATGGATCCTTTAATGAATTAGAAATTAGAGTTTAAGAGTTATAAGGTGTAGTGAGTGATCTTAAAGCTCCATTGATTCGTATTTGCTTCAATCCTGATTTTGAAAAGTTGAAAGATGCTACCTTAACAGAAAAAATTGCTCCTTTACTAAAAGTACTTTGAATTAATTGTTATTATTAATAAATAACTTATTTTTTTTTAAATATAAAGAAAATCTCTGATTTTATAGGATAAAAAGAATTTCTCCTTGGTAATATTACTTATGCTGATTTCACCTTATATGATACTCTCATTCTTATTAAGAGTTTGTATCCTCAAAGCATTAATGATAAAATATTAGTTGATTATATATAAAGGTTTGAGAATATTGAAGGTATCAAGTAATATCTTGCTACTCCTCATTCTTATGATAAGATTTTCTTCCATTAAAAATATGCAGTTTGGGCAGGTCCTAATTCTAATTGATATTAATAAATATTATCGGATTATGAATTATTATTTTTATAGTATTATTTATATTTCTTATCTATTTTACCAGAAGTACTTTTTAATTTTTATAAAATATGTATTTACTTACACTTATCCATTCCTTTGCCTTAAATTTCCTTTAGTAGGATCTATTAATTACAATGATTTAAGAAATTTATTGAAACTTTTAATTAAAAATGTTACCCGTTATTAAATTAGGGATTTAAAGTATAGTATATATTTAATCATAATAAAGAGCTGTTGATTTTCATTATTCGAATAACTCAAAACAAGCTCTAACTCTAATTCTTTAAAATTTAATGTATTAATAGTCTTTATTAATAGGAATTTTAATATAAAATAAATGAAATAAATTTCTAAAATAATACTACTATAAAAACTGCTTAAATTGAAATAAAAAAAAAATATTTCTGTTTGAATTAAAGAGTATCAAAAGGTATTAAATATTTTATTTTTATTTTAGATTGTTGATTTACAAAAAAACCTAGATTCTAATTTAACTTTATTCTTAATATTGAATGCATATGAAATTCTAATAAAATAAATATCAAATAATAGCGCAAAATATAAGATTAAGATTGACATAAGTTACAATTCTATTGCAATAGAACCTCTATGATTAAATTGATGATTTTATTTTACATTCCTTTTTCCTCCCCTTATTTTGAAGATTTTAATCAATCTTTTATATTTATAATTATAACCTATCTATCAACTACTCTAGTTCAAATAACCAATTTTATTTTTTATAAATTTAATTTGTTATTAAGTGTTCGTAATTAAATTTTTTTAGAGGCTAACTTTAAGAAATGCCAGGCTGATTACTATTCTTCTTTTACTTATAATAAAACTAAAATAAGAATTATATAAAATTAAATTTTGGTTTCTCAGTTGAAGAAAAAGTAATAAATATGTTAACAAAATTTATTTATTATGATTGAAATTATTATGCGATTAATATATTATTAAACAATAGTAAATTCATATGAAATTTTATATGCCAAAAAATGTATATTATGAACTTAAATAAATCTATGTTTTATAAGCTATAAGAATATATTTAATAGTTATTCGTTTATAATATGTCTAATTAGATCTTTAAACTACAAAACCTTCTCATTTTTATTAAATGAATGCTATAAATTCACATTTTTTAAGTAGAAATAAAATAGAAATAATAATTGTAAATTTGTGATTAGAAATTAATAGGAAAACAGGCTGGTTATTAAACTTTTTAAATATGATTTAGATTATTCTTATTTTTTCTGATCAAAAGGTTCATATTCCTATTTACAAATAAAATAATCTGATGAAATTTAATTTAATGATAAATGTAAGCGTAAAAAAGCTTCTGATTAATTAATCTATTGTTCTTCATTTAATCAGAAAGCAAAATGATTTAATTAATTTCTTATTTTTTCAGAATGTATTATTAATTACATAATAATCATTACATTCAAAGATGTTCGTATTTGTATTCTAATTATAGGATTATAAATATAAAATTGATAATGGAGATTAGATATCTATTTGTACAGAACTATACAAACTTTTATTCTCTAACAAAGGAATAATAATAACTTTAATGAAATAATATTGCAAGTAAATCTATTAAATAAACAAAACCAAACTTCAAAATTATTATTAAAAGTACAGGGTTATTATTAGTTAGCGTATTAGAAAATAAGGATAACAAAATAGATGATACATTATCTATTTAGGAATAAATTTTCTTGACAATTAAAATTCAATTAGTAAAGAAAAATTTAAATATAGGTTAATAATTCTCATATTTAAGTTGATAAACTAATAGGTGTTTAAAATTAATTGGAATAAAGGCTAATGAAATTTATTTTTTAAAAATTTAATTTATTAGGTAGTATTATTATCAAAAAAGAAACAAAAAACTAGCTTGAAAATAAAAGATTTTTTTAATTTTAAGAGATTTTTTTAAATGACAAGATGATGAAACTCTGTTTTACCTAGAATTTGTTTGAACAAATGATAAAGTTTACATTGAAAATCAAGTTTCTCTAGTTTCTCTACTTTAAGATTAATATAACAATTTTAATTAAACGGCTTGACTAATTTATATATTTTTTTTACTTAATACATAGATCGATTACACTCCTATCTAATTAATAATTTTTAACCAGCAATCTAATTTTTACTGATTTCACTTCTAAGAGCTGTTCCCTAATTAAACCACTTTTTGGATTACTCTTTCAATTTCTCCTAATTCAAGAAATCGCAAAAACTAAAAGAAACAACGAGAACCTCTCTAAATATATTAGCATAAATTTATACCTATAACTGAGTATCTCTAACTGGGGTAGTCACAAGTGAGCAGAATCTATAGATTCCAATTGATGTAAAAAAATTTAATATTATATTTCAATTTTTAATTTGTAAACAATATGTATGCTTTTTCATTTATTTTTTAATGAAAATTATTTATATTCTATCCTAATTATTGCACAAATATTTAATTTTATATACAAAAGATGTTGATCTATTTTTAGAATTGTTAGAGTAATATTCTAAAAACAAGACTATTTTATTTAGCATCTTCTATTAACTGTTAATCCCCATTTTAAGGATTGTAGATATTTTCGTATTAAATTTATAAATTTTTTGAAAATGAAGATTAGTTTTGGTATTAAAATAAAATTTAATGATATGTTATTAAATATTTTTATTGGCGTATCAAATAGTGTGTGTGGTTTCTATATTTTCATCTTGGCTATTTGATTTAATATTAAAACTAAAAATTGCTTCAGATTAATCATGTTTCATAACAAAAATGTAATTGTAATACAGTGATATTGTTAAAAAATACACAGTGATAAATGAATAATTTTTCTCTTAATTTTTGTTGCAAACTAAGTTTTACACTTAAATTAACTTAAAATGCCTAACTTAAATTATAAATATATAAGTATAATCTTTCTAAAAATCGGTATGTATTTATTTTTAAAGAAAAATGAATTATAACAAGCTTATTACTTCAATTAAATAGAATTATCATAAATTATTCTTAGAAATATTGATTTCTTTTGTCTAAATTAGAAATGTTCTCTAAAAGTTCTTTAGAAAACTAAATGAATTGTTATAGATGATTAGAACTATATATTTTTTTCTTTTCTTCCTTTTTACAAATTAAAATAAATTAAATCAATGAAGATTTATTCATGGAGAATCTATTTGTCAGAAATTATTAGGATTACACTTATTTAAATTTTGGCAATTCGCTAATTATTAAAATTGGGAAGAGTGACTCTTTAAAAAGTAGAAATTATTTATTAAGAAAAAGAAACAAATTAATTAAGCATTTAAAATAAAAAGGTATGTGTTGATAGAATGTTACCTTGGCTAAGTGGGAATATAGTGTAATTTTACCTCCTCACTACTTAATAACAATTCAAATTTAGAATTGAAGATAAGAAGTGCTGTTAATAAGATGATTACTTAGTACCATAAAAAGAAACATCCTAGATTAGCCTTACTATAATAGATTGAAATAAATAAACTACTAAATACTTACCATTTCTACAAACTAGATATACAATATTGTTAAATATCTATGGTATTGATATTACTTAATCTATCTTCTATTCTAAACTTAAATACTATAAAGAAGCTATTCTTTTAAGTTAACAAATTACTAATTGATAACTCAATAAAAATAATAGAGATAAATCTTTAAAAAGGTTTATTCATTTATTTTGCTACTAATCTCACCTTCATACCTTAAAGTTTTTGTACTTATATTTATGATAGACAAATTGAATAAATAAATGCATCTATTCAGTTAAATAGTATATGATCAATAACAAAGAGAAACGAGAATTGAATAAAGTATATGCAAAGATTTCTTTATGATCATTGTTAAAAGAATCAAACATTCTGGACTAATTAAAGAAAATTGGACTTATCCTCTTCAAAAACTTGAAAAATTTATCTTAAAATAATAATTTTCTTTTCAAAATCTTTTAACAATTTTCATCAAGATTCTTGCAGCAAACTTAGCTTTTCTTAATTATCTCTTATGAATTGATTAAATATACACTAAATCACTAATATAATGACCAAAGCTTTAAATTTCAATAAAAATCCTACTAATATATTAACAAAATGTCCTACTATTTATTTAAAAATAACAATTTACTAATATTTATGTATATATTTCACTCTATTTATAAATCTTCTAATTATTCTAACAAGATTAATTATTTTAAATCTAAATTTCTTTTCTAAATTTGCAAATTTTCTGAAAATCCAAAAATTATTAGAATATGATAGTTAATTTACCCTCACAGAAATTAAATAAACATTTATCATTCAATATTAAAATTAAATAATTTGATAGAGAAGAAGATAGAAAAAGAAAACTTAAAAGTTATAAAATTACACTGACTGAAATTTAGAATTTATAAACTAAATTATAATTGAAAGTCATTTAATTTACCTTTCTCAATAATATTATCCAAAATCATTTAAAAGCTCTGATTTATATTTTAAAATTCTTATCCTTTTTTGAATTTTCCAAATTTTTCTAAAATATCATATATATGCTTAATTAATGAGGATCTAGGTAAGTTGGGTAGGTTATGCACATTACATAAGTATGATTTTAAATCTCTAAAAATAAAATTTTCCAAATATTTTTTATTTCTATGACGAATACATTCATTTTTAAATATTTTTTAATAATTTACAATTTTCATTTCACATTCTTCTGATTTTTCATAGTCTCCAGATACTTAGTAGATCATTTGAATGTTTCTTAGTAATTCAATCTTTATAATTCGACTACATTTTGGGAGACATAAAGCGATTTAATATCCTTTGAGACTTAATTAGAGTGCTTCTATTAAATCATCAATCGATTCTTATAAAGAACTTAATTCTAAAATGTCTCTTACTAATTTTCATTTTACTCATAGGAGGGAGAATAAACTATTTTAATTCTTTACTTCTTGTACTCTATAGCTTATTAGAAGTCTGTTTATTTAGTATAAGCTATTGATAGACCATTCAAAGTTTCAGCTATTATTTTGTCATTTTTATCTAATAAGTTCTACATATTTTCAAAGCTTTTTAACAATACTCCACTGAGTTTAAAAGCATCATAATAGTACATACCAATTTCAAAATATAATTTTGCTTTATCTAAGATTTCATTAGTATACAACTCTTCAATTATTTATATTGACTTCTCTCTATATTCGAGAGATTCTTCTATTACATACTTATTTGTATATGTGGTAGAGATATTCCCGTTTGATTAAATGAGAAGTTCTTTATCAATAGGTACATTTTATAGTATAATTTTATTCACTTTCTTAAAAAATTTTAGAGCGTAATGATCTTAGTCAAAGTGCAAATAAGCACTGCCAACTTATGAGAATTACTCTACTTACTGGTAATTATTTTATTTCCTTCTTATAATATTTAATGTATTCTCTCATTTTCTTTTTAAATATTGATAAAGTTTCTATTAAAATCTTATAATAGAATTCTTATATAATAGAAAACAGGAAAACTAGCCCACTTTTGAAGTTCTTAGAAAATCAATTTCTCAAAACTTATGAATTAAAATTTTGCAGCTTGAGTTTTGCAAAATTCTAATTACTGGAAGTGCTATATCTATCATATAATACCTCAAAAACTAGAATAAAAAATTATTTTCTTAATTTATTTTTTATTAAATATCTGAATAATAGCCTGATCTTAAAGTGAAAAAAATTTTAGTTTATAGTTCCCACTTAGGCTTTTAGAGAATGTGGATGTATTTATCTACCCATGATAATATTATTAGAGTGTATTTCAATCAAAGAATTTAAAGCGTTTAAGAATATATTTATTAACTTTTATTTAGCGAAAATATTTTAGAAAATTTATGATAACATTCTGTAATACCAACACAAGTTATTTCTTTTTCTAACACTAAAAAATCAGAATAATATTATTTATAGTGACTAAGATCCATTTTATGAGAAATTTTAAGTTAATATTTCTATTATTCAAAAGATAAATGCTATAAATTTGATATGTTTATTTCAACTTTTTATGAATTCTTCAAATTAATACCTTTTAGCGTGTAATATGATAATGATTAATTGACTAGAAATGATTCTTAAATAGATTTAGAGTTAGTTTCATCTTGAATTTAAACAATTTATATTAGTTTAGATTCCAAAAACTCCTGAATTTAAATTAAGATCCTATCCTAATTAACCTAATTAGTATTTATTAAACGACATATTTTATATTTTATGGAACACTTTTCAATTATTTTAGCAACAATTTAAAATCCTAAATAATATTATAAATTGGCTAATTTGATTAGATTTCAAAACTTTAATCTCCGTAAATTCAGAATTTTATAAATAAATATAATTTTGTAAACAAAAGGTTATAAATTAATGTTGTATTATTTATTTAATTCACCAATTTTATTTTAATTTTATAAATTTAGACTTTGCAGCTTAACTACTTCTACTAATTGATTTTTCTTACAATATAATATCTTTTATTAATAAAAGATATACATTTTTTTTGTTATGAGATTACCAAAAATTCTGATTAAATTGGTAAAATCAAATAGAAGATAAGTAGTAGAAAGTGGTGGAAAAAAATCTGATATTAGATATTTATTTACTATAAAAATTAAGATTTTTGAGTCTATCTTTTTATCATCAGATTTTATTTAAAAACATATATCCAAATCAAAATAAGAAAGTTATTAGAAAGTAAAAACACATAGTAAAAATGAACTTTTAGGAGTAAGCAGAAAGATTAGCTTCAAACATAAAGGTACAAAGTATTTATGATAAAGATTGCTTTGAAAAGATTTTAAGATTAATTTAAGCATAAAATAAGAATTATACATGCTTTGATTTTATATGCTTGGGTAAATTTGGACCTATTTTGAAAGTTACCTAAACATCCTCTATCAAGATAGTTAAAGTAGAAAAAGATAATTTAGAAGAAATTGAAAGGTTAGATTAGCTTTATAAATTTTTTTCTCTTCATGAAAGAAATAATCATATTCTAGGAGTATTTGATGGCTATTACCTAAGTGAATAATAAGGAGAGTAAGAAGAAAAACTCTTCTATATTTCAGAATCAGAATTATGTGGAGGTATATTTATTGTATTTATATTATGATTATTCATACAGAAATTGAATTTATTAGGAATGCTTACTGGATATTTGAAATAGTTGAAATAGTAAAATGGAAATTTATCAGATGTATAAAAGGAAAGGCTAGCTCTTTAACTATTAGACGCTATGAACTTTTTTCACAAAAAAGAAATTTAGCATAGAGGAATTAAACAATAGAGTCTCTTTTTCAAAAAAGAAGATGATTAATAGCTTACTATTAAACTTTGTAATATTTTAATTAATTATTGGATAATTTTTGACTTTTATTGTAAATAAAAAGCTGGTTACGGATGTACTGAATCTAAAAAAATAGCAAATAACGGAATTACTTATATTTCGAAAATTGGTGAATTGGTGAGCATTTTATTTAAAAAATGAAATATTAATCTTTTATTTATATTAATTAAACAGAAAGGTACTGAGTATTATATCCCATCAGAAGTACTAAATAACTAATTCTGTTTATAAGTAAATTAGTTTTATCATAACATTTAATCAGTTTTTTTACAATTTTCTATTGATCTTCAATTAATTTTAATATTATATTCTAATAGACTGATTTATTTGGTTTGGGTATATTACTATTATAAATTGATAATGTTGAGTTTGACTACTCAAGTGTAACAGCAGAGGAATTTCTTGAAGTTCAAAATGAAGTGCATAAATTTCCTTTTATGAATAATAAGGATGTTAGAAAAAACTCTATTTTATATTAAATTGCAACACATTTGCTAAAGAAAAATCCAAAAGATAGGATGAGTGCTTAGGAAGCATTAAAGACACTATTAAGTTATTCATAGGAGAAGAAAAATAATTTAGATATCATTGAATTGATTAAATTAGAGAATAATTGAATGCCATATTATTAAGTTTGAACAATATTAAAATTCTATTTTAACATCTGTGTATGTTAGACCAGTAATAAATATTTTGGTATAAGTAAGTAAGATCAATAATCCACAAATTAATAAATGGTTAGTTATCATTTTCATGAATGTAAAAATTGAATTAATTTTTAAATTTGGCAAGATTTAAAGTATTATTTATTTTACAATTTTTGATAAGGTAAAAATTTATAATCTATTTATTAGATATGAACTCTGGAAGTAATTAATAATAATGAAAGAAATATATAATTATATTTATAATGATTGATTTTAAAGTTGTTTATATAAAAATTTTACTATTAAATTGTATAATTAAAGTAATTATTATTTTATCTGAATTAAAAAATGGTTATAATGGAATGAATGGAATAACATCTTGAAAGGGATTGCTATTTCTCATTTTGCAATCTTCATTTTTGGTGATTTATCTATTATTTTAAATATTTTTATTCATCTTTACAATTTAAATATTTTTTTACTGAAATTAGATAAATATTAGATTTAATTATTAAAAAATAGTCATTTGAATTTTATTAAAATTATAAGTAATATTAGATTTAAGTTAGTATATAACCATTTACCATATAAAATATGAGTAAATGACATTCGATTGAATATTATTACCTTTATTATTATTTTTGGAAGGATAATGGAATTTTATTAGCTTGTATTTACCTTTGAAGATTTAAGAGGTTTTAAGGTATAACGGAATTTATTATAAAAAAGTTAGTTATAGTAATGATTAGTCTATTTTTATTTCACAAATAGTTCTTAATTATATATAAATATCTTGGATATTGATATTAACATTTAATGGGAATTTAGTTAAAAATCTTTTTATGTCTCCAATTACTAATCTCAATATAATATTTCAAACTTCTATTATTATAATTTATTAAGTATTCTATTCATTTAAATAATCTTTTTAGAATTATTAAAATCTAAATTTAGCTAAAAGAAGGGAGGATAATACTATTTAAACATTCAAGTTATTTATGAAACAAATTTAAATTTATCTATCCTTTTAAATAAAGATTATTGGAATTATTATTTAAAATAATTTTCTTTCATTTATTTAAATAGTTACATAGATTCTTTATAGTACTTATGATAAGTATTTTGATAATTCAAATTTTCAAAAAGCAGAATTTATTAATATTTATATTTATTAGATAAAGTACAATATTACTAGTATTTTATTATATTACTTTGATTCTAATAAAGTTTATTTTTGGCATTCTTTTATGGGACATTATCATTTAAAAAAATGATTTCATAAGAAATCTTTTATAGTTTTGAATTATACCTATATCAATTAAATAGTTTATTTTCTATTATTTTTTATCAACTAATTTTATAATTAAAATAGTTAAACCTAAGAGCTTTTAAACAATTTAACTCAAAAAAAATGCAAATAATAATTAAACGAGAGATATAAATGCTTAGTTAATTTAGTTATCATAATTAATAAAATAAGAAAAATAAAATAAATTGAGTAATAAAAAAATGAAAGTACTATTATTTCTTATTGGTAATTATTTTCTTTTAATATATTTATTTTTTATTTTTATTTTTATTTAAAGTTTAAGTTGCATTAATTAGAAGCTTTTAGTAATTTTGCGAACATTACTAAGAGGATTAGAATTGGATTATACCTGAAGGTATTGTTTGCTAAGTAGAAAGGCTTAATTAATACCTGATAAAAACTTTATTAATCAATGGACATATGATTATTAAAGGAAATAAAAATCATTTAATTAGATACGAAGAGATGAAATTTGGTCCTTCAGGAAAGATAATCATCGAACAACCCCATGATACATAGGTTATTATAGAATTTGAACAGATACCTTAAAATAATATTTGTGACCCAAGTAAGATATCTTCTATTGGAGATATCGAGGTTGAATATATGTATATACCTAATTAATACTAGATGAGGAAGAATGCTTATGAAAATGATAATAAAATAATATTAAAAAATTAAATGGTTGTAACTACTTTGAAAAAAATAATGCTAATTAATTTTGAAACAGAGTTTGGTTTTATGGAGTCCTTAAATGTCAGTTCTATTGAAAGGGACACTATTTATCTTGAGGATCATTTAAAATATAACTATAGTCTCTATAATGACCCGATAGTACCTAATCCAAGACTGATCACTCTTCCTTTCTAAAGTTAAATTATATTTGTCAAGTAATCACATTTTTATAATTTTTTTGTTAAATATTATGAGCTTTTAAGGAGATATATTCTTTCTAATTATTCTATTCATAACTTTAAAATTTTTTAGAAATCCTATTTTATATCCTCTGTCTAGATATCCTAGTTTAATTTCATTTATCAAATTATAAACCTCTTATTTAAAGGAGGGTTTTGTATAATATGTAGATTATTTTAAAATCTAAAAATTTTTCCCTAGCAAATTTAAACCAAATCAATTTAAATAAATGAAAATTAAATTTAATGATTATTTTTTTTACATATTAAATTAGCTCTTGCTTGATATCAAAAATTAATTCTTTAAGTGGAGTTACCTTCAAAAATTTTTAATATCTAAAGCTTATAGGAACATAAATAAAAGATTGTTCATTTATTAATGATAATTATTAAGAATTTGGATAAAATCCTTAAACTATTGAATTAATGAGTAATTTTATTGATAACCTTATATAAGGATAAGAAAGCTTAATTATTAAAATGGATGATTAGTTTTCTATTGCTGGAACAACTATAATAAATATAAATAATCTATATTTGGAAAATATTAATCAATTCTAATCAAATACAATACTAAATTCTACAATTATCACAAATAGTTCAGGAATATAGTTTTTTATTAATTAAAATATTTATAAGAGATCTATTATAAAAATAGAAAATCTTTCAATTAATTAACTGTCTTTTTCAGATTGCTCATTTATTAACTCATATATTTACTTTAAACATATGATTGGACAGTTTGAAATTACTAACTCTCGAGTTATAAACACTCCTTTTTATTTATCCAGCTTTTCATAGTAAATTAAAATAAACTAAACATATGTTTATAGTAACAATCTTAAATTTGATTTAATTTAAATTCAATAATAACAATCAAATGTAAAAATACGAGAAATATTAATAGAAAATTCTCATTTTTATATCTATTAATCTAATAATCTTATTCATACTCTTTAAGCACCTACAGATTCTAATTATGATTAAATTGAATAAAATTATACGATTATCCATCTATTTAATAACACATTCAGATAAATTTAACATCCAGTAGTAAATATTTCTTCTTTATTTAGAGTGGAGTAGAGATTTTTTTCTTTTAAAAGTTCATAAGGAATTAATTATTTACAAACTGATATCGAAGCTTATAATTAGAATAGTCCATACATTTTATCACCTCATTTGATCTCTCTTCCAAATAATTAATAAATGAGTATTTATAAGCCTAGTTACTATTCAATTACTGATCTTAACTTAACAGAACATGTTGAAAACTATTTCATATAAGTAAAATAAAATAATTAAGAAATTGCTAAATTCAGCTAATAAAAAAGCATAATATAGATTTTGGCTTTTTAAAATTAATAAATTTCGTTTTTAGACAAAAAAAATTTCTATATTGATCCGAAAGAATTCAATTTAGTAATATCTCAAGATTAAATAGATAAAAAGTTAAATTAATTTGGTAGATATGTTATCATTATCAAATTTTATAAAAGCTAAATGAAATAGGCTTTTATACACTATTCGGCAGATGGTGATTCAATTTATTAAGATTCTTTGTAAGATGAGTATATAGAATTGTAAAATGGAAGTGGAATCAAAGTGAAAAAATAAATTATAAGAAATGAGATTGAAATATAATGGTCAAATTTAAACCAGAATCATATTTAGATGAGATTTTAGATCATATTTTGTAATAATGATCAATTTCTTTATAAAAATGAATGTGTACACGAATGCCCTAAATATTTATCTGGATATTTCTGTGATGATAAGTGCTAGGAAGGGTATATTAATGGAGAGTAACAACAATGTAAGTAGTGTCCAAGTAATTGCTAAATTTGTTAGGATCAAAATACATGTAACACATGTTAAGATTTCTATTTCTTAGATGATGGAATTTGCCGAAACAATTGCAGTAAATCATAGTTTTTCCTCTAATAAAAATGTTACAATTGTGTTGAAGATTGCAGTGTTTGCAATAATTATCCTTTTTAGTATGAGCTAATGTGTTATTAATGCGAACAAACATAAACATGCAATTATTTTAATTAGGAATGTGATAGTTCTTGTTCAAAATGTTTAGCCTAAACTAAATTTGATTGTTTAATATGTAATTACTAATATTAATTTTAATTTGGTGTTTGTGTTAAGTGATGTAATCCATAAATATAGTTATATATTTTTAACTAATGTATTATTGATATTTTAAATCTCTGTTCAGTTCTTTTTAAGTTTTCTTTTATTTTTCCTTTCGGATTTATTTTATATTATTTTATAATTTATTCTGATCTGATAAATTATATATTTAAAACAGATGGAAGGCAAATATATTTTATTTAAAATAAATTAATTTTAAAATATTAATATTGTGTTATTATTCTCCTCCTCGTAGAGGGCTACAATAATATATATTACTATAAATAATTCACTAGTTTTAAGTATGATTGATGAGGGGCTTTAAGATTATAAAAATTTAAGCAAAAATAAAATATAAATCAAGATCTGATAATATATTAAGTTAATTGAGATAATATGATAATAAAATCATATTAAGAAGAATAATTAAAATTTTTTTTATACTGAAATGTTTGATAATTAAGGGGAAAAAATAATTTAAAAGATATTTGATTGAGTGGCAATAATATCTATCGTATTAAATTTATAAACAAATAAAATTATAAAATAAAGAAAAATGCGCGCTAAAATTTTGAATTTGATCAACAGGATTGGGTATTTATTTTTGAATATTAAACAGATTTCCTTTTAAATTAATGATTAAAGTTTCTAGAAGTTAAGCAAATAATAAGAAAATAAATAACTAACTAAAAATTTAATTTAATTTTGAAATCAGTCCAAAAAATTAAGAATTTATCAGAAAATTTTTGTGATTATAATTTGCCTTACAAATATTTTTCATTCAAAATCAATATAAATACCAATCAAAATCAAGAATATAATTATTTATTATAATAAATTAAAAACAAAATCTTCATCTTAGCTAAAAGCTCATACAAATTAATAAACAAATAAGAGAAAATATTACAGATGGCTACTTTTGGTTATTGGTATGTTAGAGGAGGTGGATAGCCTATCCGCTTTTTGCTTGCCTATTTAAATATCAATCATAATAATAAAATATACTCAACTGGTGATGACTGGTTTGTCCAAGACAAATTCTCTTTAGGTCTTGAATTCCCAAATATTCCTTATTTTATAGATGGAGATGTTAAACTTACTGAATCTGCTGCTATTCCAGTTTATTTGATCAAGAAATGTAACAGACCTGAACTTCTAGGATAGAATGCTAATGGATCATTTAGCTATAGTGAAGTCAGAGTTTAGTAACTTCTAGGATTCTTTAGAGATCTTAACAAAGAACTTATGACAACCTTATGTTCCAATCCTGAATTTAATACTATTAAGGATAAGTTACTTGTAGATAAGCTACAACCAATGCTTGATGTAATATACCTATTTTTCATATTTTATTAAAGCAGAAAGAATTTATCATTCTTATATATTTAATTATATTTTATTTTTAAAGAGAGTAGTTAATGTTCTAGGAAACTAATAATTCTTAGTAGGCCATCTTACTTATGCTGACTTTGTATTCTATGAGATTCTTAACTATTATAAGTATATTTTTCCTCAGACTATTAATGAAACTCTTTCTTCTTATATGAATAGATTTGAAAATCTACCTGGCATTAAGTAATACCTTTCTAATCCTGATATTAATCTTAAGGAATTCTTACCTGCTTAATATTGCGCTTGGTCTGGTCCTTAATAATTGTGAAAATTTGAATCATTTTGAATTTCTAGCAAAATAGAGGATATGACTAACTACTTAAAACTATTATTTTAAATGATAATAATTAATAAAAAAATAAATAAAAATATTATTATTAATTTTATCTGTATTAAAATTATTTTATATCTTAATTGTATTAAATCTTATTTTTTATAGTTTAATAATCAAAAATTGCATTTTCAAAATATTCACAATAATATAAACCTTAAAATTAACACCTATAATAGTATTACAAATTTTGTAGTAGAATTAGTAAATATATTCAATTATTGTCAAGTTTGATTTTGAATTAATAAAAATAGAAAAATCCTATACATGTAAATAAATATTAAATACATCAACAAAAATTCAGGTTTAAATTTTCTTATCACACTGCTGTTTTAATTGATGGCTAATATTTGATATTTTATAGTATTAATTCCTATTGATTTCTGATACTTAATCTAATTCTTATTGAACTCTAGTATTTGGCTTTTTAATTATTATTATTATTTAATCAATTTTTATTTTTATAATAATTAAAGATTGTAATAGCTTTAATTGTAAATTAAATTATTTCAAATTTTAATAAGTTTAATAGTTTTTTAAAATTACCAAATTATTAACCTCTTATTTAAAGGAGGGTTTTGTCATATAGATTATTTTAAAATCTAAAAATGTTTCCCAATCAAAATTAAACCAAATCAATTAAAATAAATAAAAATTAAATTTAATGATTATTTTTTTTACATATTAAATTAGCTCTTACTTTCTCATCATTAAGTAGATAAAAAGTTAAATTAATTTGGTAGATATGTTATCATTATCAAATTTTATAAAAGTTAAATGAAATAGAATTTTATACATTATTCAGCATATGATGATTTAATTTATTAAGATTCTTTATAAGAAGAGTATTTAGAGTTGCAAAATGGAAGTGGAATTAAAGTGAGATAGTAAATTATAAGAAATCAGATTGAAATATAATGGTCAAATTTAAATCAAAATAATATTTAGATGAGATTTTAAATCAAGTTTTGTAATATTTATCAATTTCTTTATAAAAGTGAATGTGTATAGGAATGCCCTAAATATTTATCTGGGTTTTTCTGTGACGATAAGTGCTAGGAAGGATTTATTAAAGTGGAGTAACAACAATGTAAGTAGTGTGCAAGTAATTGCTAAATTTGCTAGGATGAAGATACCTGCAACACAGGTTAGGATTTCTATTTCTTAGATGATGGAATTTACCTGATAGTTGTAGTAAATCATAGTATTACCACTAAAAAAAATGTTACAATTGTATTAATGATTATCATTTATGCAATAATTTTCATTTTGAGAATGAGTTAATGTGTTATTAATGCTATTAAACATAAATATGCAATTATTTTAATAAATAATGTGATAATTCTTGTTCAGATTGTTTAGACTAAACTAAATTAGATTGTTTAATATGTAATTACTTATAAAAACATTAATTAGGTGTTTGCATTAAGTGATGCAAATAATATAGTTGTTAATATTTAAATATAGAATTAAAAACATTATTTAATTAACACACCTCTCCATTTTTAAAAATTATTTTGTAAGGATACTAAGCATCTCACTCAATTTTAATATTTCAAGATAAATAAATAAATTTAATTCATTAATTAACAAAAATAAATTTTAGATTCCACATAAATTTAGCATTATGTTAATATTAAATTTGTTTTTATTTTAGAATAATTGATATTAATTTAAACTAAGAATTAGCTTTATATAAAGTAATTATTTTAAATAAATAATATACTGTATGTATTGTAAGTTAAAAACAAATTTTAGAAATAATACTTTTCATTTAATTTTATATTTTGTAAATTAATGGGAAAAAATCATTTAAAAAATATTAAATAAGGAGGCAATAATATCTACGGTAATTTATTTTTTAAAAATAAAATTATAAAATAATGAAGAATAAGCGCTTAAATTTTTTATTTGATCAAAAATATTGGGTATCTATTTTTAAATTTTATACAAATTTCCTTTAGATTAAAGATTAAAGTTTCTAGAAACTAATTAAATAATTAGAAAATAAATAATTACCTAAAAATTAAACTAAATTTAGAAAAGAGTTGTTAAAAATTTAGAATTTATCAGAAAATTTTTATGATTATAATTTACCTTACAAATATTTTTCCTTCTATGGGAATACAAATACCTATTAAAATCTAGGAAATTATTATTTATTATAATAAAATAAAAGTAAAATCTTCTCCTTAGCTAAAAGCTCATACAAATTAATAAATAAATAAGAGAAATTGTTACAGATGGCTACCTTTGGTTATTGGTATGTTAGAGGAGGTGGATAACCCATCCGCTTTTTGCTTGCCTATTTAAATATCAATTACAATAATAAAATATACTCAACTGGTGATGACTGGTTTGTCCAAGACAAATTCTCTTTAGGTCTTGAATTCCCAAATGTTCCTTATTTTATAGATGGAGATGTAAAACTCACCGAGTCTGCTGCTATTCCTGTTTATTTGATCAAGAAATGTGACAGACCTGAACTTTTAGGATAGAATGCTAACGGATCATTTAACTATAGTGAAGTTAGAGTTTAGTAGCTTCTTGGATTCTTTAGAGATCTTAACTAAGAACTTATGACTACCTTATGTTCCAATCCTGAATTTAATACTATTAAGGATAAGTTATTTGTTGATAAGTTACAACCAATGCTTGAGGTAATTTATCAATTTATCATATTTTATTAAAGCAGACTGAATTTATCATTCTAATATATTTAATTATATTTTATATTTAAAGAGAGTAGTTAATGTTCTAGGAAACTAATAATTCTTAGTAGGCCATCTTACTTATGCTGACTTTGTATTCTATGAGATACTTAACTATTATAAGTATATTTTCCCTCAGACTATTAATGAAACTCTTTCTTCTTATATGAATAGATTTGAAAATCTACCTGGCATTAAGTAATACCTTTCTAATCCTAATGTCAATCTTAAGGAATTCTTGCCTGCTTAATATTGTGCTTGGTCTGGTCCTTAATAATTGTGAAATTTTTAAGTATTTTGAATTTCGAACAATATAGAGGATATGAATAACTACTTAAAACTATTTTTTTTAAATGATTATAATTAATAAAAAATAACTAAAAATATTATTATTAGTTTTATCTGTATTTATAATTATTTTATTTCTTAATTTAATTAAATCTTATTTTTTAAAGTTTAGTTTTTTAAAATTATTAGGCTTTTAATAAAAATGTATCAGTTTACTTAAATGAATGAGAAAAATTTATAATAATAGAATTTTGAATTTTTGTGTGAAAAAGAAAATATTCATATGTTTAATAACTTTTATAAAAAATAATTTAACTTTATTGATATTGTATAATAAAATTTCAATTTTTATTATAATCAAGCTCTTTTATTTCTCGAAATGAAACTTTCATAGAATTAACGGAATTTTAATAGTTTATAACTTTCATTCAAAATTCAAAGAGTTGAAAAACTTATTCTATTTTAAAATAATAGTTATATTCATTTTAAAAAAATATATACAATTAATTACTTAATTAGTATAATAATAAAGATAGATAAATTTAAAAATAAAAAGTTAATTGATATGATTGGAATATTAAAGCTATTCTATTCTATTTATATAAGATATAAATAAATTAAAATCTTATCGTTCATTTATTGTTCCAAAGAACATTTTATACTTTTTTAAATTCTTTCTTTTTTTATTCATAAATATTGGAGACACATAAACTGATGATACCCAAAACTTAATTAAATCTGATAGGAATGCAAAAATAATAATTAAAAATTACAATATTACAATTTTGAAATATTTAATTAAAAAAGTTACTTGCTTTTAAATTTTATTAAGATAATTAAGTTTCCAATTAATCTTTAGAAGTTTTCTATTTTTCCAAAGAATGATTAATCTAATCAAAATGATCAGAAATTAGTCTTATCATAAAATAATAATCTGAGTTTCTTATAAAATATCATTTAAATACTCAATAAACTCATAAAAATAATAAAAAAATAAACAAATAAATAATAAATAATCCATCTAAAAATAAATTCTATACTACAAAAAATATGACCACTTTAGGATACTGGAATCTTAGAGGTGTTGGATAACCTATTCGCCTTTTGCTTGCATACCTTGGAGTTGAATTCACAAACAAGGTTTATACTCTAGATGGAGCCGAATGGTTTGAAAAGGATAAGAAAGAACTTAATATTCCTCTCCCTAATTTACCTTATCTGATTGATGAAGATATTAAACTTACTGAATCATCTGTAATATCTATTTACCTAATTAAGAAGTACAAAAAATTTGAGCTTCTTGGTTAAACAGGAGATGGATAGCTATCGTAAAAGGAAATTAGAGTTGAGTAGATTTTATCAATAGTTAATGAATTTAAAAACAGACTTTTTAATGATAATTTTAATTCTTACTATAAATTTGAAGAAGTTAAAGAAAAGGCATATGAAGGCCATGTTACATTCTTAAAAGTAATTACTAAATATTTATTTTAATAAAAATCATTTTTTAATTGTTTTTGAAATTTTAGAAAATCATTAACCATCTTGGAGATAAAGAATTTCTTGAAGATACTCTCTCATTTGCTGATTTCATTCTCTATGAAACTCTACTATACTTTAAGCATCTCTATCCTTAAGCTGAGATTCCTACTCACTATGTCTAGAGATTTGAAAATATTCCCAAGATTAAGGAATATCTTGAATCTCCTAAATCCCTCAAAAATTTTGATTGATGGAGATTTAATCATTCATAATAAAAAATATTGCTAGATTTATGAATGAAAATATAAAAATCACACTAAACTTTCATCTTAATGTTTTTTTTGTAATATGTTATGAATGCATGTACGTATTAGAGTTTGTTTATAAATTTTTAGTTTTAATATTTTTAATCAATATTCTATTTTTATTTTTATTTAAATGTATTTTTATTTTTTATTACAAGAGTTAGTTTTTAAATTTTTAGTTTTAATTTTTTTAATCTATCTTTTATTGCTTAATATTATTTTATTATGGAATAATAAGATTTATGATAAAGATGGATTATAAAAATTCTTTACAATTTAAATTAGAATTTTAACTTTAATTTAATTAAATTATCATACATCATTTTTGTAATAATTAAATTAAAACTTTTAATTTTCTGCCTTCTTTGATACATTAATTCTTTTAGAATTATTATTTTATAAGAGGCCCTCAAATCGTTTCTTTATCATATTTAATTAGATTTCTCTATATTATCTTTTTCATGAAAAATTAATTATGGAATCAAGCAAAATTGAGTTTTTAATTATAAGTTTTTATCAAATGTTCTTTAATTGTTCTTTTTCAAACATCTTACAATTTTTTAAGATTAACCCAAAATCACTAGAATATATGTAAGAAGAAGAATTAATTAGTTTTAAAGGATGAAAAGCTAAGAATAATTTGCTTATGATATTGAATGGATTAAATTCACCTATGTTACATTATTTTTATTATTAAATATTCTTTTTTTCTTCTTTAAGAACTTTATAAAATTAGTTAATTGGAAAATCTTAAATTCCTTACATTACCAAATAAAATAGACATATAAGGTCATTAAAAACTCCAATTTGAATAATAAAAATACAATAATTAATTAATAATTAAAAAAAATAACAAATATATTTGACAAAATAAAAATGACTACTATTGGTTACTGGGATGTTAGAGGATTGGGTTAGCCAATTCGTTATTTATTAGCTTATTTGAATGTAGAATTTACCAATAAGGTTTATACAGGAGAAGCTGAAGATTGGTTTAACAAAGATAAATAGGAACTAGGAATACCATTACCAAATCTTCCTTATTATATTGATAGTGAAGTAAAATTAACTGAATCTTCTGTAATTCCTGTTTATATCATCAAGAAGTATAAGAGATTAGACCTTCTTGGTATTAATCCTGATGAGTCTAATAGCGATAAAGAAACAAGAGTTTCTTAACTTATATCTATCATTAGTGATCTAAGAAGCAATATCTTTTATGATTATTACAATCCTTATACCACTTTTGATGAGATTAAAGATAAGCTATATCAAGACAAGTATTCTAAATATCATAAGGTAATAAATAATATAAATTAAATACATTATGGGAAAATTAAAATATTTTTTAAATTAAAAAAGAAACTTCTTGATTATTTAGGAGAAAAACAATTCTTAGAAGGGGATCTCACTTATGCTGATTTTCTTTATTATGAAGCACTTTAATATTTAAAGCATTATTTCCCTCAAACTGTTTTACCTGTAGAATATATCTAGAGATTCGAAAATATTCCAAGAATTAAAGAATATCTTGCTTCTCCTGCTTGCATAAAAGAATTTTGAAGAGATTAGATTTATGTGTATAATAATAAATCTTTATATATTCAAATATTCATGTTTGGTTTTGTGTTTTTGTTTTTAATGGATTGGTTACTTATTAATCATTATCAATAATATAAATATTAATATCCTTTTTATCTATTTATTAACTCACTAATACTTAAATTATTTAGCTAAAATTATAGTAAATTTTTCAGAGAAAATAAATATTAGTAAAAATCATCAATAAATTTTGCATGAAAATTGCAATAATAATAATAGAATTATCTCCAAACTAACTAGAGTTTTACTTTCTTTAATTATTCTTTTTTAATTGTTTTAATAATTACTTCATAATTTTGAAATTCTAAAATATCTTTTATCAATAAAGTAAGAATTTATTTATAGTTATAAACAATAACAAATAAGTAAGGTAAAGTAAACAAATAAAATAGTAAATTTAAGTTCATTTAAATTAAATTATTGGCTATCCATCTTCAGACTATGATATATTATTTGGAGTCATTTTAAATTTATCAGATTCAAAATTAGATAGCATAAATGTTTGGTTTTACTTGACTTATCTTCCTTATGAATAATTATCAAAATTTGAAGTAACTTTAAGGTTTGGTGATTTTTCTTCATTTACTACAGGTTATTAAAGCCCTTCATCAGATACCTCTGGTTAATCTTCATTTCCATATTTTTAAGGTTAGAAGGAATTTATTCTTGATTTAGATATTCTAGTTTGAGAATTAGTTTGATAGTAATCTCTGGAAGCAAAGGAAGAAAACATTTTAGGTCTAATCATAGGCTATTTATTTTAAATTGCATCAAAATTAGTACCTTATTACAAGCTTGTTCCTTCTTTTTAAAATTAAATTGCTTACTTAGATTAATCATATTCAGTTTCTTTTTCTAAAATAATAATTTCGCATTAACGTAAAACATATTGATTATTATCAATTATTTTTAAAACAACAGTACCAACGTCTTTCATTTCTGGTACTCCTTTCATCAGTATGATTCCATTTATTAAGTCTATTGAATGTATCCAAGAAGGTAACTTTTCATTATCAGAAAGACTTTTCTCTATATAATCTAAGTCTAACTTTTTTTTCAGATTTAAACAACAAGTAACATTATGATTCTTTTCGTACTATCTTATAGAGTTTATTTAGTATTAATAACAATGCAGACTTTCTCCTTGTGTTACTTTTAAATAGCCAGGTGGGATTGAGCTAAATCCTATGGCTTAAATTTTGATTCCCTCTTCTAATAGTTTTAATTGAATATTTATAGGTTTTGGTATTCTTGTAACTGGATAATAATAATATTTCCCTAAAGTTTAAAAAATATCTCTTAAACAAGTGGTAAATGTGTTCTAATTGATAGTAAATTAAGAGTAATGGTTAGTTTTAATATCTTAGATTTAGGGATTGATATTGAGATAAGCTTTATACCAATCAATTTTATTGTAATATTTCATAGCAGTTGATTACATCCATTCAAGTAAGTTCTTTGTTACTACATCTTCGTTTACTAAGTATTCAATTAAGAAGCAGTAAAAGCCTTAAGATAGCAAAGAATATTAATTATTTAATTATTCTAGATCGTCATCATTTAAAATTCTCTTTTGAGGAGGAAGCTAGCATTATTATTCTTTAACATATTACAATATTGATTCAAAATTAATTTCGCCATTCCTACTAAAAATAACCACTGAAGGTGGACTTTAAAATAAATTTTTTCTTTCAGTTCTTTGTGAGATAATATTAGGACTGCTGGTATTAATAACTTCAAGCTTATTTTAATTTTAAATCTTAGTTACACTGCTTCTCAAAGAACTTAAAATATTCTTAATGAATTTTATGTTTAATGTTGTTGCACTCTTAGTAAAAATATTATTAAGATTACTATTTTTAGTTTCATATCTATTCTCAGTTGTAAAGTTGTCTTATTTAATTTGATCATATGAGCAGTTTTCTGTATTAGGATCTTACTAGTTATGTTTAGGACTAGTTGTGCTCCTATTTAAGATCTCTTTTGATTCTAAATCTATTGTCTTTAGCACATGACTACTTGATCTTTTAAATTTAGCATTAATCTAAATATTTTCAGGAGAGAGAGAATATGGAAACATTTTCTTTTTTAATTAGTCATGGAATTTAAGATTTTCATTCATTATTTTACTTTCAGTGATTGATTACTAAGGTTTAAAATATTGTTATTGAAAAAAGTTATAGCTAGTTATTTAATTTTGTTTGTTTATTTCATCAAATAACTAACTCTTTAATGAATTCTATCCAATTTTCCTTTAAAAATAAATCCATAATTTTTGAGCCAGAGGTCTAACATTGTCTGTAATAGTCAATTATTTTTAATAAACTTCTCCTACGTAAATAATGTCAGGAGAATAAGTATAATCTTTTCTATTAATGATATTAAAAAATAAATACTTGTATTTGTAAAAGCCAAGAATACCAAATATTGGCCCAAGTATTTGAATTGCAAGTTATATAACATAACTGAAAGGGACATTTACGGGTATAATTTCAAAGGTATCTACCATAGAAGTGTATCCATCTGTTGCATTCACTTATATTTTTACAGATTCATAGAAGTATTTAGGAGTTGGAATCCCAGAAAATATTCTATCAGTTGATGAAAAAGATAACCAATAATTTTTAGGAAGTTCTTTGAATTCCCCATCGATAAACATTTTCACAGAATAATCTAGCCTATCACCTTCGCTTGAAATGAATATATCTTCTCCTACTTGATAATAAAAGCTTTCTTATATGTAGAGTTTTCCTCCTGAATATCTTTGATTTATCTCATTTTAAAGGCTTTATGAGGTAGATAATTAAATAGGTACTTTTTTGTCAAGAAATTAAATTTATGAAATTGGTAGTGTATTTTCATAATCATAATTAATAGAGTCAGAAATTTTTATATCTATTTATAGATCTTAAATTACAGAAACCTTTTAATCAAGATAGAATCTTATTCCACTCTGTAGAATTTTATTAATGTTGTCAATAGTGCCTTCAATTTTTATTTCATCTTAGATTTCGGAAAATAAAACTAGGACTCCTTAGTAATTAGTTTTAACAAACTTTGGATTAATAATTGATAACATTTCAGTAATTTCTTTATTTTAAGTCTTAGAAACCTTTAAATTGAGAGATACTTCAGATATAATTGATGATATTATTTTAGATTTATTATTAAGATCGATGTTTAAAGAGTTAACTGTTTTGAAGGAAATCGTATAATTAATTATATTCATATTCATTACATTTTTTATGTAATCTTTAACTAATTGTTACTTAAATCCTGACCATTTGCTTAGGTATGTACTTTCATTGAAACCAAGGTTTATTTCATTGTTAGGAGAATATGATTAATCAATAAACCCTAATTAATTAATATACCCTTCTTTCACGCAAGCATTGTAGAGGGTCAGTGAATCAGATGCAGTTATTCCTAGGTATGATTAAATGAATGCATCGCTTTCAATTTGTTAGTAAGTTAAAAATACAATTTATTAGACTGATTCTATGTAATTTCCATTTTCATCCTTTTTTAATGATTACTTCGAAATATTGAGGGATAATATCTTATCATTTGGCGAAAATTGCATCCATGGTGGTAGATTATTTAAGACATAGTTACTATAATAGAAAGCTTATTATATAAGAATTTCTTTATATTGGTATATAGGAGCAAGGTGAATTTCTATTTACTATCCAACTTTCAATGAGACATCCTTTTCAACTATTTATCTTATGTATTCATTAGAAACTTCTTTACTTATCAGTTGATATATTTGAGTATGGATAATCATTTCGGTTTTCAGTTATAAATGGTTTAAAGTAAAAAGGCTTGTAACAAATAATTCTGAATTATCTGAGGATAAACACATAGAGAAGTATCCAAAAGCATTTGATTTTTCAATTCTCTGCATAATTATGGGCCTATTCATATTCTCCAAGTTTACATAAGTTATTGTCGGATATTCGTAAGAAACGACTAAAGCGTGCTTATCATTATTCATTAAAAGTAATTTATAGCTTAGACCAAATAGTTTTGTTTCAGAAACTAGACTCAAAGTAAAATCAGAATTTATTGAGGCTATTATTATTCCTTTGTAATTAGCAGCTATTATTACATACTTTTAATCCTATGTTATCCTATTAAATATTTTTTAATAATTAATTTAGCAAATAAATATACATAGAAATTTCAAAATTTTAAAAAGATATTTTTTGTAGCTTAAACATCTTTATTAATCTTCAGAAAAATTTATTTATTTTTCCTCAAATTAGAGAACTGATTAATAATTAAAATCAAAGTTAAGGATTAAAAATTTACCTGATATCAGAAGCCCCATCTGTATAGAATTTCGATTTGAATACAGGGTTGTTTGGATTAGATATATCAACAACTACAACACCTAAACTATTATGGACCAAAAATACAATATTTTCATCCAAGCTTAATTCAAATTTATTAAGACTTGTATCTCCTAGAGTATAATCAAAAGAGTTAACTGTATTTAAAAGGACTGGATTAACAGGATCTTTAATACTGATTATTAATAAATTAATTTAATTTGCTACTAAACCTAGAGTAAATCCTTTGATAAATTTAATAAATGAGAAATTCGCAAATTGTTATTTTAGTAAGATATTTTCATTTAAAATTAAAGGAGAGTCAGGATTAGAGAAATCTATAACGGAGAGTCCATTTTGCGATCTTGTTAAATAAGCACGAACTCCGTCTTCAAGAAATGTAAGTTTACTTGAATAGATGGTTTGATCTTGATTATAAACAAAAGATTTAGGCTCCAGAATACCAGATCCAGAATATTTTAAAACCTCAACTCCATTAAAGGACTCTACAACAAATAGAAGATTTTTACTTTCCTACCAAATACATTCAAAATCTATGCGATCGCTTTTTTCTTTAAACCAATCATACTTAATATTTTGATATGCATTTAAAAGAAGATTAGGAATATTTCTATTAAAGTTTGGTTGCGTTCTTTTAAATATCAATAAGCTTTAGGAATTTGTAAAGAAAATAGTATCCTAATTCTCATTCAAGACTATATCTCTTGCGCTCACTTAATCTGAAATACTTTATACAATCGAATATGACTATTTTGAAATGTCAAATATTTTTATACCATCAACTTGCATTCCTGTATAAATAAATTTCCTATCATTTGAAATATAAGACTATCCACCTTTACCTACTGTCTTTTATTACCGAGCAATAAAAGTAAAGCTCGAAGAAGTACAAGCAGAACCATTATTAGATAGAATATTTGCAATACTATACATAAACAGTCCTCTACAGCTCATCATAATAGATATAGTAGTTTCATCTATTATATTGAAATTATTAACGTCAAAACTAGGGTGGGGTTTTATCAAGCATAAAAGAGTAAATTAGATATCCGAAGGATCTGAGTTATTAATAAAAGTTTAATATAATTGTACTCCTTTATCAGGAGTTGTGACAAGAGCAAATTAATTCTGCTTAAAAAACTCTATTTAAGTAGCTTATATTGCATTAATATTGATACTTTTCATATACTTTAATCCAACAATTTTATTCCTCCAATCATATATTTACATTTCATTGGCGCATAATAATATTAAAATATCATTATCAAAAAGGGTCGAAAAAACTTGATTTACTTGAAGGTTATTATTTGAGATCGCTCTCAATTCTATTTAGAAAGGAAATGATCCAATATTTATTGCAAAAAACTCTCCTGTTGAAAGGCCAGCCCAAAGATATCTTTAATTATGACTTAATGAGAGCATGAGAGTCTTTCCAATAGAGTTAAATCTTTCAGAAAAAACGTTTTTCACTTGGTTAACATCAGTTGTTTCATATATGTGTAAGCCACACAACTAGAGACTAATAGCAATATAACTTTTACTATTAAGAGTAAAAGGTTTAATATAAGTTGTCTACCCTTGTTTACAATTGATAAGAGGATTAACGACGGCTGAAGGGTATGGCTAAAAGACAGGTATAGTATTTTCTTCTATTTGGCTTATCTAACATTTGCTTAGATAGATGAATGAGACTAGAAATAAACAAATTAGATTTAGCATTTGATCTTATTTGTATTACTATATGGAACTATTTTAATGATTTTTGATTAATTTTCTTTTCTTATTGGTATATAATAAGAGTAATGACTGAATAAAAATTATGGAATTCTTTTTTATTTTTTCAAGAATTTAAATTAAATATACTTTACTTAAGCATATATAAAAATCATCTTTTGGGGTTATTATAAATTCATTCAATTAATCTTTTTGGAAATGATAATTTCAATAAATTAAAATAAAATCTCTTCATTTTAATGGATAAACTAAAATTATTTAGTCTATATTCTAAAGACTTTACTAATAGCTCTTGAATTTATTAAAAATTCGATAATATACAAAAATTTTCAATTTTATCAAAGAAGATTACTAATTTATAGTGGAAAAATCTGTCAATAAAGAATTTTAAAATCTGAGTAAGCAAAGAATGATAAGATAATTAAACATTTATAAAAGGGAAATAAGTGTAATAGAGAGAAAACTTATAGATTAATTCCTAATCTAACTCCTTAATTAAGGCATTCCTTAATTTTTCTATTCCTAAATTTGTTGTAAAGTATATTTAAGTGACGTTACTTTCTTTTAAAAAAAATTATGTCATATTAATTTTATATTATCAATATAGTTTCTTGGATGTAATTTATTAAAATTTTATTAATTGAGTACAACACTTAAAACATTAGAAGGAATTTATATATATATTAAGTCAAAATATATTCAACACCAATTTTGACATAAAATCCTCCTATACTTATATGTCAAGTAATCTTAAAATTATTTAATTTGAAGAGAAATAGGTGTATTCCTCGGAGAACTGTGTCATAATAATAGTCGCTTTTGATAAAAATATACTCAAAATGAAAAAAATTATGGAATTGAACTATATTAAGAGATTTTCTAATTTGGTTTTAATTACTTCACATTTTTTTTAAAGAAAGATTACATAAATATGACATTAGTTAATAGATAGTTACAAAATTTAACATTAATAATTATTTCTTATTTTTGATTAATTATAATTAATAAGTACAGTACAAATCAGAAATTAAAAGAAAATTAATTCCCTATTTTCTCCTTTCAAAGTATATTTCATCTTTTATTTAACTACTAACTAAATAATTATTTTTAACATGACTACTATAATAAATTGATAAATCTAGAAATAGAATAACCAATCTATTATTTTAACTTCTACACAGGTTAAACAATCAAGTATTGTTTATAAAATTTTCTTTTGATTTATACTCCTACCTACTTAAACTGTAATTGAGATTTAAATATTAGATTTAGTTAGTTCTTATAGAATAAATGATCAGCAAAGTAAACAATAGAAGCTAAGAAAAGCTATTGTTAATAAACGCTTCTTTATCAATTAATTCCTAAATTAATTAATTTTACTGATTATAATATAAGGTATTCTTTCACAAATTATTCAATTTGGAAATATATTTATTGGCAAAAAAATTTTATAATCACTATTCTAATAGCCAATAAGTCAAAACTATGAATTTCTCAATCATATTTCTAGCAATTGCGGTATTGAAATAACTAGTTTGATTAAAGAGGTAGTAAATATATATAGTCATTTTATTTTATATGAAATCATAATAAAATGATGAGGATTTTTAATTGAAATCAATAGAAGATATAAGTTTTTATTAAAATTAAAATTTATTGGCTAAGACCCTAAACCTAAGGGATATAATCTTCAACCCTAGTATATCTTATGTAATTAAAGTGTTTCTAATCAAATTGATTAGTGAGTGAGAGGAAAAATTTAAAAAATAGCCAAGTGGAATAAAAAATAATAAAAACTTTTCTTACTCAAGTAATTAAGAAAATATAACAATTATCTTAGATTGATTACCTACTGAAATAGCCAAAGTCTTCAGAGCTATTTTTCAAAGCCAAATTCAAAAAATTCTTATAAAGAGTATCCTCAATTGCAAATCTAATAATATTATATGATAATCAAACTATACTATCCTCTTTAACATAATACCCAGATCTCTAAGGCTAATTTTATTTTAATAGATTTAAGCTAAGCTTTTTTTAAAAAAAACATATTATAGTTGGAAAATTGAGGCAGATATGAAGAATTTAAAGTTACCTTATATCATGATTTCTTAATCTGAGTTCTAAAAAACTAGTAACTGAAACTGAAATACTATTTTTATACATATTTAAAGTATGTACACAATTAAATACAGGATAATAAATTTGTAGTAAATGTAAAATAGATTGAAATTTATTTAAAATAAGCATAAGGATTTAATTAATAATTAGCAAAAAACAAGATGAATTAATGTAATATGAAATTTGAGTGAGTTAAATAGAATAGTAATAGAAAGTTTATTAAAACATGATTAAGTAAGCTTATGAGAAATTTCTTTTATTAAAACCAAGTATTCTTCTCTAATAATATTGCTTTTAATATCAATGCCTTCAGTTAAAATAGCAAATAAAAAAATATTAATGATAAATAAAGTTTAAAATATGGAAGAAAATTATGGATTTCATTTTAATACTATTAAAGTCAATAATTTAGCTTAGTTAAAGGAAGGGATTTATTATTCTATGATTCTATGTTTTGGGTAAATTATTAGTTATTAGAAATTAATATGAACTTTATTCATTAATGAATAAAGCAATTTAAGCCCTCCTCTTCTTTTATTACTGACTAGAATTTAGTGAGAAATCTCAACTATCTTAATATTTTTTATTTCTCATAATTTATTTTTTGTTATTTTAGAGTTTAGATAAAAGTTCATAGGAAACTTATTTTAATTTTCTCATGTTTTCCAATTCTATTAAGCTATTAGCACTATAGTTTTTGTTTTAATATCAAAATTCATAATTTAACTTTTTCAATCTTATTATATTTATTCTTAAATTCTTATCAATTAAATACTAATTGTTATATTAAAAAGATATATAATAAATTTAAAGTTACATTTAGGTAAAATAAACTTATAGAAATTGTTTTTTTTTCATAATTCTTTAGGCTTATTACAAAAGAAATTAGATTTTCTAAAAATATCTTAAAAATTACATAAGTTAATTATAAATAATCAAATATCTAACATTTTTACAATTAAAATACCAAATTATTACAAACAAAGAATTAGAAATGTCTGAAAACAAGCTTGTATTAGGCTATTGGGCTTTTAGAGGATTAGCCTAGCCAATTAGATTCCTGCTTGAATATTTAGGAATACCTTATCAAGAAAAGAGATATACAACTTATCAAGAATGGCATGGAAAAGATAAATAAGAATTAGGCATTGATCTCCCTAACCTTCCCTATATTAGAGATGGAGATTTTAATTTAACTGAATCTTTTGCCATAATTATTTACCTTATAAAGAAATCCAAGAGATTAGATTTAATAGGAGCTGATAAAGACGATTTCATTAGTGAAGCTAAAGTTCATTAAGTAGTAGGAGTTATTAAAGATACTGCTAAAGAAATGGGTGCATTATGTTTTAATCCAGACTTCAAATAAATAAAAGAATCAGTTTATGAATAGAAACTTTCAGCTATGTTGAAGGTAATTCAATATTACATTATATAATTAAGATTAAAATAATTATTCCCATTTATAATAGAAAACATCGAACTTCTTAGGAGAAAAAGAATTCCTTTTAGGTAATTTGACCATCGCTGATTTTTTGTTGTATGAATAGCTCTAATACTTTAAGAATATTTTCCCTCAAAGTATTACTCCTCAACTACAATAGTATATTATAAGATTTGAAAATCTTCCTGGTATCAAGGAATATGTTAATTCAGACCGCATCTTTAAGAAGAATTTCCTCCCTCCAATGGTTGCCGCTTGGTCTGGAATAGAATGAATTTAGCAAAAATAAATAAATTATATATAATTTGTTAAAGAAAGTAATAAAATAAGTATATTTTTGTATTAAAAGATAAATATAATAAATAAATTTTGTGTGTGTTTTTCTAAAATATTTATTATAAAATTAGTAAATAAATATCCTAATTTCACTTAAAATAATTATACTAACTTAGATTGTATCAAATTTAATTAAAATAATTTATAAAAAATAAAAAATATAAATCCTAAGCTATTCATTATTTTATATAAATAAACTATTTTCAATTATTAATTAAATTCTTTTAATTTGTAAAGCAAATAATAATATTGATAAAAAGTTTGCTCAAAATATTTTATCATAGAATTATCTAATATAGTTTACACATAGTTATAAAGAATTTAAGTAATAATAAAAATATTAGTTTGATAGGTTGATTAATTTCCAGAAAATGCTATCTTCTTGCTTATAATCTTATTTATTCTCTATAAATCATTACTGATATTTACTGTGTAATCAACCAAATCAATTTTTGTAAGATGAAAAATTGTTAACTAAAGCTTGACATTCTAATGAATATTAAAAGATATTTATTAATTCTGACCAGAGTCATTATCTTATTCAAGTAAATTATAAATATTAAATTGTAATACTAATAAAATCTACCACATTAAAACTGTAAATTACCAAAACAAATAAACAATTATTTTCTAGTATTTTCTTTTACCTTGATTTAAATAAGACATACTTTTCTTTTATATTTATAATTATTAAATAAATAACATCCATTAAATATAGATCAACACTAAAATAAAGGTAAATTATCTTATAATGACTAAAAAGATTCTGCTAATTTGTGGAGATTTCAATGAAGATTATGAAGTCATGATTCCTTTCTAAGTTTTACATGCTGTTGGGTTCACTGTTCATGCAGTCTGTCCTATGAAAAAGGCAGGAGAATATATTACCACAACTATTGAAGAAGATGAAGGGTATTAAACTTACACTGAAAAGGTAGGCCATAAATTCTTTTTAAACTATGATTTTGATAAAGTTAAACCTGAAGAATATGATGGTTTGGTACTTCCTGGTGGTGTTAGAGGGCCAGAATATTTAAGAATGCACAAAGAAGTATTGGACTACACAAAGCACTTCACAGAAACTAAGAAACCTATTTTGGTTGTATGCCATGGTGTTTAGATTCTTTGTGCTATTAAAGGATGCATAGATGGAGTTACTTTGAGTGGATACTATGCTCAATCTTTTGAAGTAGAAAATGCTGGTGGCTTTTATTAGAAAGTTAAAATGGAAGATGCTATTACTTATAATAACTTCACTTCTTCTCCTGCCTACACTGGATTTTTAAACTGTTTCCCTACTTACATTAATTAAATCAACAACGGTGTTACCTTTGATGACAAAATTCATCACCATCATTAGTGATATTTTTAAATTAAACTACTGAAGTTCTTTAAAGATTAAAATATTAATATATAATAAATAATAAAATATTTAAATAGTTATTTATTTTTTATTTTTATTGTTTGTTAGCTTTTTCATTAATATTTTTTTGATTTTTAAAAACCATTGTAATTAATAACAAACAATACCTTAACATTTTTCTCAAATTCTGATTAAAAATTCAAAAAAGAGAGTAAAATTCATTTAAAATTTTTATGATAAAATTAATGATTATTTATTCTTCATTTTTTATGCCTTAAACTCATGAACATATTTCAAATGGATAGAATTTAATTGTAGAAAATTTTTGAAAAATGCATTTATTTAGTAGAAAATTTCTAAATTATTCAAAAATAATATATTATTAAGATATTGATTCATTCATTCTTATATCCTATGTTATTTGTTAGGATTAAGAATTAAAATCAACAAATATGAAACCAATACATAAGAAAGACAAAAAATATTAATTTTAATGCTAAAAAAACCTTATTGAAAGAATACACTAAGTTCATTAAAATAAGGTAAAGAGTAAGAGTCATGCCTGATTAAGGTAAATTTATAGTGTGTAAAAGGTAAAAGGTGGAAATTGTATTAAATAATAATAAAAATGAAAATTTATAATTTAAATCTAATTACAAATGAGGCAAATAAGTTTAATTTATTGAAATTGATAATTTTAATGAAATGAGTTGCTAAAATTTAATAAAAGCGTATTTTATTTATCTAGAAAGTTGTTAATAAAGAATAATTAAAAGATAAATTTGATAATAAGATATTGGAAATATCAATTATTTGATAATCAAATAAATTGGTTGGTTAAGAAACATTAAATTATATTATTTAAGTATTTCGAAGTTGTTGCGGAAAATAAACTAAGTTTATTGAGGTTGGAATAATAATTCTGGATGATAGAAGTGTTTGGTTTTCTTGTTCATCTAGGCTCGTTAGGAAATAAATTACTTAGTTGTTAGGAGTTAAATAATAAAGAAGCTATAATGTTTGATTATTAAAAGGATTATCAAAAGTAATAATAATAATCAAAATACCTAAAATTCTTCCCTAATAATTTATATCATTAATACTATATTGATTGATTGATAGAAAGTAAGTCTGATATAGATATTTAGAAAAATAAGTAATTAACTAACACTCACATTCAATATCAACGTATTAACTAACAATCACATCTGTGATACTAACCAAATAGTATACATTATTGAGGTGATCACTTTGCAATTCAATTTCATTTCAAAATAGGAGTTCTATAAACTCTCTCAAGAGAATATTAAATAATTATTTCATGAAAGAGGGAGTGAAATTTCCAGAGATAAACAGCCGTAAGAATTCATCTATTACTTCAACTTAACAGCAATTTGCGGCAATGATTTAGTTATAATAACAATAAGCACAGGTATATTAAAATTCAAGTATGAATACTAAAGCAAGTGTTGCTTCAGATTAAAAAGAATAGATTAATACCTCATCAAATATTGCAGTGGATCCCAAATATGATTAATCTCAAGTGTATTAATGGGAAGAAAATTATAAAAAAAGATAATAAAACATTCATAATATTAATTACATCAAAAACTATAATGATGCAGAGCCAGAAAGACCTAAACAATTATATGCTTAAAGAACATAAGTAGAGGGTAGAATTACAGGAGAAATGTAGAATTAACATAAAGGTAAATTTTGATACTAGCCATTCTGAATTATTTCAATTTAATAGCTTTAATTACTCACTACTAAATATTAATAAGTTTGCATATTTTAATTAAAAGGAGATGGAAGCTATTAAAGTACTTTAGAAGCTAGAAATGGACAAAGATTAGAACAAAATAATTAGAATTAGAGTAATTAAGGACAATCACTAAAAAATTAAAATTCATTATAAAATATTCAGGATAATTATAGACTTGAAAATAATGATGATAGCGATTAAGAAAACTTTCATAGCAGTAGTAGTAAAATTACTCACAGTAACATATAAATCAACTATAAAACTGTAAAGTAGCCTCATCCTTTATAAACAATAAACAAGAACTAAGATGATAAATAAAAGATACTGTTAGTCCCGAAGGAGAATTATAAATAATCGTATACTGAAAAAGATTCAAGATAATTGAGATAAAATAATGGAATTCAATAAGATTATCTGATACTAAATGCATAAAGGGAAAATATTTATTAGAATGCAAATAACCATAATTAGAGTTATCAAAATGATCAAGAGAATGAAGAAGATTTAGAAAATGAAGATGATAATCAAGAAGAGGATAATCCACAAGATGATGATGAAGAAGAGGGAGAAGAAGAAGATGACGATTTATAGGATGAAGATGATGATTAAGATGCAGAAGATGATGAGGAAGAGGAGGAGGAAGAAGGAGAGTATCCTTTTTTAGTACTAAAAGATGTAATTAATATGAAAAGAAATATCAAATTATAAAAGAGGATAATTATAGATTTAGCTTTTACAAGATATGATGTTATAAAAGATGTTTGTGAGGATGTTTTTAAATGGTAAATATAAGCCAATGCTAATAATAGAACTGATTATAATATTTAATGGATAGACAGTTATGTCCATGAAGATGATTTCCGTAGAATGCTTCCATTTTAAAAAATAAATCACTTCCCAGGCAGCTAATAACTTGGCAAAAAGAATTTGTTAGGATAAAATTTATAAAAAATGAGAAATTTATTCCCATAAAATTATAATTTCTACCCGATAACTTGGGTATTACCTTTACAGTATGAAGATTTAAGGATGTATCACTATTAAAATATAAAAAGAAAACCATACTATATTGTCAAGCCAGAGGCTTCTTGCTAAGGAAGAGGTATATATCTAACTAGCAGGATAGACTAATTACAAAATGCAGACCATCATATCGTTCAAGAATATATCAAAAACCCTTTTTTAATTGATAATTTAAAGTTTGATCTTAGATTATACGTTCTTATTAAAAGCATATCTCCGCTAAAAGTATTCCTTTTTTAAGAAGGATTAGCTAGATTTGCTACTGTTCCTTATAAATCACCTAATAAAAATAACGTTTAAAATCTTATGATGCATTTAACAAACTATGCTCTCAATAAGAAAAGTCCTGATTTTGTTTAAAATGAAGATAGTGAAGATGATGATATTGGTCATAAGAGAAGTTTTTCTTCAGTTTTAAAAGTAATAAAATAATTCTTTTTAATTTTAATAAATGTAGATTTATACCAATTATATTATTATTCTAAATTATTTATCGTTTGATTTATAACACAGAGAGCGTTTATTTGTAAATTAAATCGGCAATAAAATCTTTTATAAAAATAGTATTTATATAACTAAGGACATGATGTTGAGACACTTATGATGGAAATTAGATAAATTATTGTTAAAACCATTATTTCTGCCCAGCCTTAAATGAGTCATATGTATAGAACTTGCTAGCCAAAGAGTGAATAGAATGAAATGTGTTTTGAAGTTCTCGGGTAAAGTTCTTTTAAGCTAACTTAGTCATGTTCATGTTATTTTTTTCATAAATAGATTTGATATAATGCTTGATGAAGATTTAAAACCTTATCTTATAGAAGTCAACCACACCCCTTCCTTTTGGACTGACTCTCCTTTAGATTTATAAGTTAAAAAAAATTTGATAATTGATACATTGAATATAATTAATGTTACAAATAAGACCAAGAAAAAGTAACACATCATTTAATCATTGTAATTTCTAATATATAAATTTATTTTTAATCTAAAAGATATTATGAAATGAGAGTTTAGCAATAGATTGCTTCTAGATCACTATTTAGAAAGAAATACGGTCCTGCACTTAATACTGGTTAGGAAGAGTTTGATGAAGAACTCTTGTAGTAAGAATACTATGAATGGGAAGAAGAAAATATGGGATCATACATTAGAATATTTCCAGCTAATGATGATCCCTTAAATTATAGCTAGTTTTTATAAGCTTCGGGAGGTACTCTTTCAGATTAAATATCTAGGAAGAAAAGATTCTATAGCAATCAAGAGATAGGAAGCAATATAAATATTTTTACTAATTAGTAGCATTAATAAATTCAACAGCAGTTAAATGGAATGATAGGAATGAATAATAATTTTAATAATTACCCTCATCATTAGCAAAGCATAGGCTCTTCTAGGAATTAATTAGATTAATAACAATAAATATATAATGAATAAAATTATTAGATGTTGATTAATGAATCTTCTCCTCAAAAGCCTCTTAAAATTAAATTGGTTCATTAGTAATAAAGGAGTATTGGGTATACGAATATTAATAATATTCCAACAGAATCAAGTAATTTCACACCAATTCATGTATAGATGCCTTAATAATTGCCTGGAAACAGTTTCTAACAGCAATAATAAAATATCTACCTTCAAAATGGAAACTATCCTAATAATTAATATAAGAATTTACATGCCCTCCCTTCAGGACCAAACCTTACGCCAGGCAAATTAAGATAATCTGTCAAAGGAAATACAATTAATGCAGCTACTAACTAGTAAAATGGAATATCTAGTTACTAAGTTACTGGAAGTAGCTATATCAGTTCTTCAGCAAAAAAATAATTTAATCCTAAACTAGGAGATACCTAACCTTAATAGAATAATCAGTAATAATTATAATAGTAATAATAGTTTATCTTCTTAGACGAAATAGAAGGAATTTCCAATTTTACTTACGCTGAGCCTACAAAACCTCTAATTATGAATATGGAGAGTCCTTAATAAATTATTAGAAATAAGAAAAATGAAAATGGTGCTACAATATTCTAGCAAAAATCTCTTATTTTAAATTAACAACCAAAAAATGTAAATACTGTAAAATTGCAACCTGTGGAATAATAAAGATCTAATAATTCAAATAATAACTCATTGGTCTAAGGAACTTTAAGAAAAGAAAACTAAGAACCTAAAAAAAACAGAATAGCAAGTAGTTAAAGCTTTCATTAAAGTAGCGCTAATCCTACTTTAAGTAGTACAAATCAAAGCAATTCTAACAATCATAACAATTCTATGAGCATTGTTTAAAATGAGAAAACAGTGGAGTTAGAAAAAAATAAAAAATCTCTTAATAACACATCTATTATTGACAATTCTTTAGTAAGCTAGACCAATTCCTCTGGAAAAGCATCCTAAATTGCTCCAGGGTTAAAAGATTAAAATAGTAATTCTTCTTTTAAAAAGGATTTAGCATAAACAAATTCTAGTAAAGATGATGAACTTGATGAATATTAATACAAGAAATCTCTTAAAAAGTAAACTTTTTAATAATATATTTTCTTTCTTTAAGATTGGTTTTTATTTATAATCACTTTAACAGCATGCAACACATGTAACATAGCTCAAGAGTTCATCAACATAAAGGCGTGCAGGATAATAAAAACTTAAACAATAGCTTTAACGGAAACAATAATAGTTAATCTGGATAGCATCATCAAAGAGCTATTAGTTTAGTTACTGAAAAGAATGCTTCATAGATATAAAAAGTTTTAAAAGAAGATATGTACCCTCATAATATAAATCAAAATCTTAAAAGATTAAACTCATCTCTATAACATTAAAATGGGGATTAATAATAAAATAGTAGTGCAATTTAAGGCAAGATAGAAGATAACATTTACTTTCCCTTTGGTTCTCCTTAAACATAAAATAACAAAATAAGAAATAAATCAGCTGTAAATCCTGTAATGGTTGCTGCTTATTCTCATCATAACAATTAGAGCTACATAAAATCAAATCAAAATACCCATTCACATAATGCAGCAAATGCCTCTCCAATTATCCTTCCGAATGTAATGATTAGCAATTCAAATAATAATAACATTAACAATGTTAGAAGGTAAGAAAGTATTAATAATGTTATTATTCCTAAGTAAATTGAAGACCATGAAAGAAAAATTCTTAAATCAAAGGCAAAACACGAATGATTATTATAAATAATTTATTTAATAATAATTTTATTAAGATAATTAATTGAAAGCTTTAAAAAAATTAAATATTTTAAAGGTAATTATTACTTCTTTTTAAACCAAAGTCCAAATTATAATAAAAAAAACTATAGTCTGTCTGTAAATAAGAAATAGATTTACACTTAATCAATAAGTTTAACTTTTATTATCTTTATTTTTCTGTATATATTTATATCAATGCCTTTTAAAATAATAAGTAAATATTGATTCCTAAGTTATTTATTATTATCAAAAATTAACGTGCATACCTACCCATACATACTATATTTTATTAAATTTAATTTATAAGAATATCCATATATTTTATTCCAAGCTAAAATCTACTCACAGTATTATAATGGTATTATAATAAATCTGAACACAGTAACAAAAAATTTATTTTTATCATTTGAATAATCTAAAAAAGTAATTTAATAAAGGAATGACAAAATTAAAGACTTATAGTAATGGATTTTTCTAAATTTTAAAATTATTTAAGTTATTGTTAGTCTAGAAAATATATTCCTCAAAGTAAAATTCTTGTATAAATAAATAATCAAATTTACAATAAAAAAGTTAAGCTTTATAAAAGAAAAGAATTGAAATCATGATATATCTGCTTGAAAGTATTTATTTAAGAAGTAAATAATATATTCAGAATTAGAATTTTTACAATAATAAAAATTCATAAAGTTTTATTATTTTAATTTAATTTTCAGCATCATTTTGTAATATCACTTTTTTGAATTAATTGGAGTATTAATGTTATTTAATTCATGTATTTTTTTCTAAATTATTGAATATTCTATTTTTTAAGTAAAAGAATATCTAAGATTTGGAAAATAATTTAGATTAACTCATAGAAGTGTACTAGTTTTGGATATAAACTTCTTGTTTTAAGTCTATCCCAATTTAATGATATTTTAAATAAAATCATAGCAAAAAATCATAAGAAGAATTAAGTGTCACATTTGATTAAAATAAGGAATAATTTTACTCAATTATTGTTTAAGAAAATCTAAAGTAAATTAGTGGATTAGGAAAAACTAAAGTGTATTATTGTTTAAAATTTGGGTAATAGTGCGTATTTTAGAGATAAGATTTAGGTTGTTACCAAATAACTAAATTAAATAAATCGAAAATATGACTAGAATATTGTCAACTAATCACCATTTCCCTCATAAAGCAAATATTTATCTTTATTATAAGTATTTGCTTATAAATAATAACTATTCTATTAAGATAACTCAAGTATTATTCATTTTCTAATTTATATTTTTAATACCAATTTTTATAATCTTAGAATTTGGGAGTAAGTATTGTTATAATTAATTATCTAACATTTTGTTAATTGTATGAAAATTTTCTATTATAATTAATTATGAAATAGGAATAAAATAAAAGAAGAAGCAGGAATTATAATACTAATAATTAAATCCAAAAATAGATTACCTCATGTCATTCTTTCAAAGGTAATGTTTAAAGAAATTAACATCTTATATTTTCATAGTAAGAGCTTAGTATTGTTCAAAATATAAAAAAGAATTATGAGTAGAAAATGAAACACCTTAATGCTTAAGCTAATTTAAGTATCTAAACGAATATATGGGTAAGCATAAATATTTCTCTAAAGAAAAAGGGAAGGTTTATCCAAGTATTCTTCATGATGATTAGAGAAAGACTTAGAAGGTAAGTTTTTTACTTGAATTGAGTACTAAATTCTAAATCTTCTATGACTATGACGTAATATTTAAAGAATGACAGCAAGAGAAGGTAGAATTCTATTAAAATCCAATATATCCACCAAATTTTATCAAATTCAGGATTAAGAAGAAATTAAAAATCAAAGAAAATATAGTAATTTAGGTATTTGAAAAGCAAGATTACCAAAGATAAGAAATATAATTAGTAATTAAAAAAAAAATAGAGTACTACATTCGAAAAATTAAAAAATTTTCTCGCAATAATATTTATCAATACACCGAATAATGAGTCAAATTAAACCATCTAATAATTTAAAACCTCTCCTTCAACCAACCATCATTTAATCCATAGTCAGTCTAGCTATTGAGTAAAAGGGTAACTAATTTTCTCTTTATCACTTTCTTCAACACCTTTCACTAAAAATTTAAACCCACTCTCTTCTACAATATCCCTATCATCTCCATTTTACTTACATTACTGTAGTTTTTGTCTAAGTCTTTTTTTTCTTTCTTAAACATAGCTATCAATCTTGCAAGTGGATTCCCTGATTGGGATACCCCTGACTTTGTAACAAACAGCATTGGAGAAGCTTCTAAATGTGGTGAAAACCAATACTGCTTACCCGGAGGCCATCCTGTTCTCCGCTAATAGATTGCTACCTCTTACTCTAAATTTCTTGAAAAAGATATTCGTCCTGAGAATGTAATACTTACTTTTGATTGAAATATACTATTAAAAAATATTAAAACAATTAAATAATACTAAATAAATACTTTAAAAAGTATTTAATCTGAGAATTTACTAATTTAATATTTATTCTACTCTAAGCCAAAAAAATATTAAATATTATATAATTATAAGGTATTTGTTGGATAAGGTGCTAGTGGCGTGATATTTGATATTTATACAGCTCTTCTAAACCCTGGTGATGAATTAATTATATTCGATCCTCACTACGAATTCCTTTCTAAGGAAGCTAGACTAGTGGGTGCTGTTGTAAGATATTGCTCTCTTCAGTAACCAAGAGATCTTGAAAATGGTACTTGGACAGTTAATTTTGAATAACTAGAAAGTCTTTTCAATGAAAGAACAAAAATCTTGCTTATTAATACTCCTCATAATCCAGTAATTAAATAGTCTAAAGTGACGCAATAATATTCTTATACTATTTAAAAAAGAAATAATTTAAATATAATAGCATTCATTTAATTAAATTTTCTTTTTCTTAAATTTATTTAGACTGGTAAAATCTTCACAAAAGATGAGCTTAAAAAAATAGCCTAAATTGTAGAGAAGCATCCCCAAGTAGTTGTGCTCGCAGATGAAGTTTATGAACATTTAACTTTTGATAACAAGAAACTTAATAGAGTATGCTAAACCCCTGGACTTACTGAAAGAACTATTTCTGTCTACTCAATGGGAAAAGTAAATTTTGATTTTTTTTATAAATGAACAAAGGATTTATGTTCTACAAAGATTATTTTTAATTATACTCCTGTTAAGAAACTAAATATTTAATTGATAATTCGAAAAATATCTATTATGTTCTTTAAATTGTTCTAACATAATACCAGTATAATTCTATTTTAGATGGTTATACAAGATTTTTAAAAAAATGAAGTATTTTCATAAAATTTACTATTATTTTAGATTAATATTTATATGGACAGCTAAAAGTAGCTTCAATATCTTTGATATTTTTTTAAATTACTAGTTTTTATTAAGCTAATATTTTACTTGTATAAATAAATAGACTTTTAGCTGTACTGGATGGAGAGTAGGATTTGCAATTGGACCTGAATAAATTATTAAATATGCTATTGCTGCTCACTCCTATACATGTTACTCTATTAATAGACCCGCTTAAGTAATAGAATAATTTAATAAAATTTAAATAAATACTAAAATTTAATTTTTTTATTATTAGATAGGTATTGCAAATAGTTTGAAATTCGCTGAAAATCCTTATGAGGGTTATGATACTTATTACTAGTATTTTAGAAGCATATTTGAAAAGAACAGAAATAGATTAATTGAAGATTTTAAATAATTGGAGAATTTAAACATAAAGTTGAATAAACCAGAAGGAGGGTACTTTTTACTTGGATCTTTTGAGAAGTTTTAAACTAGAATTCCTCGTAAATATTTCTACACTGATTACAAGAATGTAGAAAATGGCGATGAAGAGATAGGAATACAATACGAAAAGATTGATAACCCTCAAGTTAGTCTGGATGTTGCTTTCAGTACTTTTATGGCAGTAGAAAATAAAGTTGCTGTAATTCCATTATCATCATTTTATGGCTAAGCCACTAATGATTTTAAGTAGTATCAAGGCAGGTACTTATTTAGAATAGCTCTTTGCAGAAAAGAATAATCCTACTCAAACGCTATTTAAAGACTAAAAGAATCTATGAAAAATAATTGAATGAATAAAGATGTGTAATTTGATTGAAATTAGAATATAAAAGAATTAGGAATACTAAATACTATTCTTTTATATCCTAATGCCTGCAAATGATCCAACTAACCTACCAGCCAAGGAACCAATAAATGAATAAATATATAAAAATCAATAAAATATAAATCTATTAGTAAATAATAAACTATAATCACTTAATTAATAATACTACTACTATATAAAGTAATATATAATTTGTATAATTATCTCTGGTATGTATGCTAGCGATTTCATCTTCAAATTTTTATTTTACTTAAATTCTTTAAAACCATTTCAATTAGTCTACTTTATTTCTAGTTTTATTCTTTTATTAAGTAAGTTTATTGTAATATTAAGTCAAACAAAAGATTTAAATGAGGTACTTACTATTAAAAATCTTTTGCTAATGAAGAATTTTAGAAGAAACTTATTCTCTTCAAAAAAATAAATTAAATTAAATGATCAGATTCTGCTAAAGATTTATATAAAAGAGTATTGATAAAAATAGATTAGTTTAAAAAATAAAAATAGGATTTAGTTTTCAATCAGCAATGCTATCAGACCACAAAGATATATACCCAGTAGATATACAACCATCTAAGTTTATCTCTAAGCTATTAGAACCCACTATATTTGAACTGATAGTGCCACTTTCTCTTAAGTACAAAGGTAATTAACTTTCATTTCTAATATTCATACTAGGCTTGATTAACCTATAAAATTAATTAGCTATCAACCTTGCATCAGGATTCCCTGATTGGGAAACACCAGAATTTCTATTTAATCATACTTATGAAGCTTAAAAATCGCCCGAAAACTAATATGCTCCACCTGGAGGCCATCCTCTTTTACTTCAAAAGATTTCTGAAAGATATACAAAGATACTTAATAAAGAGATTCTACCTAAAAATGTAATATTAATTTTTAGAAATAATTGCAGAAAATATTATTCATTCATAAGGTAGCTATTGGGTTAGGAGGTAGTGGTGTTATCTATGATATTTATGCTAGTTTTTTAAATGAAGGAGATGAACTGATTGTTTTTGAACCCTTATTTGAATATCATTCTAAAGAAGCAAAATTACTAGGAGTATAGGTTAAAGTAAGTCCTTTTATAGAGCCAGAAGATTTTGAAAATGGGCAATGGAAGATTAATTTTGAACAGCTAGAGAGCTTATTTAATGAAAAAACAAGAATGCTTGTTTTAAATTCTCCTCATAATCCTGTAAGATAATTTATATGTTTCATTTAATGGTCTAACTATTCTTTATTATTAATGAAAGACTGGTAAGGTATTCACTAAAGAAGAATACTAAAGGATATCAGAAATTGTAAAGAAATATCCAAAAGTTCTTGTTTTAGCAGATGATGTATATGAAACTCTCCTTTATGATGGAAAAGACTTTCCAAGATTTGTAGATATACCTGGAATGTTTAATAGAACTCTATCAGTTTTTTCACTTGGAAAAGTAAATTAAAAAAATAGAATTAAAATAACTGAGTTTTTTATTTAATTTAAATAGATGTTTAGTTGTACAGGTTGGAGAATCGGATATTGCATTGGCCCCGAAGAGTTAATCAAAGTTGTTCGTGCTACTCATTCTATTATTTGCTACTCTGTCAATAGGCCAGTTTAGGTATAAAAAAATAATTTTAAAAAGAGAATATGTAGCTTCGATAAGCAGAAAATAAAATAATATTTCATTAAAATAATATTAGGTTGGATTTGCTAAATCTCTTGATGATGCTTCATAGAAATATTTAGGAGGGGAAGATGATTATTTGGTGACGATGAGGAAGAGATTTGAAAAAAATAGAAATACTCTCATTTAAGGATTTAAAGATTTAAATGTAAATTTAAAGCTAAATAAGCCAGAAGGTGGTTATTTTATTGTAGGATCTTTAAAGGATCATATTGGTAAAATTCCACGTAGATACTTTTATAAAGACTTTGAAAACGTGCCAAATGGCAATGTTTTATTAGGCGATACACCTTTTGAAGAATTTGCTGAAGCTGAGGTAACTCCTGATGTTGCATTCTTTAAGTATATGATTGTTGAAAAAGGAGTCTCTGTTATTCCTATGTCTTCTTTTTATATACAAGATAATCCTACTGATCTAAAAAATATTAAAGGAAGGTATTTCTTTAGAATCGCTCTTTGCCGTAAAGATTAAACAGTAATTTCTGCCTTTGAAAAGCTAAAATAAACTTTAAAAAACTGAAAATTTTATTATAATTTTAATTTAATATTTGTTGTGTTTGTTATTAGAAACTACTTTTTAAGTAAGTTATTAAAAAATTTTTTTTCATATTCTTCTTTACATTTGTCAAGTTCAAATCTAAATTTTAAACTTCTAAAAATAAATTGAAATATTTCTAACTAAAAGAGGAAGTAATAATGGCTTAAAATAATTGTTAAAAAGTTTATTTTGAGGTTTTATTATTGATTGTTAAGAACCAAGAAAAAAATAATTAATCTTTACATTTGACTAAAAAATAAATGGTTTTGATTAAGGTTATTAATTAATTAATTAAAAGGGTATTAGTATCATAGATACTATAAAATATTAAGAAACTTAAACAGAAAGTTGAATTGATTGATAATTGATTAATCCTACTTAATTAAATTGTAATTATAATCTAATTGGGTAGAAAAACATCTTTTGTATATTTAGCTGAAAGATTTAAATTGAAATAATAAAAATCATAGATCTTTAACTACCTGCTAATGACTGATTAATTTTATCACCCACTCTCTACTAAGAATAGCTCTTAAAGAGCCTTTTTATTGTAAGATAAACTGTAAAGTCCATATTCAACAGGATTTATGAGCCCATAAAATTTGAGATCTACTAATAGCACATAATCAAAAAATAATTACTCTAATTTTCTCACAGAAAAGTAGAAGTAGTACTTCCCTTCACTTAAGCAAAAGGAACAAATTCCATAAAATGGTATCTTCAAGATTAATAAATCTTATAGTTCAAAATCATTAAACAATCCATATGCTTTAAATAATAATGTATCTCATAAATTTGACAAAACAATATTTGATATTGCTGAGCATTAAATCGATGAAAAAATGAAAACATAATCTTCTAAAAGTTTAAGTATATAAAAATACAAAGAATTAATATCAAATACTTCTCCTACAACTATTCATCTACCAGCATAAAGGATAGGGCCACTAAAGATTACGGAATTTGCTGATAAAGATCTAAATAGCACAATTAAAGAAGGGTTTACATCCTTTTATCAGATTAAATCTCAAAATTAAGATTATCTTATAAACCTAAATCAAACAAGAAAAAGTATCAACCAAATTATTGATCTAGGAGATCTGGAAGTATAAAGACAGTACACTAAAAAGAAGGAATAGAAAAAAGAACCTTAAAAGATAAAGCCTAAGTAGGATCCTAATGATTATATTCTACAATACCAATAGTAAAATAAATTCCAATAAAAATTCAGAAGCAAATAATTATATTTTATTTATTTAGTGAAAATAAAGATCACATATAGTTAGAATTAGATCACAATAAAGCAATGTTGAATTCATTTAATAGCAACCATGAATAAATGTTAGTACGGATGTATAGAGATGCCTTTGTAGACTAAGTAGATACAGAAAAGAAAATATTAAAAATGCCTCCAATAAGAAAATATCCTAACTAAAGAAGAAAATAAACTTAACATACAAGTAGTAATAATCATTGATAGTAAAATCAACTTTACTTAAATTTAAATATTATAAATAAAGTTCCGAAAGAAGAAGAGGAAATGGACTAGAAGCTGTTAGACTAAAAGAAACTTTAAGAAGAAATTAAGACAAAGATATAAAGATATATGGTTTATTTTTATACAATTCCATAAAATGATTGGAAACCTAATGCAAGGGAAGGAGCTAGTTTAGTTATTGATAAAAACAAAGCCTATCTTTTTGGTGGAATGGGCTAGGACATATTCAACTCGATAGAAGTATTAGATTTAGGTAACTTTATCTTTAACATTTAGCAACTCGTATTGATTGATTACTTATATTTTTATTAAATTTTATAGAATAAAATCTTAAGTGGAACAATTTCGAACATTAATCTGTAAAAAATAATATCCCTACTCCTAGATTCGGGCATACCATGAATTTTCATAAAGGATCTTTAATTGTTTTTGGAGGGGAAACCCATTTTAATACCAATTTTAAACAAAGATAGTGTCTCTTCGATATTTATTAGCTTAATTTAGGTAAAGATTACTTAAAAATATCATTAAAGTATAATTTATTTACTATTTTATTGATTTAAAGAATAAAAAAAATGGACTTTTGCTAATGTATCTGGAGATATACCTTGTGGAAGAAGATGTCATACATCTTCAATTGTGGGTAGGTGGTTAATAGTGCATGGAGGAAGTAATTTTAGAGATACAACTCTTTCTGATTTATGGGCTTTTGATTTAGGTACTTTTAAAGAATATTTACAATAAACTAATAAATAAATTTTTCTCTAAAGGAACATCAAGTTGGCAAGAAATATCTACAGTATGTTAAGATATGAGTAAAAATAAGTATTCATCCACTGGACACTCCTCTTGTTCAGTATTTTACTCTGCAAGATAAAATAAATTAATGCTTTTCAAGTATATAGATGTCAAGGTTCCAAAATGGATTCCATAGGTATATCCAATTATATTTTATTAATAATAATGAATTTCAAATTTATATTTTGTAGATAACACACGAAGGAGTCTATTATTTTGGTGGTAAAGACGAAGAAGGTAAAGTATCTAATACTTTAAGGATATTAAAAACAGACTAGAATCCTCTCGGCTGGTTATTCCCTTAAATTTTAGGATCACCTCCTTAGCCAAGATTTGGGCATAGTATGAATTTTAATTAACTATTAAATATTGTAGTCATTTGCGGAGGAAAGAATGAGGATGAATATTTAAATGATATACATGTTTTGAATTTAGAGACATTGAATTGGCTATAAGTAGAGACTGTAGGAGCTAAGTAGTTACCTAGAGCTAGTCATTCTGCTGTTAGTTATGATTCAAAATTAGTTATATTTGGGGGGTTAAATGATAAAGGATATTTAAGTTCTTAAATTTAAATGATTGAATTAGGTAAAATATTAATTCTATTTCTTAATAATAAATCAATTTATCTAAATAAAAGATGAGAATTTAAGTAAATAAATGATAACCAAAGATTAATAAAAATAAAAGATTATGTATGAATAAAATTTGAGAATAGAAAAATAAAAATTACAAAAAGAATAAAAGGAAAAAGCAAAATTACTCAACCATGATAGAAGAAAATCCATCGATCATGGAGGGTTATATTATTATGCTGATCATAATAATAATTATGATTATGGAGATATTCCTTTCTCTAGCAAGCTAATTAAAGAGGAAGAAGACAATTCTAATGTAAAAACTCAAATTGAAAAATTAAACTTCAATAACTTTATAAGCTTTCTTCCACTTCCAAGTAAGGCTAATAAAATTGGAAGTAGACTTTAACATTAAAGGACTCTAAGCTAATATGTTGTAAAAAAGACTCCGAAATCTTCATTAAATCAATCTTCCTTTTCAAATAGTTCTTAGAAAGAAAAAAGTGAGAAAGTAGAAAAGAGTACTTTAAAAGAAATGCTTTCACCATCTAAATTATTACTCTAAAAGACAGTAAATAAAATAATAAATAATTTAAAACACGAATGAAAAAATACTTTAAACATTTAAGTGTAAATTAATAAATAAATTAATTAATGTAAATAATCTTGTAGTTAATCTATCTATATTGACACATCTTTATATCTTAAAAAAGAATAATTTTAATTGACTCAAAATAACATATCTCACTTATTTTAAATATCTCCTAAATCTTATTATCATATGAATCTCGCTTATATATTTGTAGATATGATTAACAAGTACATCAATCATCAATCTAATTAATTTTGTATTTTAATAATATTATTTATCCAAAATTGAGGAGATAAAGAATCATAGAAAAATAATAACCTACCTACTTTAACACAAAAAAAAATTGCATATTCAAATGAGCTAGCCTTAAGTCAAAGATATTAAAAAAAATAGTTTTCTTTCAAACTTCATAATGGGAGGAATTTCTGCAGGTATTTCAAAGACAGTTGCTGCCCCTCTTGAAAGAATAAAGATCATTTTCTAAACATAAGATGTTCATCATTTGGTTAAAAGTGGAAAGAAATAGAAGTATCTAGGAATTACAAATAGTTTAAAATAAGTTTGCTAATAAGAAGGAGTTCTTTCATTATGGCGTGGAAATCTAATCAATGTTATGAGATATATTCCAACCTAGGCCTTGAATTTAGCTTTTGTAGATTTAAACAAGAGCCTGTTTAAGTAATATGATAAGAATACTTAGAAATTAAAATTTATGCTTTCTCATATTATTGCAGGAGGTATGGCTGGTGCTTAATCATAAATTTTTGTTTACCCCTTTGAATTTGCAAGAACAAGATTTGCAGCTGATATAGGATCAAGTAGTGAAAGAGAATATACTTCTTTTAGTTAATTCTTCAAAAAAATCTACAATGCAGAAGGTATTTAAGGTTTCTACAAAGGATTTTGGATTTCTATATTATTTGCCTTTGTCTATAGAGGTGTTTACTTTGGATTATATAATAGTGGTAAAGAAATGATGTTTAATAATCAATCATTTGCTATTAAATTCATTGCTGCATAAGCTATTACAGCTCTTGCAGGTACTATTGTTTACCCAATTGATACAGTAAGAAGAAGATTAATGATGTAATCAGGTAGAACCGATCTAATATATAAATCCTCATTTGATTGCTTTAAAAAAATATCTTAAGAAGAAGGAATCTCAGCTTTTTATAAAGGAGGTCTTTCAAATATTTATAGAGGTGTTGGGGGAGCTCTCGTTCTTGTTTTATATGATGAATTACAAGCTTTTTATACTAAAAAATTCTGAAAAAATTGTAAATTAATTTAAGAAATCTGTAAATTATAAAATAATTTATTGTATTAAATTACTATTGAATTTCCTTTTAACAGCCAAAAAAAATGTAAAAGCCAATAAATAGAATAGGTTTCTTTGTTAACAAAACGTATCTAAATTTATAATAATTAAAATTTGTATCAATATTATTATTTCTTTTTAAATATTTTCTAAAACTTTAAATCTTTTCTTGATCTTAATTTAATCATCAAAGGTAGCGATTTGAATCTACTATTCCTTTAAATAAACTAAATTACTATATTTTAAAATGTAGACATAATTGTAAGCACTAAATACTCAAAAAAGTAATGTTAAGGATTTATTTGAACTTAGATATTTTTTTCATAAATTGAATTAGATAATTATTTTTATTGGTTAATTAAACAGTAGAATCTATAAATCTTCATTTTTTGAATACTAAGAAATATTTGAAATAACTTCAATAACTAATAAGAATATAATTGATTAAAATTATAAAGATAAATAATTAATCTTCAAAAATAAGATATCAAATATGGGATTGATAGATCTAAACCTTAATCGATAATGTTACAAATTTAATCCTATGTATAATTATAACAACAACAATACTTTAATAAATATGTTTATTTCTTATCTTCCAAATATATAAGTTTTATAAATCTTTTTAGAACAAAATTAATTTATATAATCTTGAATAAAAACAATATCAAATTCTATCATTAATTTATATGATTATGGTAGATATTCAAATATAAAAAGGATTTTAGTTTTAAATTCTAATTTGGCTATGATTGAATTTACCAAGTTATTAATTCATTTTCAATTTTATTTATCTATTATTTATTACTTTTATTTAAAAAATACTTCATTCATTTTTAAAAATTATAATTTTATCAAATAATAAATTTTGAAGCCTTATTTTTTGTATTAAGAGTAATTTCCCAATAAATTGCTAAAATCAACAAAAATAAAATATTTAAGTAACTGAATTTATAAATGTAAATATTGGAATCTTTTTATAATAATTCTTCAAGGTAAAGTTTTAAGAAATAATCCTATTATATTATGGTAGAAGAAATATTTATACTTTTTAAAAAATAATGGTTTAGGATTTACCAATAATTTAATTTTATGAACCCACTACCTATGGCATTTATACCATCGTTTTCTTGTTAATTTTATAAATGAAAATAATTCTATTATCGGCAATTAAACAAAATAAATTTATATTATAAAAAGAGTTTTATTTAAAAAAATTTAAATTACTTTAAGACTAATTTCAGAATGGTGTTTTAATAAAATATAGTTCCTTTATAATCTTAAATAGAATATAAAAGTATCCTCTTTATTTTACAGAATTCTCACTTGTAATAATCAATAGAAATCAAAAGTAGAAAGAGAATGTTGTCTATCTCATAAAAGTAATAAAGTTAAATCCACAAAAAATAGAAATAAATGTTAATTAAATTTATATAAATTATTAATTTGATTGATTTGAATAAAGTTTTCAATGACAAGAAATAGATCATATTTAAATAAGAAGAAATGTACAATCCTTTATTATTGAAAGAAAGAAACAAAATGGGTTGGAGATTTAGATAAATCCAAATTGATAATTAGCTAGTCAATCCTTTCAACCAAACTCAATTTAAATCACTTTCCTTTTTTTAATTAAATCCTAAACTTCAATTAGAATTAATAAGTGGGAGATTTATTAATTAATCTCTTTTCAAGCTATTTAGATATTAATGAATAACTAGTCTCAAAATTTGTGCGCACTAAAGTCTTAGCTTAGTAATAATTAAAAGACCGAAAGCGCAATCTAACAAATTTTGTAATAAATAATAAATTAATTAAAGAAATAAAATTGAATTTGTCACAAAAAAAGGCTTTAAATTTGATATAAAAAATACTTATAGTCCTGAAGTATTTCCAATAATACATTTATTAATATTAAATCTACTTTACTAATTAAATACTTAATTAAACACATAATAAAATAATATTAATTATTACCATCATGAGTTCCTGCATTGTCGACATAAAATAAATAGCTGAAACACATCTTTCAGACCAACACCATAACACGAATAGTAAATTAATTTCTTTTTATTAATTTTTTATTAAAACACTCTTTTCTCTCAAACATTAAGTAATCTGTAAACAGAATAGTTATGTGTTTATACTTTTTCAATTAATTTATCAATTTTTTTGAATAAATAGAACAACCAAAATCTTTAAGTATACAGAATAATGCAGAAAGTAATTCAAATCCATAAAGTTAAGTAGAGAATAAATATTTATATAAGGCAGTAGAACCAGAAAATCATTAGATAAGAGTAGAGTTAGACTCATTTTAATAATAAAAGGATTAAATCGAACCCTAATAATATCAGCCTTCTCTTCAATAAAATAAAGAAAAGTGTGTGTCTGTTGAAACTGAACCTAATACAACTACTGAAATGGCTAGTTACCCATTCAAAAATATATCGAAAAGTACCTAAAATGAGTTTGAAAAGATTCTTGACTATGGTAAAAGTTCAAATGTAACAAGAAAGTATTTGGTGTTTCGTGAAATTAATGTGAACACATAGCAAATATAAGAAACTAGCCAAAAAATTAAAAAGGCTAGTAAGTTAAAGGGAGTGATGTTTTCTAATTTCAATGATTTTTATTTCACCCAAAAGAAGGCTATGTTACAGTCAATCATTGAAAGTATCGATATGAGCTTAAAGGCTTAACCCGAAGACTTTAAGAAAGAATTTATTAATTCTGATTATTACACTGCATTAGAAATATTCGCTTCTAAATTTTAAAATCTATTCAGATGGAATATATTTTTACTTATCTGCCAGCACTTGATAATTTAAGTGGCATTTATCATTGGTCTAGTAAAATATTACACGGGACCCACAGATTAGATGACGGAATTCGCAATATATCTCTCAGTAACTTTAAGTATTTTTACTGAAATCTTTTTGATAAAGCGCAGTAGATAATTCTTAGAAAAGGAGGGTAACGACTATTTCTTCATAGTAGCGGCTCTTGTTTAAGCATTTGCTGGTATTATTGCTGTCTCTTTTGAAATAACAAATGCACCAGCCTCTACAACTACCTCTGCTTATCTGCTTTTCCTTTTCTCCTATCTTGCTTATATTTTATTTGTTACCGTTAGGATACTTCCTCAATTCGAATTCCTTAAAGATACGTTTTATAACTTCATTTATACAGACCCTAAGTAAGAAGATAGATGATTTGTTTGATAATATAAGATTGAATAAAAAATACATTTATCAAATTTAATTGTTTGCCAAGTTGTTTTTATAAATAGGTAATAAGTTGAGTTATTTACTCTTCTAGTAAATGACTAAATAATAATAGCTTATCATTCATTCTCCAAACTCATTCTTATTTGAGAATTAATAACCATTGATAAATATTGAAGAATTAATAATATTTAGGACTATCTTTATAATACAAAACGCCCATCTCTTACTCATCTTTACTCTTTATTTTAATATAATATAAATATTTATCTTAATAATTAGTCCATTAAAGGATTTTTATTTTCATGTTTATCCCTTAAATTGCTAAATTAAAAAAATATCTAAAAAATAATATTTTCACTTAATTGTCAAATAGAAATTTTATCTCTAATAATAAAGAGATTAAGAGATTAAAGTATTTTTTAAAATTAATTCAAATGTAATGTCTATCTTACTTACTCATTATCATTGAATTTATAATTTTGTAATTGAGATTAACTTTATTAATTCAAAATGGTAAACAAAAATTAGTTACTAGTTATTACATCTCTAAATTTTAGAATAGATTGATAATTATAAATGGAGAAAGTAACTAATCCAATCACCCTCCCACCCACCCACCATTAATAATGAACTAAAAAATATTGTTATTTTACTTTTACTTAAAAAATTAATGCATTTACTATTTGCTATTAAATGATAACTAATCCTAAGTTATAATAGGTTATGTCTTGTAAAAAAGAAAACAAAATATTATTTTAATGATGAAATAAAAAATATTTTTATTAAAAAAGTTTAGATTATTCAATAATACTAATTTATTTTTTTATTGTAAAAAATTTAAATATCACTCAAAGTCCAAATTAATTGTGTTAAGAATAAAAATTGTAAATTATGCCATTTAAAAAGTTACTCTAGATAAATCTTTGATAGTAAAACCTTGCTACTTTAAAGTGATATATTTTATTCTAAAAATAGATATAAAACTTTGAAGATTTATAATAATTTTAACCTCTTTTTTAAACTTTTTTGTTAATTAATAATTATTATAATCTCTATCTATTCTAATTTTTGAATCGTTTATATGTATAAATTAGCCTCACTTTTTTTGATCTCATTGATTTTAGTAAATTAATATTACTAGTTTACAAATTTAAGGAGTAAACTATAGATTTCTATTAATAGTTAGCCTGAAATTTATAAAATTTATTGAATTTCTAATAACAATTACCAAAAATCTAATTTGAATTTAAAAATATTTAAATTTAAATAATGACAGGTTTAATAAGAATCTTAAGATGATACTAAATATTATTGAGTTTACTAAATAATAAATTCATCTTTAAAATAAATTTTCCAATAATAGAATGTTTACAATGATATTATTTATTCTCAAATTTGTCTAATTATATTCATAAATATATCAATCAAGCAAATCAAAAAAATTATATGACCAATGCTAATAAGATTAAGTTTAAATTTTGAATCAGAATTTATCATAATATTTATTTTTACAAAAAATCAAATGCTTCAGAATAAAAATAATTGAGTTGTAGAAAGTAAATCAAAAGTATAATTAATTATCACTTTTGTTTGAAATATTTTTGATACAGATAAATTTGTAACCCAATTTGTGTAATCTTTATAATCTTATCTATTCTAATTGAGTTTGGATTTTTTTCAAATCAACTTAAGTATCATATAGTATTCAATAATTAATAAAGATTATTGCCTCAAATTTATTTAAGGAAATTAATAAATTTATCTATTTTTCTAAACTAAAAAAATATACTACAAATAATTAAGAATTGAAACTTACAATTTATTTTTTGTAAAAATTTATTTATTTATTTATTAATCAATCAATCATTGCTTTTGTTCTAACATCTTTCTATCCTTTTCGGTAAGGAAAATCCCTGCTAAAGCATTTAAGAAACCACCTCCTTTCTTCAAATCTTTATCTAATTATGTTTGAGAGGGTATTTATGGATTTTGATTATCTATCTTAGGTTATATTGGAGATTTAAGGATTTCATTTTCTCCAAGGTTAATTTCATGTAATTCCTCGCTGTTATTCTTTTTATTATTAATTACTTATTCTGCCTATGAGAAAACTTATGCTGAGTTATTTTATTAAGTATGTTAAGGTTATGATTATGACTAGCCCTTAGAAGTATTTTGAGTATTCAATTATTTTAATAATTATTCCTTATCTTAATTAAGGGAATCTATTTCTTTTTGCATTTCTCTTAATTTCTCAAAGTTTTCTGAATCATTCATCTTTTCAAGAAGCTCATCAAAATTCATCTTGAGATGTCTCTTTTCGTTCTATTTTTAAAATAAGACAATTTAGAGAAAATATTTAAAATGAAATATTGAATGTTTACAGTAATAGACTCTATTTGTTCATCAGTTTCTTTTTGGAGGGCGATGGATTTCTTGGTTTCGTTTTCTAATTTAATAAGTAAAGAATCAATTTCCTTAGCTAGATTTTCGTTTTATTGATGGAGACTCTTAATCTATCTTTCTATGACTGTATTAGTATTGTTGCTTGTTTATAATTCATTCTTGAGTTTAATGATCTAGACTTCCAAGATGCCTATCTTTTCCTTGTAGCTATCAAGTTCTTGCTTCGAATCTAAGTTTTATTGGTGTGTTAGATTGCTAGATCTAGTATTTCCTTCAGAATTATCATTAAATTCACTGTTATCATCAATTCTCTTGTTAGAATGGATATCTGAATCTTCATTCATTTATTTCTCCCACTTGAGCTGACTTTATAGATCTTCTATTTGTCCACGATATTCACTTTCTAATTATAAATATTTATCTTTCACTAATTAAATTTGTCTATCTTTATCAGTTCTGATCTACTCCATTTAATCATTCAAATCGGTATTTAAAGATTCTAAAATTATCATTTTATTTGCAAACTCATTAGTCTATTCATCATTTTAGCGATTGAGATCATAAATCTCTTTGCTTAAGCATTCTATTTTATCTTTCAATTCTTTTTCTTTCTTTTCATATTCCTCTCTATCAATGAACTATTTAGAAAAACAGAGGTTAGTTAATAATGGAAATTAGTTAATAAAGGTTAATATTTTACTGTGTTATTTGCTAATTTTTCTTCAATTATCTTGTAGTTTTGAATTTCATTTTCGTTTTGCTAACAAAGAAGATCTAGTTGTGAGACAGTTTGGTTCAGTTCAGTGATTTTTTTTTCATAATCAGCTATTGTGTTATTCTTAAATTCACATACTTCTTGTAACTCTTCTAATTTAAGCTTATATGATTCTATGAGGTCTTGATTAGAGAAGAGAGTATGTGAAAGAGTATTCTTTTCTTAATTGAGGTCATCAATTAATTAATTTTACTCTGTTATTTGCTGTGATAGCAATTCAACCTAAGCAAAATTAGTCTAGTTCTAAAAAATCAAAGTATCATGTTACATATTGAGATCTTGATATTGGATGGAAAGCTACTCATTTAATTGAGTTACTTCTTCAAGTTGAATATCCTTTTGTTTGATGTCGTTCTATAATTGTGAAATCATCTCATGAATTTCTTGCAATTCACTGACCTTTGTGTTGTACTTAAGTTAGAAATTCTCAACACTCTCTTTCAAAATCTTAATTGTTTCTTCTTTTTATGAGAATATTTATTCTTTTTCCCTTAACTCTTCATTTATTTTTTGAGATTCCTAATTTATCGCTTCAAGTTATTTTTCAAGTTCAACAATTATAGATTCTTTCTCTCTAATTAAATCCTCATAATGTTGATTCTAATTCTCTTTTTATTGTTCCTCTTTTAGTTTTTAAGAAATCTCAGCTATTTGACGAGTTTTTTCTTCTAATTATTCTTGAATTTATTATTTTTCATTTCCTAAATTTTCAAAGTCTTAAGAAAGTAACTCCTTTTGTTCAGCTAAACTGTCACATTCTTATTAGAGTTATTCTACAGTAACCTTCTCATTTTCAATATCTTAATTCAAATATTTTAATTCCTATTCCATATATTCCTTTTACGATTAAACTTCTTTCATTTTCCTAATTAATAAATATGATTAATGTTAAAATGAAATTAACTTCATTTATTTGAGCAAATTTTAAAATATAAAAAGATAATTCAACGCAATCTATTAATAAATTATAAAAGAACTTACTTATTTAATAATGTAAGGAGTTAAATTAACTTAGGTTATTTAATGTCTGGATGTTCTTCTCCAGTTTATTATCCGTTTTCAACCAATTAGGTAATTAACTCTTCAAAAACACTAATTTCTTTTTCAAAAGCAATCTTTTATGATTCAATACTTTCTTCAAGATTGGTTATCTCTTGATTAAGATTTTCTTTTTCTTGATTCAAAACCTCCTTGTCTTAAATTAGAATCTCTCTTTCTTAGTTTAAAGCTTCTTTTTCTTGTGTCAAACATTCTTTTTCATTAATAACCTAATCCAATTGCATTTATAAATCTGCTTTTTTTTAATTGATCATTTCAATTTCCTAAAATTAAATATGAATTTTAAGGTTAAAATATTAAATAATTAAAGAATTGAAATAATTTTTACTTAATTCAATGATTAAATCTTTTGATCATTTTCTTCTCTGAAATTATTAAATTCTAATTAGAGACTAATAAGCTCTTCATTCATATTCTATTCAATCTACTCGTAGTTTTCATTTTTTTCTTACAGACAAGTGATATCATTAATATGATGAGAAATTTCTTATTTCTTAGCAATGAGTTCATCTTAAATAGCTACCAGAGCATCCTTTAGTCTTAAAATATCTTCATTAAGGAGTGATTCCTTCTGAATTAAATCATTTAATTCTAGTTCTTTGTCCTCTAAAGTATTTTACAATTCATTTATTCTCTCTTCTTTTTCATAAGAGATGTTCTATAAATTGGTATTTTTTGCTTGTAATTCATGAATGGCTCTGTTCTTTTAAGTAATTTCTTAGTGTAAAGTATCAATAAGTAATTGTCTGCTGCTAATCTATTCAGCAAGTTATTAATTGATCGTTGTTATAGATTACATGTTTTTGTGCTTTATTCCAAATGCTTTTGCAGCCTTTTCTTAGCTATCTTTGCTCAATTTTTATAGTTATTAGTTTATTTTTTATAAGTTTTCATTTTCTATTTCCAAGTCAGCACATCTTAGAAGTTTTGTTTCCAATTGAGTTATCTTTTCAACCATATTTTTAATAATTTCCATATTTTTATTATCCTATTTACCCATTAAGCATTATTTCTTAAGCAAATCTGCTTGCAATAATTTTATTTTCTCAGATTGCTTATTACAGAATTCCATCACACTACTATCTATAGTGCTATTCAAAGTTTCATCTTCATGTAAATTAGAACACAAAGATTTATCCTTAGCAAAGCTTTCATCCATTAAATCCATGTAGTCTCTTGTTAATTATTTAATCTAATTTTCATATTATATTTACATACTACGGAAACGTTAAGCATTTTCTTTTTTTAGTTTCATTATTTCAGTCTACAATTCCTTGCAAATATTTTATCCATTTTATTGCGTTCTTTCACTGAAACGAGCTTCTATCTCAGCAAAATCAATATTTGGAACACTTTCTATAGCTTCATTAGAACATTCCTGAATTATTAATACTATTTAGCTATTCAATCTTTCAATGATATCCGAAATATTAATTTATTAAAATTCAGCATTCATACCAAATGCACTCGTAAAACCTAAGTTCATTTCACTTGGCAATAGATTATTAGAGTCTATAACTCCCTAAAGATTCTATTGAGTACCATCAAAATTATTGGTAGTACTATCAAAATTACTTATACTTTCTTCTGCCTTCTATACTTGCATAAAATTAACTGCTGCAGGGCGTGGTTTAGCTTTTTCTTTTGCCTTATTTTTCATATCTCTTTAATTTCTATAGTTAGCAGGTCTAATAAGGGAAGACTTTGCATCCTACTATTAATTAGGTGTCTATATACCTGAACCTATGTTTGACATTGAAGAATCTGCTGCACCTCCTAAACTTTGAGCATTATCTTATTAATTATTTCCAGCTACAGGAATTATTGGAGGAGGCTCATCAAGAACACTATTTTCTTCCTAGCCTTCAAATATCCATTACTTTTTAATTGGGCAATATCTAAAATCATTGGAGACACCTTCCAAATTAACCTATGATGGTCTGTTTTCATCTTTCTTAAAGATATTTTTGATTTTACTTAAAAGTCCACTTTGGTTTTAATCATTATTTTTGCTATCTTTATCTTTTTTATCTGATTTCTTTGAAATACTTACATCCTCATCTACATCATTAGTGCTGAGACCTTAAGTGGAAGTATTTAAATTGCCTTCATTATTTAAAGCTTAATTATTATTGCTTTACTTATCTTATAAATTATTTTATGAGAATTATTCACTTCTAGGAAGCATGTTTACTGAAGCTGGATCAGCTTAATTTGATTCCATCTTTTAGGCAAATTGTACATACTTTTTGAAATGTTCATCTATTTTAACCTATAATTGTATTAATTCATCTTCATTAACATTACGCAACTAACGATTGTACTGAGCTAATTGATTGTCTAATAAGCCTCTGATTGAAAGGATGTTTAGTTAAGTATAAGGGTTATTTTAGTTAGTGAAATCTTCAATCTATGCAAATGTCTTTTACAAATTTTATACTATTTCTTAAAAGCATTTTTCATGAGATGACTGAATTCGAGATCTCCACTAATTTTCTATCTTGTTGTATACATCTTGCTAAATTGTTTCTTCCACTAATTTACAAACTTTATCAGATATTGATGTTGCACTTCTATTGGTACTCTCTAAAATCTAATTCTGATAATTAGAGAATATCAATCTATATTCCTTCAAATGATCAATATGCTTGGATAATGTTTAGTTTATCTACTCAAAGCGATTCCATAATTCAATATCACCTTTTGCTGCTTTAAATGGTTCAGTCTCTTATACTTAATTTTATGATACTCTACTGTTGCTACTCATTTTATGTTTTGTTTATAATTTAATTTGAACCTTTTCCCCTTTTTAAAGATAGTGAAAATTATGTTTACTAACTTATTTATTTCACAAATAACTCTAAAAACTTTTCTATTTTCAACTTATTCTTACTAAAAGTCAAATCAAAGGTCTGACGAGCTTTCAAAAATTATCTTAATGTTTTCTGTCAGATAAATGATTTATCAAGAAAATTGATATAGAATACAATACAGACATAATATTTGTATTAGTTCTTTTATAATACAAAAACACATATTTATTTGTTCATATACCTAATTTGTTTAGACTAATTACAACTCCCTCTCTTCAAACACGTATAATGACCATATTAAATTAATCAATAAATGAATTTAAATTATCATTTTTGATAATGAAAGTGAATTAATTATAATAGATGAGTATTTTAATCATAATTTTAGTGTTATAAATTTAAAGTATGTATAAAGTAAAGGATTAATAAAATAATTGTTATATCTACCCAACACTAAAAAATATAAATCAGCTGTAGGAAAACATCAATAATACTCATAGCTTCTCCAACTATAATTGGAGGAGAGATATAATTTTTTATTAATATATTAACCAATAAAAGATATCTAGCCTTTTGATTCTTAACTCCTTTAATGCTTACAGATTTTCTTTAATTTAAATGAATTAAAAATATTAAATTTATAGAACTTCACAAATTATAGACTTATTTCGTATTGATTATCCATTTCTCTCTCAATATCTTTAATTATTAAATATATATTAAATTTCTTTTAATTTTCAATTATAATGAACTTGCATAACTATCCCTACAGCTACTATTTAGTCCTTATCTCTAATTATTAGTTTGCCAAGATATGGATTGCTAGAAAAAGTATCAACATTTATAGGCTTATTTGGCTTTAGATTCACCAAAGCTATATCTTCTTATTTAACAATCTGTTGTTTTTTTTTATCTTGATTATTTATTTTAATAATTTATTGTAACTCACAAAGAACTGACAGGGAATTGATTTAAATAACAGGAGAATAACCTTCCATAATTATATTAGGATGATTAATTACTATTATTTTAGCAGTAAAGCTTTTACATTCTCTGGGAAAATATTCATCAGAATAACCACAGATTGCTCCCTTTTAAATATCTTTTAATTGAAGATTTTTAACTAAAAAACAGATATTATAGCCTGGAAGACCTTCTGAAATTTCTTAGTTATCTACTTGAATTGATAAAACTTCAAATTAAGCTTAAGATACTCCACTGAAAGGATAAAAGCAAATAGGTTTATTGATTTAAAGGATTCCAGATTCAACCTTGCCCTGAACAGCAACACCAATATTATTAATCTTAAAAATATTTTAAACAAATACTCTAAGTTTTTATTCTTCTGGCTTTATAGGTGGAGAGATATTATTCAAAGCTTCATATAGTGTTTTACCATTATACCAAGGAAGTAATTCGCTTTTTGATACCAAATTCATTCCAAAATATCCAGAAATGGGAATGTATAGCACATTTTTAAAATTAATATCGTTCTTTCTTAAGAAAAAATCAATTTCTTGTTCAATTTCATCAAATCTAATTTTACTATAATTTACTGTATTATCATCCATTTTATTTATACAAATAATTAGGTTTCTTATGCCAAGTAATTAAGATAATTAAATGTGAAGTCTCGTTTATCCACACTTAGAAAAACCTGCTTCAAATTCCCCAAGGGATGCAGAAACTATTAAAACAGAAACATCAATCTGAGACTTAGCATTAGCAATTGAAATATTATAGGTAAAATCTCTGTAAGAAGAATAATCTATTATTTAGTAATTATAATTAGGAATTTTTAGCTGATATGAATCATAATTATGATCAGCTAAAGAGCATTCTGATATTTATTTTAAAATAAAAGTTAAAAAATGTGCATAGTAAAAACTATTTCTTATTTAGCCCTAATTGTTCTCCCTTATTTAATGTAATATCGTTTTTTGAAAATCATCTGCAAAAATAGATAAAAGATGACCAAATGTAGTAGATTTTCCAGAATCTACATGACCAAATACAGCTACTGATAAATTTTATTTAAGATTTGATTTTTCTATTTTATCCATTTTTTTTATTTAATCTATTATATTTTTAATTTTTTATTGATTTACTTTTAATTTCTTTTGTTTAGATAAATTATCTATCAATTTAATTATATTTGAAGATATTAATTAAATCACCTTTGGATATAATTGACAAGAAGATTATTTTTAATCCCTATATTTTAGATTTTAAATAATATAATTCATCTGAATGAAAGTTAAATTTTAAATAGATATTTGGTAAATAATAAAATTCAAAAACCTCATTAATCTAATTTTAAATTATCAATAAATGATCTAAAAGGTTGAGATTATAAGATAAATACCTCACTCACTAAAAATTGTTAAAATTTAATTATCAAAAGGAAAATAAAATTCTAAGTATGTAAATAATTAATTTTTAAAACAATTAATTTAAATTGATTTTTGGTAGATATTTGTTTGATATGAAAATTTAAAATTTGTTTAATTTTGAGAATAATATTGATAAAATAATTATTTTATATTGTTGTTATTAAATATCATAATCAATATATAAAGTAGAATAAGATGAAATAATTTTGAGTACAATAATTAATTTTATTAAAAAATCAATATATTATATAATATTCTTAATTTTTGTCTTTTTAATTATTCATGTAAGTTAATCTAATATTTCATTATTTATCTTATTTATAAGTTTTAACAAACTTCTCTCTATAATCATTAATAAGATCTTCACCTCTACCTTTAACTTATCCTACAATTTTTAAAATCTATTCAGTTACTATGTTAGTTAAAATTTCAGAACTATTTGGGGAATCTATATCTAATTTTTGGCATATACCTCCAGTAGCTGCAGCAATTTCTTGAAAATGGTTTTAAATTTAGTCTCTCAGATAAAATGTATTTATAGGAATTTGTTTTTTCTTTAGAATTTCAATTTCTTTTTAATAATGAGTAATATCCTTAAATATGGTGTTTTTCCAATATTCTTCCCCTCCATAATTATTTTTATATTAGATAATTTATTCTTACGATTTAGAAGGAGCATCTCCAATTAATATTACTTAAGAAATATTTTACTTTTAATCTTCTATATTTACATGCTATAAGCCAATCTCTATAGCTTCCTCGTAATCTTCTCCTCCTATTGCTTTTATTTTACTCATAAATTAGCGTAAATTTTCTGGATTTGATTCCCAAGTTGAATATTTTAAAATATCTTCCTTTTAATCGTAATCTCTATAAATTACAAACTACATTTTAAATGAATCTTCAGATATTTCATTATTTTTAAGTACTTCTTAAGCCCTTTCAAATACTATACACACCGTATTTTAAACTTATTTCAGTAAAGATCCCATAGATCCTGTAGCATCCATTAAGAGACAAATTCGAGATTCTTTTTCATAATTAAAATTACCTTTGTTATATTGTTCTAAATGTTTTTAAATGAGTTCTTTATTATTATTATCCATATTCTTAATGAATTCTTCTGCTTCTATATGATGATGTTTAGTGTTTTTTACATATAAGCTTATTTATTAATACTCTTTCTCAAAAGTTTAATCACGATATTTCTACAATTAATCATATAAGTTAGAATTTTCTCTCATTATTTTAATATCTTATTCATAGGTACTACCTAGAAACTATTCTAAATCCTAATCTAAAAGTAAGATACTAAAAGATCCCTTTTATCCTTGGCGTGCAGCCCTTCCTTTAATTTAAATCTCTTCTGAAATTGAATGAGATAAAAATGTTTAAATGACATGTACTCCATCATTATATTCCAATATTTAATTATTAATAGTAAAGTCTGTACCTCGACCAAATACTTTAGTTAATAATGTTATTTAACCACAAGTTGTAGCTCTTCTTATATATAATTCTTTTTCATTTAAAAAATTTGAAATCTCTTCTGTGATTATTTACATTTTTTTTTATAAAAAGGCTGCTTCTTTTGATTAATAGAATTTCATTAATCTTTCTTTTGATTCAAAGAAAACCAAAACTGCTCTTTCCTAAGTTTTACCGCTTTTAAGTCTTTATCCTATTTCATTTGCTAACTTCATAAAGTAATCATCAGCATTTTCAATAAAGACATCAGAATTTTTTCTAAAAATACAGAGATTTTAGCCAAAAACACTTGGAATAATTGTTTTATTTTGTATTTCAAAAACTTCTTAGATAATTTTTGTTTCAAGAGTATTTAAGGTTTACAATGTACCTGTAACACCCAGTATACATTGAAATTAATGATAAATTTCTGCATAAGAAAAGTATCCACAGTTAATGCGGATAAAAATATTTTCATTTAAACTTTATCTACTAATTCTTCCTTTTTCATGCTCATGATAGTAAGCAAATAAAGTCTTATAGCTGTAATCTACTTCAAAGGAAATACCATCATGCTCTTTGTAAGCAATTTTATCATTTATAACTAAATATTCATGCTTATAGTCTTTTAAATCAGTTAAAATATTCTTAACAGAGTGATTAATTAAAGAATCCCATCCCTAAAATTTATTGCAGCAATCTTTATATTACTAAGATTCCTCTATAAATTTTAGTAGGTTAAACTAATTTTTATTTGCCCATATGAAGTTGATCAGTTATTCTATTACTGGGTCCTTTAAACATGCAAGTGGGGTATATGGGATACCATAAAACTCGATTCCTAAACAAAAATCAGCTTCATCTAATAATAAAATACTTGGCCTGTTCTTCATTGTATTATCTATTTGATTTTTATATTATTCATTCTTGATTTAGTTGATTACTCTTTAACGAATATCTCCTTGCGAATTAATGATGTTTTCACAGATTTTATGAAAAGTTCCATATTAAATAAACTTTGTTACTTCAAGTTAATCAAATAAATGTAAAAAAGCATTGTAATCACGGTCACTGTGATACTGGCTATAGCATGCGCAGCTAACATTTAAACCTACTAATGCCAAAATAGCTGCAGTTACACCTAAAACGATAGATTTACCTTATCCAGTACCAATTTAAACTAAATTTTTATATAATTCTTTATTGTGTGGTTTTTCATACCCTATTCTAAATAAACGAAGTATTGCAACAACTTATCCATCATGCGGTTGTTGAAGATAAGTTTACCTATTTTCCACACCTTTCATATTTAAGTAAAATTGAGAATTATTTAAGGTCCATAAAGCAAAAATTTAAGCAAGCAAATTAGGAATTTATTATCTAATACTATTATCCCAAATAATTTTATTCTATTTTTACTTATTTTTAAGCTATTTAGATTTGTCCTTAATAGATGTTATTAACTGATTTAAAATCTCATTTGATAAAATTCCCTTTTTATCTAATTTAGCTAAATATTTACTTAATAAGTCATCATATTCTTTTTTAAAGATATTATAATTTTTTTTTAAATCATCTTTATCTAGATTATCTCCTTCAATTTTTTATAAAATATAGTTAAAATCATGCTTTTACGATTTTTAGTTAAATAAGGAGAGAGACTATCCTTAAAAGAATCTATGTTATTAAATTATCAAAAACCCAATCCCTTATTCATCTGACTCTAAATGAGCAGATAAAGCTGATATTAGCTATCCTTATTGTTTAGATTTATTAATGTAGCTTACTAGTGTTTCATCAATCTTTTTATTTATAGAATCTTCTAAAGTTGGTATATTAGTTGAGAGAATTTTCATTTAAATAAGGCTTTCTGCAACATCTTTCCTTTCTGAAGTTTTTAGAATTTAAATGGCTTATTTTTCTATTTATTCAGTAATTAAACTTTTAATATCTTTTAGTAATTTTTAAGAGATATTTTAGATTTAAACAATTTTAATGCTACTTTCAATAGAATTTATGTTTTCATAATTCAATCTAATAATTTCAATAACTTTTTTAAATTGACCTTTTGAGGCTCTAATAGATTTAATCGTATCTTCTGAAATAGACTACAATTTCTCTATAACCTAATTAATACATAATTGCTCTATTAAATTTAATTAGGGTATATACCTAGAAAGAATAGTAGATTTCTAAATTGTTATTAAATTTGTTTCTAGGGTTTTATAATATGTATTTCTTGCTTCTTTGTAATCCTCAATAAATTTAAAGGAAATAATTTTCATTTTTAATTCATCAATTATGTTTTCAATTTAATTTATAGACTCTTCATAAGATTTACAATTCTCAACAATACTAAACAAGACTTCTAAAGGCTCATTGATTTCTATTTTATTTGAGTTACACAGTTTTCGGATTAAATTTAATAGAGGCTTCCATTATTATAAGACATTTAATGATTATGATATCACCTAAAAGTTTAGATTTTGCAAAGCAATATCAAATTTTTTTTAGTTTGAAGAAAAATAATTAAATAATTTCCTAAAAACTTCTTCTATTTTGGGTTAAAACTAATCCACTTCTTCAAGGACTACTTTATTAGAAGCAATCTTTTCTTTTTAAAATTCAATATAACGAAGTAAATTTTATAAATTTCTACAAAACTGTTCTGTGTCATCATTAGTTTCTATATGCTTTAGTCCTTATATAAGTGAAAATAATTTTTTATTTAATTTAACATTAACTTCTTTATAGGAATCTTCTATTTCCTACAATTATTTTCCAAAGGAATCTTTAAATTCTTTTAATTTTTAGGAATTATTGAGAACTTAATCAAATTTATTAACATCGTGAAGGCTGTCTATTATATCTTCCCTGAGAGATATAGCTTATAAAACAATTTATGTTTATATTTTGTTAGCTAGGTTTTCTTAACCATCAAATTAACATCTTTCAAGGAAATCAAACGTTTCTTTTATGTTTTTACAAAGAATCTTTATATTATATTCTTATTCATACTTATTTACTTTAACTTATGTTTCTTACTTTACTTAAGATAAATCTCTCTCTATTTCATTTTTCAAATCATCAGGAATATAAGGAAGTATTTGTTCAATTTCTTATAAGCATTACATTTTTTATTTCAATTAAGGAGCTTCATTTACCTTTTTTCTAATGTTTTCTAAGATATTTATCCTAATATCCTAGTAAGCCTACTCATAGTATTAATTGCTATGCTTTATTTTGCTAAGGTTATCAAGTATATTTTTAGGAGATTAAAAAATATAATCTTTTACATCCATATTTTAGTATTTATTTAATATATTTTTAACAAACCCTTGATATTTTGTTTAAAAATCATCTAGTTTCTTGGCAAGCTTTTCATCATAAGAATTATTTCTTAAAATTGTCCATACTTTACAAATATAATCCCTCTTTTTGTCAGCTTCTTCAAGATTTCCTTTGTATACCAGTCCTTTGATGCTGATTAAAAATATTTTTATGTTTTTATCCAGCATTTCTTTGATCATTTTAATATCCATTTCTAGTTGTTCTGAATTTTCTTTTTTAAAATTTAAATAAATCGAAGGTTTTGCCTCGGGTTATTACTTACCATAATAATCAACAATATGCTTTTTAGCCATTTAAATTTTATTCAAATTTTGAGAAATATCCTTTATCTAATTCAATTCAAGGTCATTTCCTATAAAATTAACAGTTTTCTTTGTTTCTTCCACCAAACCAGTTATTTGTGTATTAATTTAGTTGCTTAGTCTTCCTAAATCCAGATCACTACATTAATATCTACTTAATTCTTATAATTCTCTTTAAATTGCTACAAAATCATTCTTTTGAACTAAGTTCTGTAAATTTTAGTATTATTCTTTTTAATCATTAACATATTTATTTTACATCTTTTAGTTCAGATCTAAAAATTTAATATCAGTGAAAAGAAAATCGAACTAACTCAACGCTTTTATTGTTGATGTTGTTTTCATAAATTATTGATCATCTAATTTATTTAGATTAACTTTTCCAGAAAATGAAAATAATTATTCTTTTAAAAAAAATTTCAATCTTTGAATTAGCTGATTACCATTAATAGATTTAAAAATTAACTAATTCGACTCTAATTCTTTTATATTCTGAAATTAGCTAGCAATTTAGTAAGAATATCTGATTAAATCATTTATTTAAGATGGTTAAATGGTAATAATTCTAGAAATAAACTCTTAAATTTAATTTTCTAAAAAATTGGTAAATGAAGTAAAATAATCATTGAGGTGCTATAAAGTACTTTATGATTCTTAGCAAACCAATTTAATATTTTTGCAAGCCTCTAAATATTTTATAGCATTTTCTGCTAAATTTCCATCTAATTTTCTAAAAGCTGTATTATTATCTTATTCTACTGAATAATAATTAGATTCCTTTTAATTTTAAGAAATCTACTGTTATTAAAATTATTGGGAATATAAAATTGTTTTTGGTTACTGTCCTAAGAAAAAATAATTGTAATTAGACTGAATCATTTTTAAATGTTCATTTCTTTAGGTATATTCCTCATTTATTTTGTTTTCTGAGCTTTATAGTAGCTTTATTTATTATTAAATACCCGTAATTTATTATTCATTTTCCTCTACACTACCAGAATAAATTGATCCTTAAAAATTAAATTGTTCAGGAATATTTTAAGAATTTGGAGTAGAAGTATTTCTTTTTTTATTTATTTGAATCTAATTTTTCCTTTATTTTTAAGTTTAATTGGTAACATTTTATTTCCCTTTCTATAATTAACTTAATAAGGTTTAAAAATCTTTGATTTATTACCTGACACTCAAGATTTATTACTAACATTCATTTTCATTGAGGTTTATTTCTTCAATAATGGAATCAACACTTTAATAATTATATTTTTTTAAGTATTATTTTGCCTTATTAATTTAATGAAATTTTTATTTTTCCTCAAATTCTTGAATTAGTTTATTATTTGTTCCAAAGTTGAATTACATTAAAATTTAGTAAAATACTCCAATTAAAGATATTTTAAATTCTTACTTTATATTGTTTAATATCTCAGATAGTTCACCTATAAATTCCTCGAGTGGAGTCATTTCTTCAATTTACTAAATTAATTTTAGACCTTTAGGTATGTTCTCAAAACTTTACAAGCTAAGATCAAGATCTAATAATTTTTCGTTTAGTTTATTAGAATGTTTTATTAATATTTCTGTAATTTTTTTCATAATTTCTGTATAAGTTCCTGGTCTCAGACCTTCGATCCATTGGCCATTTCTTAATCCTTTTAAGCAATCAAAAACCTTATCATAGCTTACAGTAATATCTTATTGTTAAAGCAACATCAAAGTGTGCTCAGCTTCCTATCTCAATCTCTCCATTTATCCTACAATTTCTTATTTGATTTGGAAAAACTGATCTGATGTTAGGTGTTTGATTCCTCTAATCTCTCTTATTAACTCTAATTATTAAATTAAAGTATATACTTGCTTTAACGTATTCTCACATGTATGTTTAGATAAATTTGTTATTTATTAAATAGTAGTATTAAAATATTTTAATATTTTATTAGTAAACTATAAGTGTATATTATTGAGCTCTTCATAGCTTATATGTTGTTAGAGGACTACTGTATCCTTAGCTTACTCTAAAATACAGAAATTTTGGTTTAATTTATCTATATCCTCATGATCTAATTCTTCCTTTTAAAAAATAAAGTCATTATTCTTACAAAGATTATCTAGATGGGATTTTAAAGATTCTTTAAGATTTTAATATTACTGATCCATTTCTTTATCATTCAAATGGTCTTTTAATTCCTTAGATGACCATTAAATCTAGGATAATATTTCAGCCAATTTGTTAAATTGATTTAATTAAATATTTTGTTGAAAATCTACAAAGATATTTTTAAAATACTCCTTAATATTTTAGCAAACTTCCTTGTATTTACCTTCAACTTCAGTAAAGATGGAAGAAATAAGTTTTATGTTATTTAAATTAGTAATCAATGAAATATTTTTTATATTTTAATAATCGATCCCTTAACATAGTTAGTTCACTTGAAGCATTAAATTCTGAGTTAATGAAGAAAGGTTAGCAACATTTTTTCCTAAGTGTCTATCCCTCAATTATGATACATATTAAAACCTATCTACACACATTTTATACTTATGAATATTTTCTTAAGTGATTAATATATTATGTTTAAAACAATTATTAAATTAAGTAGTTGTATCATTAAAATCATTATTAATAGGATCAATAACACTATTAATGCATTATTCGTAAGTTGATTTGATGAATTCTAGCTTTGTAACATCAATTAATTACTTCAACTCATCTAATCTGAAGCAAACTAAATTGTAATCTTTCCTTTTTATTGCAGAGAGTATATTTTATTTATTCTAATTCACCTAATCTTTTAGAGTTTATTTTGAGTTTTCATTAATTGATATTTTAAAAACATTTTATGGATTTCTAATAGGTTCTTTTCTCAAAATCTCTTTAAGAATTTCATAGGGTTCGTCTTTAATTGGATCCAGTTTCAATACTTTTTTAGTAGTTTAATGAACAATATCTTAAAACAGAGCCATAAAAGCTTCATCAGAATTTTCTTCAACATTTTTTACAATACTGGTTTAAATATTTTCTAAATTTTCTTTAATTTAAGAATTAGGAGGAAATTTTGTGAAAATATATGAAAATGAACTAATTTTATCATCAATATCATTTACTAATCCAGCTAAGGAATGAGCTAAATTCTTTATTCCTTCTCCTTTATCTCCAAAGCTTTATTAACTAATTAAAATTGCTGGTCTTATAGAATTACAACCATATACTGCTTGAACCACTCCAATTTAATTAGCAAAATCAACTTCTGGCCCTTTTGTATCTTATAAACCAGGTGTATCAACTAAAACAATATTTTAAACAATAGTAATTCCCATCTAAATTGGATTTATGGATACTGGTGTTATATATCTTGTCTCAGATTCAGCTTAGTATCCTATTGTAACTTTCTAAAGCTCTTAATTTTAAATCGACTGAGGATCTGGCCCAATATAATGTAACTTACTTCCAGATTTAAGCTAGGCATCCAACATTATCATCTTAGATCCAGCTAAGAAATGAATTGTTGTTGATTTTCCTGCTCCAGTACCTCCTATAAACAGAATAATATCTTTTCCTTCAATTAATTTAGCAGTTTACTCTGCTTTTTTTATTAAACGGAAAAACTCTTGAATATTGAATGGCCTTATTTGTTTAAGGAGCTTTTCAGCTTCTTGTATTGTAGGCACCCAATTTTCTTGGTTAATTTTAGATTAAATTTATTTTATTTATGATTTTGATTTAAACGAATACAAATCTTCATATTACAAGAAATGAATTAAGCTGTTGGCTTATTCTATTAACTCATTCTACTTAGACTAATAGGTACCATTATTCTATTATATAGATAAAAGAGAATAATAGATAATGCTTAGTAAACACCTTTCTGAGCATACAGGCATTTTTAATATATCTGATTAAATGTCATCCAAAGAAAACAACAGCTTGTTTAAATAATTTTAAGAGTAACTGTCTTATTTTTCTATTAGATATTAAGATGAATACATGTTTTACTTTTCATTTGAGAGGTTAGTTATTTCTAAGGATTTATCTATTACTTTAATAAATTAACTTTCCTTAAATTATTAGGTTTCAAAGTTTTTTTATCCTAAGCCTGAAAGACAAGTTTTACCTTACATACTTTCTAAAATCTAAGCGGTATCTTAAGTATCTTTTTTGTCCATTGTCTGATTATATAAATATTCAATGTCACTTTAAATATATGAAAAACTGCTTTCGAAGGAGTTGCTAGTATTTTATTTCAATACTATGTTTTGTTGGTTTAATTAATCTATTTATCTCTAAATTGACTCAAGAACCTCTAATTTCTCAAGATATTACTTTTTACAAAAATATTTTTCATCTTATTAATTATCTCCAGATGCGAAAATAATAGTTTTCAATTCTTGTATTTTTTCTTATAATTCAAGGATATTATTTATTCCATTTTCTTTAAATCCATTAGTTAGCTATTTTTTTAATTAATTAATGGCATCAATATTTTATTATTATTATTAATCTGTTGAGATGGAAATTTATCCTTAATCATTTGGTTATCTTTTATCAAAGCTATTTAGATAGTTTTGAGAAAATAGTTATTCATCAATACTCTCATAAATATGTGAGCTAATTGTTTCTATTAACAAAGGATTAGTCTAATCATTAGAATCCATTGTTAGAAATGTAAAATAAAAGTAGTAAAATGTTTTTGTAAATTTAATTCCAATTTGTACTATTTTGTTAATATTTATTAAATTATTTAATTAATTAATTATTTAATTAGAATAGTCCAAATAAGTGTTTTTAAATGAGTATGATATCATCATTTTAGTATAAAATTAAATGAATAGGAAATAATAATTTAGAATTAAGAAAGGAAGTTAATTGTAATAGATAAAAATTAATAAAAGTCTAAAATTATAATAGACATATTCATATTCTAAAAAGAATTAAAATTAATAAAAATATTTTTTGTTTATATAATTTTCTACTTTTTTATTCAAAAAGTTAAGGGAGTGGGTAGCGAAAAACCAAAATATTTAGATTAGAAAACTTTGACCGTAATCTAAAATTAACAAAAGTACAGTCGTCAAGGTTCAAAAATTTTCAGTACCCCCCTCCGCTTAACCCATTCATATTTATAATGCTTTTATAGTATTCTAAAAAGTTATTATGTACATAAATTCTATTACAAACAGTTTTCTCTATCTCTTATTTTGAAAGGAGCTATTTAAGGATTTATTAGATTTAAATAAAAGTATTTTTTAAAATAAACATTTTTAATTTATTATTCTAAATCTTTTATTAGCTATTAATACTAAAAAAGCAATAAGGAATCATAAGAAAATAAAGTGATTTTGAATAAATTTTTTTTATCCTATAAATCACAGTTAATTACATAATTTTTTAGAAAATCATAAAAACATTTAAAAATTGATCATTCTAATAATTTAGAATATTAATCTATATTTATTATTTATTTTATTCAATATTCTAAAATATTAAGGATTTCTAAAATATTTATTTCATAATTCTATCTAAAAATAAATAATTAAATCAAATTAAAAGAATAAATGTGTGATACTTTTGAATAAATATTAATATATAGAGAATAAAATGCTAAAGTACTAGTTTTTAATTTTAATCATAAGTTTTTTAAAATAAATCATTAATTTTATATAATTTCACTTGTAGTTAACTGCCTTAATAATACCAATAGCAACTACAACCTTCATGTCTCTAATAATGAAACGACCAAG